>OX376215.1:10365146-10887646 GCA_947363905.1 Lithophane semibrunnea
TCTTTCCCATTCTTCTCCATAGGTACCTACTACGCTTTGGAATGGGCAACTAGCTTCATATTTCTGACTGAACGATTCCTTATGACAATTCAAAAGTGCCTGTAAATGATTTAATTAAAATAAATGCTTTGAGTTTGAGTTTGAGTAGTTTCCAGTTTTGTAGTTCAGTGTACCTAGACAGAACAATGTGTCAATGTGTTTGTGAGCAAAGTTACGAAGGCCATCAACATGTATGAATAGGTCGCTTTTTTGAGTTCATTCTAATTTGGTCGGATTACCTAGGTCTAGGTATTATTTTGGTTTTTGGTGTATATCTAATTTAATACGAGACATTTGAAGCTGAAATTTTCAGGATATGTATTTCATTAAACGCTCTATTTTTTTGTTTAAACCCAAACATCTTAGGTTGATTCTGTTTCTTACATTTCGACGTCAAAATTGGGTTGGTCTGGTGTAGGCTTGAAGTGATATTATTCTAAAACGCGTGTATACTTAGGCTTGAAACAATTAATGCATGTCAAGAATAACAAGAAGAACCGAATACCGTTTCAGTGAGTTTAAATGTTTGTTTATTTAAGCGCTAGAATATTTTTTTATGTTTTCGTAAATGCTTGATAACTTTAAAACGGTAAATATTTTTGAAAACCTAATTTATGCACAAATACGCATATATTAAGAGCTACCGATGTACGTTTATTCTACGGGCGCACAATCATTGGTTTCCGAGAAATAAGATTCTGCAAAACGTTACCCCAGCAGGAAATTGAATATCTCGAAAACCTTAAGACGCACAAATTTCATTTTCAGCGCACATTTATGCACAAATTTAAGCTATCCGCCCATGTACTTTGTTTCTCTCTCCGGTCATTCGTTTAAAATTTTCTTGCTGGAAAAACGTTACCCCAGCAGAATTCGTTTTTTCGTTATTTCTCCAAAACGACAGCAAGCACTAATTTTTTACTTGGCGCACATTTACACCAGATTATGCTCTAATTATTGGTATAACTCAATTCCTTCTAGAAGACATTTTCTTGCTGGGGTAACGCACACCTGCAGAACAACGTTCAGTCTATGATCGCGTGTGCGAGAGTGTTCAGAATAATTTGGGAGCAATATGGTTTTTAGATGCACCTGGAGGAACTGGGAAAACCTTTTTGACTAAATTAATATTAGCTTATGTTCGAAATCAGCGTAAAATTGCTCTTGCCGTAGCTTCATCAGGTATAGCTGCAACATTGCTACCAGGAGGTAAAACTGCTCACACTATGTTTAAAATACCAATTGATTTAGATCCCACGGAAAGTCCAACCTGTAGTATTTCAAGAAATAGCGACAAAGCTAAGGTGTTACGTGAGTGTAGTGTAATCATATGGGATGAATGTACGATGGCCCATCGAAAAGGAGTAGAAGCGGTAGACAGAAGTTTAAGGGATATCAGACGAAATGATCGACCAATGGGCGGTATCACGGTTTTATTTTGTGGTGATTTCCGACAAACCTTACCGGTCATACCACGGGGAACCCGAGCTGATGAGGTTAGGGCTTGCCTGAAAAGCTCTTATTTGTGGCGTGATATACAATCGGTGCATTTGACTATAGACGACGACACGGTTGGCGCAGTGGCTGAGCAATGGACTGCTGCGCAACGTGTCGCGGGTTCGATCCCCGCACGGAACAAATATTTGTATGATCTTCAAGTAGTTGTTCCGGGTCTGGGTGTTAATGTATGTGAGTTTCTATGTTTGTAAATGCACCCACGATACAGGAAGAAATTCTTAGTGTGGGGCAACGTTTTTAAAAAAAAAAAAAAAAAAAAAAAAAAACATACGAGTGAGAACTGGAGATAACCCGGATGATCGTCAATTTTCTGATACATTATTAAAGATTGGTGAAGGTACCTATCCACAACTACACCAAGAAACTTATTCTGACGCCTGAGTTATGTTGTATAGTGCAATCCCAACCACATCTTATATCGTCGGTTTACGGTGATGTAACAAATATATTAAATAGGGACAATTCTTGGCTATGCGAAAGATCCATTTTAACTCCTCGCAATGACCAGGCATTTGAGATTAATAACAAAATACTGTCGAATATACAGGGGGAAAGCAAAGTTTATAGTTCAATAAATAGAATGGTCGATGAACAAGAAGCCACTAATTACCCGATAGAATTTTTAAATTCTTTAAATATGCCCGAACTTCCTTCTCATGAAATTTGTTTAAAAAATGGTATTCCGTTTATTCTGCTCCGAAATTTAAGACCACCAAAACTTTGCAATGGAACTCGGCTAAAAGTAACCCAATTGCAACAAAATATAATCGAGGCACAAATTTTAACAGGTTGCGGTGCAGGAGAAACCGTCTTTATTCCCAGAATTCCCATAATACCAAATAATTTTCCATTCCAATTTAAAAGAACGCAATTCCCAGTATCGGTGTGTTATGCAATGACAATTAATAAGGCTCAAGGGCAGACTTTTCGTGTTGCTGGAGTAGATCTCGGTGTCAGTTGTTTCTCGCATGGTCAGTTGTACGTCGCTCTTTCCAGTGTTAGCAGTTCTAGAAATCTTTATGTTCACGTGCCGGACGGGTCAACTTTCAACATAGTTTACCCGGAAGCTTTGCGCTTAAGTATTTTCGTTCTATAGGTACTTAAGCCTCATGTGAACGTTATCTAAACAATATTACCAATACATTAACTTAATAACACACACGGAGTTACACGCTGACGGAGTCGCGAGCACAGCTATTAACAATCATATTGTGCGGTTCCGTATTGCAATATTTTCTACTTTTTTTTACGAAAAACGACGGAAACGCGGACGAAGTCGCTGGCAACAGCTAGTATTAAATAAAACACGTTTAAACTGATACTAGAGCGGTTTTATTGACAGTCCATTGGTGATTAGTTTTGATTAGGTATAATTTGACACTGCAGACTTATTATCGCATCTACATTAATGAGCATGTTAGCTACATGTTCTTTACCGTGATCATCACGTTTAGAGTGAGCATAACATAGGTACTCAATTATTATCAATTCAATTCAATATACTACCCATTCCCACTGGCGAAACCACCGATAAATTACATTTTGAGGAAACCTTATATAAGGTCTTTACCTATGAAATTGCCGTTTTGTATGAAAAAATTTAAACGAATTTTTTTCATGTATTTTTTATTTGTATTAATCGAAGTAATCACCCATGCAATCAATGCATCTTTGCCAACGCAGTGGCAGTTTATTGATGCCCTTCTTAAAGAAAACAGCTGGACGGGAGGCAACAAATTCTTCAAAGGCATTTTGTACTGCCTCTCAGGTATTGAATTTTTTCCCGCCAAGAAGTTATCCAAATTCTGGAAAAAGTAGTAGTCTGTAGGCGCAAGGTCTGGTGAGTAGGGCGGATGACGGAGAGCTTCTGACCCCAGTTCTTGCAACTTGGAGACCGTCTGCTGTGCAGTATGAGGTCGCGCGTTGTCGTGCAGGAGCAGCGGAGACGAGCGATTGACCAATGCTGGTTGGAGATGTGCCAGCTTCTCCATCATTCTGTTCAGTTCTTTACAGTACACATCTGCAGTAATGCTCACCCCGTTTGGTAAGAAGCTGTGATGAATCACACCGGCGCTAGACCACCAAACAGTGACCATCACTTTTCTAGGGGTAAGTTTTCGTTTAGAGCATTGTTTAGGTACTGAACCAGGATCCAACCAACTTGCTGAGCGCTTGCGGTTATCAAACAGAATCCATTTTTCATCGCAGGTAACAATGCGGTTCAAAATTCCTTCATTTGTGTGTCTGTTGAGCAGTGCAAGGCACGCCTCGACGCGTACTTTGACGCTAACACAATATTGTTTTGACGCTAACGTCGAAAGCTGCTGCTAATTCAGCCGTAGATTGTGTATCATCAGCTTCCACAATCGCCTTTAATTCGTCATTGTCGACCAAAGTCTTCGGACGACCGCGAGGTTCATTTTTCAGGTCGAAATTTCCAGAACGGAAGCGAGCAAACCAATAACAGGTGGTGCGTTGATTTGTAGTGTTAGCTCCGTAAACGTCGTTGATGCAGCGTGCCGCTTGTGCCGCGTTGCTGCCACGACGGTACTCATATTCCATAATTACTCGAATTTTTAACGTATCCATGATGACGAAAAAGATTGAAATGCGATGAAAATGTAACACTAATCATTAAACAAATGACTTCTTTTAAAAAAGAATTCCATGTTTTTAAAATAAAATTAATTTGAAATTAGAATTCTTAGCCAAACAAAAATTATTTTGATTTGAAATGGCCAGTACTGCAGAACGGCAACTTCATAGGTAAAGACCTATTATTTGTTTACTATTGCCGGATTATTAAGAGCTTCCACTACTTCATTTATGCAACGAGATACTGATGGTTGCGATAAATATGTTCTTACTAGCTGCGCCCCGCGGTTTCACCCGCGTAAGTCTCGATCCCGTGGGAATATCGGGATAAAAAGTATTCTATGTGTTAATCCAGGTTATAAGCTATCTGTTTGCCAAATTTCATCCAAATCCATTCAGCCGTTTTTGCCTGATTGAGTAACAAACATCCAAACACACAAACTTTCACATTTATAATATTAGTAGGATATTATTTTCTCATAACTGCCACTAGCCAAGAATGACAAGGTGCATAATATCTGTGAAACAATAAATCAATAAATGCCTTGGTCAAATAGGGTCCTTAGATTAACATGAAAACATAGCTAGCAGGGAAACAACCTAAAGGGAATACTCCTTATTATGAAGGTGTTTTCAGGAGTTTTTAGCGATAAATTATGTTGGTGTGCTTGGGTACAAATCTATCACCTTTAAACTGTGTAAATACTTACAAAAGTAACGTTATACTTAGTAAAATGAAGCACTGACTTTAAAACGAGTTGAAAATCCTGTGCCTCGACGTTTTGTGGGCTTGATCAGAGGCAGTAACTCATACTGTACTGTCTTTCATTGACTTGAATGTGCCCTGGCAGCTGGGAATGTCATGCTCACTCAAATGTCTCGCTGATGGTGGCGCGTGTGTTGGATCATTTAGCTCCCTTCAAAATGGTTGAGCTGAATGGTGCTGATCCATGCGTCATGTTCGTGAACGGGCGCCGTCAGTTGTGACTGGTCATCTCTTAGATGGCTTATTTTAAATGTTTGAATTGTTTTATGTTATAATTGCGGACCCGTTATAACGTGCTTTCTACATTTTTCTCACATGTATAATTTCAATATGAATGATGTAACCATATATTGTAACAATATTTTGATTTAAAAGAGTGTCCGTGAAGTTTCTTGCCCGTTCTGCTCCATAGGTACCTACTACGCTTTGGAATGGGCACCTAGCTTCATATTTCTGACTGACCGACTCCTTGACAATTCAAAAGTGCCCGTATATGGTTAAATTGAAATAAATGCTTTAAGTTTGAGTTTGTAGTTAGTCAATTAATTCTTTTGACAATCTATATATGCTCACATAGTTGTCATCTCGGGTTCATATTGATAAACTGCGAATTTGATTGGATTGTCGACGCTTTCCTCGTTTATCCAAAGCATGAGCCTCTTCTAATACAGATTTTAATAAAAACATTCATGCCATCGTTATCGCTTCACTTTATAGTTATTATATTAATTTTTAACACAAAAATGTTATTTTGAGTGCCCGGCCACACGACGCCACGACCACGCCGCAGCCGCGCCTCTAAGCTGTATACACGGCACCAACACCGCGCCGCGACCGCACCGCCACTGCGCCGCCGCTGCGCCGCCGCCGCGCCGCCGCCTACCGCTGCCGCTCCGACGCCGCTGCTTGCAAAAGTGCACGTGCTTTATACTACTTTAATTAATCAACCGGAACGGCGACGCGGTGGCGGCGCGGCGGCGGTGCGGCGTCGTTTGGCCGGGCACTAACGCTATTCATAAAGGATTTCTCCTATTTTCACTCGTAAAATAGATGCACTAGATGCTTTTTATTTGACACTAGTGTTGGGTAACTCGCCACACGTGCTAGCACAGTTGTAGCTACTCACTTTGATGAAAAGAGTCACTCACTCTTTTTATTTTGATGTGCTAGCACACACCACACTGGCACAGATTAGCTACACACAGAACATGTTTATGAGTTTTGAACGAAATGAGTCAGTCCGTCAGTCGATCGAGTCACTCTTTGTATTTTGATCAATGATATTTTCGTTCACTGTTGCTAGCACAAACACACCACAGAACTCACCGCGAGTGTACCTAATCTACGTGTCGCGTTGTCGTCACAACTCACTACACACCACACAGCACACACGCGACTCGCGCAGTGACTCGGCGAGTCAGCGAGTCACGCGACTCACTGACTCACTCACAGCACGTTCGTGCTCACATGCCACCGCAACCTCACCTCATTCACAGCACAGTGTGCTAGCAAACTTTGCAAAAAGAGTGCCACCCAGGATCCTCATTTTAAAAAGGTGTGCTACCCATCTCTATTTGACACTTTGAATCGGGTTCAAGTTCGAAGTGAGCGTCGAAGTGACGGGGGTTTTATTTGACACTTTGAATCGGGTTCAAGTTCGAAGTGAGCGTCGAAGTGACTTTACTGAATTCCACTTCCTACGTCATCTCATACTTTCACTGTCAAAATCTCACGGTCAATTTAGTTCAGCTCGCTGACACGCTCGCAAGGATAGCGCTAGTGTATCAACCGAGTTTTATAGAATGCCAATCAAGAAACTCACGGCGGATTCAGATTCGAAGTTTAGCGTGAGGTTTACAGAATCGCACAGCAGTAGGCTAGGTGCTTAGGAGCGCTGCCTTATAACTGTTACAACATACGTGGCTTGTGCCGTTGTGTTGCCACAGGATCTCTCATACCTCTTTCTTTCCAGAGACTCTGCCACCCCAACATCGACGGGGCGCCCCTACGAGCACCCCCACACACACACACACCCCCAGCTGTACGCGAGACACGCACACACGAATGCGCACACGTTGATAAACCAGCATGAACCGTAAGTAACCAACGTATATCTAAATTAAAGTTATTCTGTGGCCAGAATTACTAAGGGATATGGAGTAACTCAGTAACTGTATTGTGGAGGCCAGATACACAGTGGGTAGTCGACCCCAACATGTTGTATGTGAAATAGTACATTACCTGTCGCGGCCAGCAATGAGGGGATTAATGGACGATCGTAAAAATGTGGGCTGAGCCGATTTCACGTTGGTCTCATACTGAAAGTTGTTCATGGGGGATGGCCGTGAGGGCCATGAATTCAATTTCACCCAGTATACATATTCAAATTGTGCCATAATAAGTATACCTACTTAACTATTTGTTGCCAACAGATGCAAAGGCGAAGGAGAGGAGACGAGACCAGAATATAGGGACTACACGGAGCAGCTGCACAGGTATGTTATAAAGAAAGAAAGAAAGGAAATAAAGATAGGAAAGAAAGAAAACAAAGAAAAGAAAAGAAAGAAAAGAAAGAACAGAAAGAACAGAAAGAACAGAAAGAAAGAAAGAAATGAAAGAATGAAAGAAAATACATTTATTTAACACAGACTATAGAATTATAACCCCCAGCCTATCTAGCCCGGTGTCGCCGCCCCGACCCTTGCTCAAACGAGCCAGCCCGCCCCGCCGAGCCTGTAGTTTTAAACTCGGCCCTCTTCTTTCTGCACTCGGTTCTTCTTGCTTCAACAGGCTGGATCTTGATTCGATCCGGTCCCTTGCTAACCTCTCTCAGCGACGCCCTAAGCTGAGCTGCGTACCCCACAGAGGGTGCCCTTAGCGTGTAGCCGCATAGTTTATGTCCGGACTGGAAGCCTTATTTTATTAAGGCATCCACAGGATAGCCCGACTAGGCAGCCGACAATATCATTCCCAACAAAAAGAGCCCTATGACGGTGGCGCTGTTGGTCACGCAGAGCATGGGGCCGCTGGTGCCGTGCCGGAGCTCCAGCAGGAGCTGGCGTAGGAGTACTAAGATATAATAAAATTCGTGTCGCCGAAAATACGTTGAGCGTCACCCAGATCAGAACAGAAACCCTCAGGTCACCCAGATCTTTCACAGACGTTCTGAATAGACCAGGATATTTAATTAACTTCTGGAGGGAGGTGAGCTGGTTGGAATAACCACGGACGGCCGCCATGGCTCACGCACAATGGTCCACCTTCGGGACTGAGTGCGGTCCTGCCAGGATTGCGGGAAAGTCCGAAAGGGATACCGAGACCTTGGCAACAGGCAACTGAAGGAACACGGGTGGCTTTTAGTCAGTAAAAGAGCGGAAGAAGTCATTTGATGATTTCCCACCCTCAAAAAAAAAGGGAGTGTGTGCGGAAACCAAATCTAGAAATACGTTGAGCGCACAACTTCTGTCGCGGACGCCATTCAAAGCCGTCAGTTTCCATACGTCATTTGTGACTTAGTGCCAGAAAACGGTGACACGCTTGTTTTGTATGGAAAGTGTTGTCTTGTGTGTGTCTTTGTGGTGTGCGGGAGACCGTTAGGGGACACTACAAACCCTAACAAGTCAAATTAACGAGTTAAGTACTTACCTGGTACTTGTTGAAAGGCCTACACTGTCTTCCCATATCTATTAACACTGTAATTCGAAAATATTGTAACAGACAATTTATTTTTACCGACTTCAAAAAAGGAGGAGGTACTACGTTCGGATGATTGTTTTTTTTTTTTTTTTTTTTTTATGTATGTTCACCGATTACTCCGCCGCTTGTGAACCGATTTTGAAAATTCTTTTTTAGTTCGAAAGGGTATACTCTCGAGATGGTCCAATATAAATTTTATTAAGTTTGCTTGCGTAGTTTTTGAGCTAGCTTCAATATTACGTATTTTTCCCACAGTCTATGTAGACGATATAATTATTAGACTCCTTCACTGTTATTTACATAGCAGGTAGTAACTTGTGTGGGGTAGGTACCACCACTAAAAAGTGAAAAATTAAAACTTTTTACAAAAAAAAACAACCGACTTCAAAAAAAACACTAAAAAAGTGAAAAATAACTTTAATTTCGGAAGTCGGTGGCAAAAAACGAAAATTAAAAAGCAAAGACACCGACTTCCGAAATTAAAGTTATTTTTCACTTTTTTAGTGTTTTTTTTGAAGTCGGTTGTTTTTTTTTGTAAAAAGTTTTAATTTTTTTAAAGATTAACCGTGGAATTTCTTTCCGGCTCTTCTCCATAGGAAACTACTAATTGGATCTGTGCACCTAGCTTCTGACGTTTCTTAAGTGCCCATGTAGGTGTATGTAAAATAAAATAATTTGATTTGAATAAAACTGCATGTCCTTCTATTCAGGTGCAGTTCCTACGGGAAATGTGTGGAAGAAGTGCCGGAGGAGGCTCGCGAGAGAGACGAGGTCGTTACCAGCACCGAGCACCATCAGCACTGGGACGAGAAGATAGGTAGGTTATACTGAAATCCCACGATCCGCGATTTTGCGGACGGACACTGACGAGCCCGGACGACGGACCGTGGGAACGTGTCATATGTGCGGGGTATCGCAGACATCGGAAGTTCCTCAGTGCCCGGTGCGTGGCGGTCTGTGGTCGTCTACCGTGCGTGTCCGTCTGCAATATTGCCGAGCGTCGGATTCCACCATAAGACATACAAGTCGCAAATATCCTTGTCACAATACGGCAGTCTTTGGGGATTGCCGATCGAAGTGAAAACTAAGCAACAATGCGTAACCTCAACGTAATTCAAACGGTAGACGGTAGATGGCGCTAAAAAAAAACAAATCACTTCAAGCGTGACGATGCCGCGAGTTCCATGATTTTTGTTCACCCTAAAGGTGCGCAACGCGCCTAAAGAAGTTTTCACTTCAAGGCCATAACTTCCAAAGTGAATATTTCGTAAAATATTGATCTTGAGCTTATAATTCTTTTTTCGACAATTTTTGACAAATTCAGTCTTCAATTGACAAAAAGAATTACATCTCTAACCCAAGTAGTTGCTGAGATCTCCATGGCCGCGCAATCCTCCACGTTACGTTCGCGCGGCCAACTTAAAACCCTTATAACTTTTTTATTTCTACTTTGACAAATTTTTGGTTTGTTCCCTTCGATTTTGACAAATTTCGACAATTTTGTGGCCGAAGTTTTTTTTTGTTTGGGTAACTTGGCCGAGCAATCGTAACGCACACCAAAAACGAACGGTTGTCTGACTGCACCAGAAGGAAGGTAAAACATATGCCATGGTATTGATTGCAAATTTTTACTAATTTTTCGACTATTCAGTCAAAGCAAATATTTAAGGTAGGTACATGCATAATACAGTACTGCCGAGTCATAGGTCTCGAGTGCGAACCCAAGACACGCACCTTTGACTTTTCGGATGCGTACGCGTATTGTATAATTATCACTTGCTTCAAAAACGGTGAAGGAAAACATCGTGAGGAAACCGGCATGCCTGAGAGATGTTTTTTGACGGCATGTGAAGCCAAGTCAGAGGCCCATGGGCAGCTTTAACTCTGACACCAGAGGGCTTAGACAAGTGACAATCGCTTCCAACGCGTTTCGTATTTCTACAACGACTTTCAACAGGATTGACATAACCTTTCGATAGCTTCAGTCCTATACATTTTTGCCTTTTCCATCATCGTTATCGGTGATAGAATGTCATTTTGTCTAGGGCCTCAGGTTAGTCACTAACCACACGAAAAGATGAAGAAGATCGTAAGAACTTTTCCTCACAATAGAAACCTGGTTTTATTTAATCATTTAATACTACTCTAGGCATTCATACATTGTTCCTTTCATCCGCAGTAAGCAGTTCTCTCTGCTCTACGTCCGCGCCGACGCCGTCGACGCGGACGGACGCCGCCTCCCCGCACCAACACGTCACCACTACACACGCCGGTATGTCACTAGTTATTTTCACAATCTTAGATGTATTGCCTCTTAATGATCTACTAAATACTTAATGATTTACTGTAGCCTCTGTAGCTCACGATACAGTGAGCCATGCCACAACTACACCTCCGCTCTGTGCATACACGCTCACACGCACACATTTACAACCAGACTACAAAGAAACTACACCCCACTAAGTGCACATTTGTTAACGAAACCGGCCTTACGTTGCTAGCGCTCTGTCTTGGTTTTGTTATTTGGTCTGAGACTGTAGCGTTATGTAGACTAAGCTGATTTTTGAGTGACCGTTTTTACAAAAAGGTCCTATAAGACGATGCGCAGTGGTATATATTGACATACCCTAACCAAAACGATCATGTAAAACAGGTAGACATTTGACCTAGCTATAGGCCATACACGCTACGGTCTCCCTGTGCAGGTGCGCCTGCGCAGGTCGACCTACGAAAGATTCTACAGTATTTAGTTGAACATTTGCAGGTGGCGGTCGACGAGGGGCGCTGCAACTGTGGCAGTTCCTCGTCTCGCTGCTGGCGGAGGGAGCGCGCTGCGTCGCCTGGACCGGTAGGGGGCTGGAGTTTAAGCTGCATGAGCCTGAGGAGGTGAGAGGCAACCAAGGTGGTGTTAAGCTAAACGCACATTACAACTGTGACGGGCTTCTGTCAGTCCCAGACATTGTTGTATTTTCGATCATCATTAAGAGCGTTTACGCTGAAAGTTGGCAACATCGCAAATAACTGTCAAATATTTACCATAATAAGTTTCAAAACAGCGAAATATTTGACATCTATTTGCGAAGTTGCCCACTCTCAGCGTAAACGCTGATAAAATGTCATATTGTCTTGGGTAACTATTTTTCGGGTGCCCACTGAAAATCAGTGCTGTGCTGTGGATTCCTCATAGCACAGCATCATGCTGAGTGGAAGCCTTCTTGACACAGTCATGACGTGCAGCTGCCGACTATTTATGTTTATACTCGTGTTCTCATATTTGGTATTTAACGTTTAATTTTGCTGATTACCTACTGTTATTTTTCTGTGTTTCTGTGACAAATAAACCAATTTTTCTTTCTGTCTTAACCTGTGATGTACTGTACTATAGTCCTGCACTGCCACCGTGCTAACTGGATATATTTTTATCGAGGCCTGACTTTACCAGAGAAACATTGGCAGTCCCCATGTTTTTTCTCGTAAAGCCCAGAAGAAAGTTTAAACTATGAAATAACAAAGGTTTTTTGAAGAGGTCTCCGTTCTCAGTTTGGACACTTTTTCTCGACAACCGTGAGGGCAAATCTAACGATTTAAATCTTTGGAATGAAGCCCTCCTTCCTCTCTTCAATAAGGGATCTAAGGGACTAATGGTCTATTTCCAGGTGGCTCGTCGTTGGGGAGCTCAGAAGAACCGACCCGCGATGAATTACGACAAATTATCGAGGTCGCTTCGATACTACTACGAAAAGGGAATCATGCAGAAAGTCGCAGGTACTCGTCATGTTACATCATCACCTGCCTTTTCTTTTCTCCTGAACAGACTATGTCCAACCTACACTAGAGTGGCCCAAATGTCCTTTGACGATCCTAACAACGCCTCTGACGCCTCGTGGTAAGCGTGGCCACCTACTTGGCCCAAACAGTATCCTACTTCCTACTAATATTATAAACGCGAAAGTTTGTAAGTGTGGATGGGTGGATGGATGGATGTTTGTTACGTAAAAACTACTGAATGGATTTGGATGGAATTTGGCAAACAGATAGTTTATAACCTGGATTAACACATAGGATACTTTTTATCCCGATATTCCCACGGGATCGAGACTTACGCGGGGAAACCGCGGGGCACAGCTAGTAAGCAATAAAATGTATCTTCGAAACGAAAAGAAGCACTACCTTTTCCCAACCATGTTGGGGTCGGGTTTCAGTCTATCCGGATGCAGCTAAATACCAGGGGGCCAAGTCTACTAATTTACAAACGTGTCAGTGGTCCCGCAATGATGAGTTTTGACAGATTTTGTATGGCATATCTGTCAAAAACTGATCATTTTGAGACCACTGACACGTTTGTAAATTAGTAGACTTGGCCCCCAGTATTTTACACGGCGCATGAGCACATCATCTTCTGTATACTCAGCCTGTAACGTTCCCATTGCTGGGACTCAAGCCTTCTCTCTGTAAGAGGCTGTAATCCCACCACGTGGACACAGTGCGGGTTGATGGACTCACCTCATTTAACCCCCGACGGAAAAAGAGGGGTGTGAGTTGATCGAGTGTTCGTAGATATATTTAAAAAAAAAATCGTTTATTAGATGCTTTGTTTTTATCGGGTTTTTTTTTTAATTTTTAATTTAATTTAATTTATAATACTTAAATGACTTTCGATTTGCTTTAAATTTTACCATGTTCCCCAGGTGAGCGCTACGTCTACAAATTCGTGTGCGACCCGGAAGCCCTGTTCAGCATGGCGGCGCCGTCGCGCGCTCGGTCCCCGCCCGCGCCCCCCCCGCCCCCCTACGACGTGCTGACGTCACTGTACGGCGGCGTGTACCCGCAGTACCTGCAGGCGCCGCAGGGCGACTACCAGCGGAGATACTACCATCACATCAACCATACTGGTCACTATGATACGTAGATCAAGAGAGGAGGATCTTTGTTATGTTTTTATTTGGAGTTTTTACCCCGTGACCACGAGCTACGTGCGCAAGCGCAAGTGCCATGCGACAGTGACTGCTAAGATGTCCTTATCATACGTCTCTTCTGGGTGGCCCGCGCCTTAGGAACCTGTGGCGGTATCTACATCGCCACATGAGAACTACGCATCATAGACCTGACGTCACACAAAAATCCTGACGTCACATAAATCCTGCATCGCGCAATTAAAGTTTACCGTGCAATGGACATTTAAACAAGAACCTGACAGTAATCGTTGGGATCCTCCCTTTTCTATGGTGGATGAGTGAACTTTACACCCTGTTCCTCATACACCTAAAGCTTTACCCACGTTAGTATTTGAGTTTTGTTTAGTACACGCGTAAAATGTCTCATTTGGATAAGGAGTTACTAACTCTTGCAGAAAACTAGAAAATATTGATTTCTGATGTGTAACATCTTACCTCTCGCTTTCCTGCAATCTGTGGGAGTGATTTCGTGAAAAGGGAAGGAAGTGTTTAACAAGAAGCTGGGAAGCGCGCGCTATTTGATTTGACCAATGAGCGCGCGCGGTGCTAGAGTTGGTCGTCAGATGGTACCCACCCAATTTCCGAGAGGTTGGTACTGTCAGCCAAGATGTCAGATGTTATACATCATATGCAATTACTGTAAGACTGCTCGTTTATTTTATGCTGTCATCCATGGATCATTTTTTATTTAATTATTTTTCCAACATTTGAAGGTTCTATCCCATTTCTTACACATTTTATTTTGTGGTCAGTTTTTAAACTGGGAGTAATAATTAATTTATTATAATGTACAGTAAAATAAAAATAAATAAATAAATTAGACTATGCACTGTTTCTCACAATTAATATAAATAAATAAATAATACTCAAAAACCATCTAGTCCTAGTTCGTTCATACCTACATGATAATATACCTACTGCCTATAAAAATAGTAGAATTATGTGAATGGCGCTGAAATACTACTTACTTATTTACTTTAATATAAAACGGTTTAAACCCAATTACAAAACTCAAACTCAAAGCATTTATTTCAAATAAACCAATTACAGGCACTTTTGAATTGTCAAGGGGTCGGTCAGTCAGAAATATGAAGCTAGTTGCCCATTCCAAAGCGTAGTAGGTTCCTATGGAGAAGAACGGGCAAGAAACTCCACGGACACTCTTTTAAATCAGAATATTGTTACAATATATTGTTTAAATCATTCATGTTGGAATTATACATGTGAGTACAATGTAGAAAAACGTGCAGGTTAAAAGCGTCCGTAAAAAAAAATATAAAAAAGATACAAAACAATTCAAAAATTAAAATAAATTATAATAAGCCGTGGCAGCTAAGAGATGACCAGTCCCTACTGATGGCGCCCGTTCACGAACATGACGCATGGATCAGCACCATTCAGCTCAACCATTTTGAACGGAACTTAATGATCCAACAATAATTAAGGTAGTATTATAATATCTGTGATTAAGGCATACAAATAAAAATTGTTGCAATATTACACGCAAAGTTCGGACCGGCCATATTTCATCCGCCGTATTGTACATTTGTGTTTGCTAATGAATCTACGATTTAAAAAAAGTTCAATTTTTAAAAAAGTTTAAATCGTTAGATATTTTCAGCGCCATTGAATATTCCGAAAATGATTCTTTAGTTAGTCAAAATTGAACCAAAAAGATGCATTTTAGTGTTATTTTATAAGTAAATAATAAGAATTTCTAGTCATTAATTGTTATTAATAAGTTAAAATTGTGCAATATTAATATTAGTGCTATAGCTACGGATATATGAATAATAATTATGAAATTATAAGCAATCTTGTGAATATAAGTATCTATTAAGATTAAAAGGCATTTCATTTCAAAATCTTGACTCCTTTACTGTAGCCCCATGTGGTCTTCCAAAGTTTGGTGGAATTCGTTTCCGAGTTTATCGCGAACAGGACGATAGACAGACGCGGCGAGGACTTTGTTTTATAACCTTTTCTCAACCATGTCGGGGTCAGCTTCAAGTCTAACTGAATGCAGCTGAATACTAGTATTTTACATGGAGCGACTGACCTCCAAAACTCAGTAACTGGGTAATACGATACCAGTCTTACCTTGGCAAGACTTGTCAGGCTTTCGGACTTCTGCCGACCCGTAACGACTGTCAAAGATCCACGAATGACAGCCGGGACAACGGCTTAGGTAAGTGTTTTCCGAGACACGGAGAGGTCTTGGTACGTAAAGATGGTCACCCATCCACGGCCCGACCTAGACAAGCGTTGCTTGACCTTCGATCGTGCCGAACAAAAAAACATAATAATTTATATTATAAACATTTATTTGAGTCTATACGAGTCACAAGAACATTGAACATTTGCGGCATAAGAAACTATACTAAAATTCAGAATCTTAGATCAATTACTTTTACTCAACTATCTACTTTAGTGTCCTATACTCTAAGTTGATTTTTGAGTGACCATCATCTGCAAAGCCTTTTCTCAACTATGCTGGGGTCGGCTACCAGTCTGAGAGACCTTATGAAACAAAAAGATTATGAATGGCAGCAATGGAATTTGAACTTTGTCATATATGACATTGAGTTTATTGTTGCAAAACTTGATAATTATCTAAAATTCTGAATTCAAACTTACATATTCGCGATAGAAGCGTGACTTACAACTGAGAGAGACTATTGTTTGCTACAGTATAAATAACAATTATTATTACCAAGTATTATTATAATATATTATTTTTATACTATGGAAGAACTTTGATATTCAGTTAAGATCTAAAGTTTTTAAAGTCTGATTTAGTCTCTAATTTCATGTAAGTCGTTATGATTAGTTGAACGAAATGACAACATAATATCATGCTTGTAATCCCAGAAGGGCTAGGCAGAGATGTACCTATAGTACACCCACATTTCACCAGTTATGTTTAAGTCCCATATAATAGGGGGCGAGCCTATAGGGAATATGCATGTGATTCAAATATGGGTCAAATTTTTTTTTTATAAACTATTTTACTTCAGAATTCTGCATCCATCAATATTTTTGAATAAAATTCCTTTTTGAGCGAGAAATTAATTTTTTTAAAGTCCCAAAAAACTGTGGGTAATTCAAATAATTGAAAAGGCTAAGAGCGGTTGTGACGTAACAATCCGGGATAACAATCAAAATGTCAATGTCAAGTCAATCAACAAGTGTCAAGTCAATGTCAAACGCTCTTGTATATAGTGTCCTGTGTCACCAATATCGTGTCGTTTTACTAACAATAGTTGTAAGTCATGTTTTTGTAATTAATAACACATTGAATCTTAGTTATCTGAATAAAGAATATTTCATTTCATAGGAGTGTTTGACGTTGACTTGACAGTTGCTTGTCTGTTTTCACGGACTGTGACGTCACCACACCAAGCGCGCCAAATGGAGGGCGTTTAAATAGCCCGTATCGGTTGGATATTTAAAAAAAAAATTAAGTACTTTAAATTGCTTTTTTGGCGTCGAATTTTTTTTAACTATTATTTGACGATGTAAACTATCGAATAAAAATATTAAAAAAATACATGCATATTCCCTATTGCCATCACCCGGGCACAAATCCAGACTCCGGGCTGCTACTGAGAAACCCTCAATAACACTTTGGGCGACCCAGGAATCGAACCTAAAAGCTCACGCTCAGTAGTAGCACTTCCAACAAATAGACCAACGACATGAACGAAAATGTTGTCATTAATAAAATATAAGTAAAACTCTTATTAAAACAAGCTTTTAATGAAATAAGAAGGGTTTTCCCAGGGCCACCTTCCGCCTCCATCAGACCCTGACCACCACCTAGTGTCAAAGCACTTGTTAAAACATAGCTAATGAGTCCAAACACAATGGTGCTACCTTGTTTGATTGAGGAGTTCCTATGGTCAACTTCCGGCTCCAACATCAGACCAGTTCCATGGTATCATCAAAATGTCTCGGTAGTTATATAAGTAAGCCAAGTTTCAGCTCAATCGGATGCCAGGAAGTGCTTGAAAAATTGATGACAAAAGGAGTAACCGGAATCACATACGAACAGAGCAAGATAATATAAAGCTTGTAAAAAAATGTATGTATTTACTTTAACAAAGCAATTGAAAGTCTCAGTTGTTTCTGTTTCATTCATTTAATAATCTCGGAGTTAAGTTATACCAGTATTAACGTCGGATTAAACAACATTTTTCGAGTTTTGAATTTGGAATAACTTCATTCCGAGATTATTAATTGGATAAGAGCGTTTATTCTGAAAGTTGGCAACGTCGCAAATAACTGTCAAATATTTACCCGTTTTGATTATTTTGGCAATATTACTGTATGGAACTATGAAATAAAACTAACTGACTTTTAAGTTATAACACTGAATTTTAAGTTGTAACCGGTTTTAGGTGTAAAAAAGGTTTTAGCTTTTTTTTTTACAACTAAAAATAAATATTCGGTGTGACGATATCATTTATTGCATTTCATAATTAAGCGGTTAAGCTACGCTTGCCGGGGTTGGTCCTTGGATGGGTGACCATCTTTACATATCGAGACTCCTCCGTGGCTCGGACAGCACGTTAAGTCGTTGGTCCCGGCTGTCATTTGTGGATCTTTGACAGTCGTTACGGGTCGTCAGAAGCCCGAAAGTCTGACAACCAGTCTTACCAAGGGGTATCGTATTACCCAGTTACTGGGTTGTGGAGGTCCGATAGGCAGTCGCTCCATGTAAAATACTGGTATTCAGCTGCATCCCGTTAGACTGGAAGCCGACCCCAACATAGTTGGGAAAAGGCTAGGCAGATGATGATAATCAATATTTTAGACAACGAGTTAGCCATATTTCCATACAGTAATATTGCCAAAATAATCAAAACAGCGAAATATTTGACATCTATTTGCGACGTTGCCCACTTTCAACACAAACGCTCATAAGCTCCGGTTCACTAGGAGAGCGGTGGGCGCCACACACCGGCCGCAGTGACGGCTGTCATGAACATAATGGCGGCGGGGTTTGACTCTACGGTGACAAACAACGCTCTCTAGAAACACACACCAACTTATTGTTATAAATAACGTTTCAGTGACGGTCGGTAAATTGCAGACGCTATGTGACGGCCACCGCTCTTCTAGGAAACTATAGCTTTAGAGCCGCTACACACCTGACGGATTGTCGCGTAACACCAGTATTCCATACAAACTTCTTCCAGCATACATATTTGACTAATGCAAGTTATAAATAGGAAATATTTTACTGATCTTCTAAAAACTTATTGAACTTCTAATGATGCTCACGTTTTGTCTTAATTGAGCCTCTTTTTAATTTTCTGACCTTTTCGCACAGTCCCCTAGACCTCAGACACCCAGACCTCAAATGGGTTAGGTTAGAACTGTGATCAAGCGCGCGGCCCGAGCGAGCGAAGCGAGCGGTGCCCCGGCAGAGGCGTGCGAGGGCTACATCTGAGTTGCTCGCAGTTACTTGGCCATTTAGTATTTTTAGGATCACAAAATAGTAATTATTTGAGGCTCACAAAAAGAGACGCTGTCATTATATTACAGTGCTCTATAATGTTTTTAGAAGCGCAAAATGGGAATTAGAGGTTCGATTAATACATGCCGTCATAAATTATGCGACAGAAAATCAGTGACTCACATTCCGCTAGATGTGTTGCGACCCCTAATTACAATACAAACTATACAGATAATACTTTTACTTAAAAAATAGAAATAAAAATATCTATTTTACAAAATAAAAAGAAAAGCTTGAGTCGCACTCTTGTAAAGGGTTCCGCATAATATAGAAGGACTAGATAATACAAGATTAGGGTTCCATACAATTTACAAGTGCCATTCTGAGCGTTATTGCACGATTTGTTTAAAAAAATGCCCAAAATTATAATATAATACCAAAAATTTAATATTTCTCGTAAAATCTTACTAAATAATCTCGTAAAATAACAATGATTACCTAAAAATAGTTGAAATAACGAAACGTTAATTTCTTAACAAATTTTTTTCATGAATTTTTTTATTTGATATAAACTTTATTAATATTTGATTTAAAAACGTGAGATACTATGGTGCATTTTTCAATACATAACTAATATATTATTACATTATATTATTAAATTTATAATCGAAAAATGAGTGAATAAATAAAAAAAAGATAAAACCTAAAATTATTTCATGTGTTACTCTAAGTTGCCAATATCACTACATGATAATAAAACAAAGTCCTCCGCCGCGTCTGTTTGTCTGTCTGTCTGTTCGCGATAAACTCACTAATGCACCGATTTTCATGCTGTTTTCACTAATGGAGAGAGTCGTTCTCGAGGAAGGTTTTAGTATATAATAATCGACATCCACGCGGGCAAAGCCGCGGGCGTCATCTAGTTTTTTAATAAAATAATTAGAGGTTGAAACCAATTTAATCACATCACTTTATATACATGCCGCTACCATGACGACATTAATTTAACACACGTATCCGATTTCGCGTATTCGTTTTAGGAAAATATTTTAATTTCATTAAATGTTATTATTTATTAATTTATTTTCAATTTTCTAAATTACCATCCTGGAGCAATCTGTACTTACAGATTTGTAGCGAAGAGTTCATTTGCCGGGGTCACGGATCATATGTAGGCAAATAAAAGGAAAGCCGCGCAATTTCCTAGAAATTATGCCGACTAAGGATTGACCGATGGAACGTAAGCCAGCTGGTAGGTACCTACATGAATGAATCTTTTACAAAGAGTGATCTCAATTTTGGTTATGTTTTTATTATTTAGTTTGCTTGAAAATTATTTTTTTTCAATTTACGAACTATTTTATTTTATTATAATTTTTATGGTTACTGGCCCTACCCGTGTGTTAAATTAATGTCACCATTGTAGCGGCACGTTGTATACTACAGTACTATTTTCTTAATGTAACTCGGCAAAAAAACTATAAACATTACAAACGGAACGGCTGAACGGATTTGGATGAAATTTAGCACATATATAGACCACGAACTTGGAATACGGTTACGACATATCGGATACTTTTCATTCTGGTAGCACGTTTGTTATAGTTACAATTTGCCGAGAGAGATTAGGAAAATAGTTTCTACTGTACATGTGTGTCGTCACAACACGTTTCCTTCTTCCACTATCTCTGTCCAGCGTGACGGTGGACAGAGAAACTATTTTCCTAATCTCCTTCTCTTTCATATCATTCCTCACACAATCCATCCATCATTTCTTCGGCCTTCCTGTCCGTCTCCATCCATCAACATGTATATTCATCACTCTAGTCACATGCGTTTTCTCCCTCCTCATCATCTGCCCATACCAGGCCAAACGATTCCCTTTCAACTTTTCTGTCACTGGCGCCATTTTCAAACTTCCCTTCCCTTTCCTTGTAGTATGTAATCATGTAAAAAAAAATCAAGTAATAAAAACTAAAACCCAACTACGACTTAAAAGGTATAAACAAGACACCACAGACAGACAAATTAAAAATCCGGAGTCACACGTAATCTGTTCGATATATCCTAACACGTGTGACTCCGGATTTTCGGAAAATCTGGAGTCACACGTGTTAGGGCATAAATTAATTCTTTTGGGGTTATAATATATATATTTTTGAAATGTGCTCATTAAGCCCTTTCATTTGATACCCAACATGGTACGATGAAACCATTTTTTTTTTTAAGTTCCTCACTTTATGTTCTCTAGAGGGCGCCATTTTTAATTTAATGTGACTTCACATTCTAACGATACCTCATTTGTCAAATTGCGATAAGTGGTTTGGAAGATAGGAGGGAACAGATGAACATACATACATACATACATACCGGTCAAAATCATAACCCTCCTTTTTTCTTCGCCGTAGTCGGGTAATGAGTTAATATTGGCAACATAGAGTAACATATAATACAGTATGTTATCTAACGAAGGGCGTTCCCGTTAACCTGCAATAATATATGCTAAAAAAAAAAAATATTACCATGAAAAAAAAAACTTTTTTTTTTGTAAGTAGTAAAATATTCACAGAAAATATTAAATTGATACGGAAAAGAAACACTCTGTACACGCACACTTGTATTTCAACTTAGAAAGACAAGTGTGCGTGTACATATTATATTCTATATTTTTATTAAAAAAATAAATAAATTGATTGTTAATATGTTATTGTATGTATGGACGATATACTATTGCGAGTTAACGGCAACGCCCTTTCTTAGTTAGTATACTGTATATTAGATCGGTTTTAAAATAACATTACAAACATAACAATTGTATATATACAATAAAGACTAGTAATAGTCCGTCTCATTACAAAACGAATCTTAAGCCAATACCGAGCAACAACCTTGGTTAAGACTCGGGTTTTATAAAAATGTTATTACAATATGACTTTTGAAAAGGTAATTTTCTGAAGATGTAAACAAAAGTATTTTTGAAAAAATCACTTAATTTACACTGTAATAAAGTTCACTTTGCAATTTTATTGAAATTGTAATTGTGAAATACAGGGTTTCGAAAAATTTCGTAGTGAGAATTGTGGAGAGGTATCTGTCGCCGGAACTACGGATCTCTCTTCACCTAGGAATTCAGAATTGCGAAGCACTAGAGTCTGATACCAATTAAATCAAATATGTGACTTGACACGAGAAAATAAAGCGAAATCTAAACAAAATCAAATGGAATATCCATATTGTCGCCACAGCCGCCAATTATAAATTTGAAGAACATATTCAAGTATCTGTCGCCAGCTACGGATCTCTTCACCTGACACCACCGCGTAAAAAACATGTGAAACCTAAATCAAATGGAATTGTATCCACATTGTCGGCACAGCCGCCAACTATAAAATCGAAAAACAAATTCTGGGAATCCAGAATTCTGGAGAGGTATCTGTCGCCGGAACTACGGATCTCTTCACCTATAGCGAAAAACATGTGAAACCTAAACAAAATTAAATGGAATTATGTGCATATTGTAGGCACGGCCATCAATTACAAAATTGAGAAACAAATTCAGGGAATTCACAATTCTGGATAGGTATCTGTCGCCGGAACTACGGATCTCTTCACCTATCGAAATGAAATATCCATATAGTATGCACAGCCGCCAATTATAAAATGGAAGAACAAATTCAGGGAATTCAAAATTATGGAGGTATCTGTCGCCGGAACTACGGATCTCTTCACATACCACCGCGCGAAAAACATGTGAAACTTAAACAAAATCAAATGGAATCATATCCATATTGGAGGCACAGCCGCTAATTATAAAATCGAAGAACAAATTCAGGGAATCCAAAATTCTGGAGAGGTATCTGTCTGACCTACGGAACTCTTCACCTATCGCGACAAACATGTGAAACCTAAACAAATCAAATGGAATTATGTCCATATATATTAGCTAATTGATTCAGGCGTGACTTTGCGGAAATCCATTATAAAATACAATAGACGCTGATATATTTAGTAACCTATTCCGCTTGACTATTCTTCAAGAGTCATAAAAACCCTGTAAGAAATCGACACGACACTGTTGAACGAATTAAATACCAGTATTCCAAGGTCGCCTTTGTTGCGATTGTTCGCCCCTTATCGCACTGATAACGGTCCTAGCCAATCAGCGCAGAGCAGCAATCCTATATAAGTGGGGGTGTCGGGCGATTTGATTCACTCTGCGTCCAGCGCTCGGTGTGGTAACACGTCGCGTTCTGGTTTGCAATTGGTCAATCGTCATCCTGAAGATGCCTCTTTGAGAGGTGAAACACGTGTCAATTTCTTACAGGGTTTTTATGACTCTTGAAGAATAGTCAAGCTGAATAGGTTACTAAATATATCAGCGTCTATTGTATTCCATATATATATTGTAGGCACAACCGCCAACTATAAAATTTAAGAACAAATTCAGGTATCTGTCGCCGGAACTACGGATCTCTTCACCTGACACCACCGCGTGAAAAACATGTGAAACCTAAATCAAATGGAATTATATCCATATCGTAGGCACAGCCGCCAACTATAAAATTTAAGAGCAAATTCATGTATCTGTCGCCGAAACTACGGATTTCTTCACCTGACACTACCGCGTGAAAAACCTAAATCAAATGGAATTGTATCCATATTGTAGGCACAGCCGCCAACTATAAGATGTAAGAACAAATTCAGGTATCTGCCGCCGGAACTACGGATATCTTCACCTGACACCACCGCGTGAAAAACATGTGAAACCTAAATCAAATGGAATTGTATCCATATTGTAGGCACAGCCGCCAACTATAAAATGTAAGAACAAATTCAGGTATCTGCCGCCGGAACTACGGATATCTTCACCTGACACCACCGCGTGAAAAACATGTGAAACCTAAATCAAATGGAATTGTATCCATATTGTCGGCACAGCCGCCAACTAAAAAATTGAGAGACAAATTCAGAGAATTCATAATTCTGGAGAGGTATCTGTCGCCGGAACTACGGATCTCTTCGCATATAGCGAAAAACATGTGAAAACTAAACGAAATTAAATGGAATTATTTCCATATTGTAGGCACGGCCACCAACTACAAAAGTGACAAACAAATTCAGGGAATTCAGGATTGCGAAGCACTAAAAAGTCTGATACCAACTAAATTGAATAAGATCATTTGAAATAAGATTAGACATTTAAATAAACCTTTTTTACAGTCCATTCAACCGATATTGATTTCTATTGCGTTGGTGGCATGACAAATGGCAGCTGCAGTAGACAGTTGGTATTGTGTAACCTTTTTTGCTTTTAATGCCATCCTTATACCTACGGTATAGAAGTCTAAATCGTTTGAACGGACTGTAAAAAGGTTTGTTTAAATATCTAATCTTATTTCAAATGGAGTAAAGATCATCATCATCTGCCTGCCTTTGGCTTAGACAAATGTTAGAACTCTTTTGTAATGAGACGGGGTGGTTTCACTGCCTTACGTGTAGACAGTGGTTCTCAAAAAACGCTTCCCTTGCGTACATTTTTGAAGTAAACGTTTATTATTTATTTTCCCAGTAACAATAACATAACATCACGCTAGTTCTCTTAAAGGGTTAAGCAGAGGTGTACCTCTAGTACACCCACATTTCGCCAGTTATGTTTAAGTCCCATGTAATAGGGGGCGAGACTGTTGCCATCACCCGGGCACAAATCCAGACTCCGGGCTGCTAATGAGAAATTCCTATTGAAAACACCTAATAACACTTTGGCCGACCTGGGAATTGAACCCTGAACCATTAGACCAACGAGGCAGTCAAAAAGAAACAAAAAGTTTCAAGAAGAAAAAAAAAATTAAGGGAGCCCTTACAGGACTTACTAGATTCAAATGTATCCATCTAGATTCAGATTTGATTGGTCGATCGAATCGTAGTCGCTCGCCATCAAAATGAAAAACTTTGCGAGTAAAAATTTGTAAAAAAAAAATGATTTTGAAATAAACAAATTGAAAAAAAGGGTGCCTCCCTTTTTTTAATTTGTTTATTTCAAAATCATTTTTTTCAAATTAAATTCTCATCATCTTTAAAATTAAATTCTCTGAAGTAAATTAAGTAAGAAAAATAATCATTTGAATAATTAATTTAATTAATCTTACGATACTACGCTACGATTTTACGCTTTCAATAATAAGTAGCGCCTCAAGAAGTTGAAATACAAAAAAAGAGGGAAAAATATTAAAGAAAATTATGCTTAAAAACTAAAATGATCAACTTCAATACATTAGGACTTAGAAATATAATTAAAAAACAATTTTTACAAAATAAAACAACCGACCTCCAGAAAAAAGCACTAAAAAGGGAAAAATAACTTTAATTTCGGAAGTCGGTGTCTTTGGTTTTGAATTTCCGGTTTTTGCCACCGATTTCCGAAATTAAAAGTTATTTTTCACTTTTTAGTGCTTTTTTTTGGAAGTCAGTAGTTTTTTTTTTCAATTTTTAGTTGTGGTACCTACCCCACACAAATTCAAATACCACTACCTGCTATGTAAATAACAGCCAACGTATGATGATAGCGAGAGTGCGCCCCACGTACATCTATTTTAGTAAGCTATTTTATGAGAACCACTTTCTATTAGCAAGATAAAATTATAAATTATAATAATAATATCTATGTGTGCGTAAAAATACTCAAAACGGTGATTTCACAGTGTGCTGGCGAAAACGCAGCGATGCGTTGCGGCCCGCAACGATAAACTATGCGTTAATGCGGGCCATAGTTGTTGCCGAAAATTCGTATGTCTTCATGCCGCTTGAGAACTAATTTCGAATAAATTTTCCCACACACGCTCATGCCAATTTGATCAAACTGTTTGAACCAGCCTGTTTGATCAAATTAAGTTCTTGATCGTCTATGGCCCGCATAAACGGACGCATTTTATTGTTGGTACAACGTTAGCTAAATAAAATATTTTTTCCGAGAAAGTTGCGTTGCGGGCCGCAACGAATACAACCCGCAACTATTTCGTTGCGTTGTTTATGTGTATAAGTATTGAACTTTCGCCCCATGTTTGTGTGATCTTTAACACTAAATTTTAGTCTGCAGATAAAAATTAATTAAATTAAAATATTCCGCCAATGTCAGAAATCAGTGCGAACTTCATTATTTGCGAGCGATTGCCAACTGACATCTACAATATTAACATCAGACCATGACTTTTCTGACGTCTAACTATCTATCGTCATAACACAGTAAAAAGTCTGAACTAGTTTTTCTAATATAAAAAAATTAGACGTGTTGTCAGACTTTTCAAAACTTTCTGACATCTGACGGACTATCTGCAGACTAAAATGTTCGATATCTCTATAATATCATTTTCATAGTATATTATTGTCAAAGTTCAGTCACTTTTATAACAATGAAAGCGTAGTATGAAAAAAATTGAGTAAACATCACACTTGTATGCGTCTCGGGGGGCGGCAGAGAAGTGTAGTACTTCCATTTTTCGGCGGATACCTATATATAAGTTCGAGAATATCGTTAACATCTACATACTACCAGTCTATATTACAAACACCATTATTTCGTTCCTTCTTTTGACAGCTCGCCTGACATTATACAGGGTGTGCGACAACATTTAAATGTCAACTTAATACACAATTGCAATAGCTTTCGTTTCAGCAAATTAAGATAAATATAATATTCCCATCATCCTATTTATCTTTATTTACATTTATTTTGTAAAAAAAAACATGCGGGGCAGTCTGGGGACTGCCGATAGAAGTGAAAACTAAGCAACAACGCGTAACGTCAACGTAATTCAAACGGTAGACGATAGATGGCGCTAAAAAAAACAAATCACTTCAAGCGTGACGATGACGCGAGTTCCATGATTTTTGTTCACCCAAAAAGTGCTCAACGCGCATAAAGAAGTTTTCACTTTAAAAAACAACCTGTATAAACAAAATTGCCTTCAACTGTCAAAATGAAAGCGATTGCGATTGTCACTGTCAAAGCCATCCAGTATCCAGCCAGCCTTAAAGTATAGACTAGCTGTTAAAGTGTACCGCGATATCTCTGAGCGTGCTCTTGATATGGTCGTAGGTCGCGAACGAGATGCCCACCGCGATGGGCCCCTTCACCCAGTTCATGCTGAGACCCTTGTAGAAACCACGCCAGCCTTCTGATCTGAAAAAAAAACACAAATCATCAGAGGGGCTCGTGGCTAAGTAGCAGTCGCACTGGGTGCCAAGTCTACTGATTTACAAACGTGTCAGTGGTCTCGCAATGATGTGTTTTTGACAGATTTTGTATGGCATATCTGTCAAAAACTGATCATTGTGAGACCACTGACACTTTTGTAAATTAATGATTTGGCCCCCTGATCGCTAAATCAAGGTTAAGTTACACTTGCCAAGGTCGATTCATAGATGGGTGACCATCAATAAAGATAAATAATCAGAGGGGCTCGTGGCTAAGTAACAACCGCACTGGTCGCTCCATCAAGGTAAAGTTACGCTTGGCAAGGTCGGTTTGTAGATGGGTGACCATCAATAAAGATAAATAATCAGAGGGGCTCATGGTTAATTAACAGCCACACGGGTCGTTAGATCAAGGTTAATTGCCAAGGTCGGTTCGTAGATGGGTGAACACATATCAAACCCTTCTGTGCTTCGAAAAGCTCGCTAAGCCATTGGTCCCGGCTGTCATTTGTAGATCTTTGACAGTCGTTATGGGTAGTCAGTAGCCTGAAAGTTTGACAACCAGTCTGACCTATAGGTATCGTGTTATCCAGTAACTAGGTTGTGAAGGTCAGATAGCATTATATACTGGTTGTCAGTCTTACCAAGGGGTATCGTGTTACTCAGTAACTGGTTTTTGGAGGGCAGATAGGCAGTCGCTCCTTGTAAAATATTAAGCTGCATCGGGTTGGACTGGAAGCCAACCCTAACATAGTTAGTGTGGCGGTAGCTACATCGCCACATGCGAACTACGCATCAAAGACGACATCACACAAAAATCCTGACGTCACATAAATCCTGCATCGCGCAATTAAAGTTTACCGTGCGATGGACATATATACAAGAACCCGACATCAATCGTTGAGCAGTTGCCCGCCAGACACAACACCCGTCTGGTCGGAGGATCCTCCCTTTTCTATGGTGGATGAGTGAACTTTAAACCCTGTTCCTCATACCCCAAAAGTAGGAAAGGGGTAGGCAGATGATGGCTTTTCCTAATATACTCACTTATAGACTAGAGCCAGGGTGTCGGCGATGCTGGCGTACGGGTAGGTCCCGTCGGCGCGGCGGCGCGCTGTCTGCATGCGGCGCCGCACGATGTCCAGCGGGTACGACGCCGTCTGCGCGATGGCGCCCGCCATGCCGCCCAGCACTACGTTCACTAAGGTGCCTTGGGGCTTGCCGAAATATTCTAAAAGAGGAAATTTATGTTTTTATTATGAAATAGCAAGGAGGAGCTTGTGGCTAAGTAATAACAGCCGCACGGGTCGATCCATCAGGTTAAGCTACGCTTGCCGGGGTTGGTACGTGGATGGGTGAGTATCTTTACATACCGAGACTGTTCCGCGCCTCGGAAAGCACGTTAAGCCGTTGGTCCCGGCTGTCATTTGTGGATCTTTGACAGTCGTTACGGGTCGTCAGAAGCTCGAAAGTCTGACAACCAATCTTACCAAGGGGTATCGTATTACCCAGTTACTGGGTTGTGGAGGTCAGATAGGCAGTCGCTCCATGTAAAATACTGGTATTCAGCTGCATCCGGTTAGACTGGAAGCCGACCCCAACATAGTTGGGAAAAGGCAGGCAGATGATGATTCTGAAATTGCAAGGTGTTGTGGAAATATCGCGTGGTGTCAGAACTAGCGCGCGATTTTTGAAGACATTATACAGGGTGTTAGTGTAAACACCGTTATCCTTGAAACCAGTGGTTTGGTTTCATTTATAGAACGTAAAATCAATGGAAAAAAACCACTTTATTTTTTTAAAGAAAATCTACATTTTTCCACAAGAATATTTCACCCTACACGCAAGGGCAACGACCGGCCGCAGCCGGCGGTTGGCGGGGGCGGGCGGGGCGCACGAGACGTTACACGACCGGCCGTCAGCTGTTTCGCAGCTCTCTCGAACGCGTATCCATGAGTATCGGGACAGTGACGGATATTTACTTTTTAAAATCTTTTAATGAAAATAAGGTTTTTTTTTTGTTGTTACTGGATCTTTTATTTTTATATTTAAGTCAACTACCCATGGTTTGAGTGACAACAGTGTTTACCCTTGCATACTGTATAAGACTCCATAATACCTCAAATTGCTTAGCATGATCCTCATAAATACTGCAGAATTAATTTTTAAATAAATATATGTCAAAGTTGAGGAAAGTACTATGTTTCACGAAAACACAAGAATATCAATTAAAAGTCTAAAAAAATGTCTTCTTCATAAAAGAAGATATTTTTTTGATAATGACCGATTTGGATAATTCTTTTATTTTTGTGTCCGTACGTAAAGTACGAGTAGGTGTCGGTAGGGTAGGTAATTAGTGCTACCCGTGCGAAGCCGGCGGCCAACTCTAGCACCGCGCGCGCTCATTGGTCGATTCCCGGCTCCCTGTTACACACTTCCGTCCCTTTTCACGAAATCACTCCCACAGATTGCGGGAAAGCCAGAGGAAAATTAAAATTCCACTCACCTAAGTACTTGTGTTTGAGCGTGTCATAAGTGAAGAAGGAGACGCCGGCGTACGGGATGACGCCAAGTACTGTCGCGGTGTAGCCCCTGTAACACAGATAATCAACTTATTTTTTTATTTTTTCTGTCCCACTCCTGGGCAAAGGCCCACTCCTTCCATCTTTCGCGAGCCCGCGCGTCCTCCTTGCAGTTTTGATGGAACCTATCCAGCTCGTCCCGTCATCTCTTACGTGGTCTGCCACGACCCCGCCTCACTGTCTCAGGGCACCAGTTCTGTGCTATTTGAGCCCACAGTTTGTCCGGCATGCGGCAGACGTGTCCTGCCCAGTCCCATTTAAGTTGGGCAGCCTTTTGAGCCACGTCAGCTATGTTTGTTTTCGTAGTATTGTGTTTCGAACACGATCAGTTAATTTAACGCCTAGTATACTGCGCTCCATTGCTCGTTGGCAGACCTTGAGTTTGGACTTCGGGTTAGTCAAAGACCAGGTCTGTGCACCATAAGCTAAGACTTGTGGCGGTATCTACATCGCCACATGCAAACTACGCATCAAAGCCTTGAAGTTAACCGTGCACTGGACATATATACAAGAACCCAACATCAATCGTTGGGCAGTTGCCCGCCAGACACAACACCCGTCTGGTAGGAGGATCCTCCCTTTTCTATGGTGGATGAGTGAACTTTACACCCTGTTCTTCTTACCCCTAAAGACTACTTCATAAAAATCTTACATTCATTCATTCAATCACTGACAGAGAACGTACAGCCCAAACGGCTGGATGCATGGAAGCACAAGGGTTTATTTAATATACAGGGTTGCCAAACTTAAGTGGATTCTCCGATCTGCTGGACGCGAGAACCACAGAACCGGTCGTAGTCGCGGTGCTTGGGGAGGCCTATGTCCAGCAGTGGACGTCTTTCGGCTGAAATGATGAGAGGATTGCAGGGACATCAACGCGCAACCTGTTACCATGGATTCAATATGTTTCCCTCATGGACGCTACGACAACGTAGGACATGGACATGGACAACCCAGGTGCGTTGATATATTTCGTCGTAATTTTTTTTACTTTCCGCACTCAAGAAAGGTACGAAGGCGGACTTAATGCCTTAGACATTCTCTAACAGTCAACCAAGGGTGGTGAAGAGATTAGATGGCAGGTGCTCTGTTTGAGAGGAACAAAGAAAAAATCACCTGTCCTTACTCGCAGAAATCTAGGGATTAGCTGAACTTTTTCGCGATTTCAGAGTTGGCCCCATAGTGAAAGGTGTTCATAATGATGAGTACAATGACCCCTTATGAGGATTTAAGTGACTTAAATTTCACCCTGTATAACATAATGCAATAAGATATGATACAAGTTAAAACCCCCGAAAGGAACAAAGCATTTAATAAACGATTTTTTTTTATAGCTAAGAACACTCTCGATCTAGTCACCTTTCAAATAAAACCAAAAAAATCAAAATCGGTTCAGCCGTTTGGCAGCTACGATCGCGCAGACAGACACAGAGATACACACGTTAAAGCACACTCCACTTTTTCCGTCGGGGTTTAAAAATATGTAAAAATATATTAAAAATTCGCTGTTGCATACATTTTGACTGCGTATTGCTTTTCTATGAAGCAACTATTATTATACCAATAAATGCATGCTTCTTTAATTTCTTCCTACCTGTACAACGTGAGCAGCCCCTCGTCCCTGGCAACCGTCACGAACACGGCGCGCAGCGTGCTGTACTCGGTGGCGTTGGTCACGGCCATGCGCGCGCGCGCCACGTCCAGCGGGTACGTGGCCGACTGTGACGTCACTCCGGCTAGAGAGCCGGCTATTAAGTGGAGGACGGGGCTGGCTCTGGAACAAGGGAGAGTAGCCTTTTAATATAGTTCCTTGCTGAATTGACTCAGATCCCGGAAGATTCGGGTCTCGAAAGGCTCTTATACTGAAAGACTCCTGTCACGAAAGGTTCTTATCCTGAAAGACTCGGGTCCCAAAAGGCTCTTATCCTGAAAGACTCGGGTCCCGAAATGCACTTATCCTGAAAGACTCGGGTCCCGAAACGCACTTATCCTGAAAGACTCGGGTCCCGAAAGGCTCTTTACCCGGCAGACTCGGATCCAAAAGGCTCCAATCCTGGAAAACTCGGGTTCCGAAAGGCTCTTATCGCGGAAGGGCCCGACAGGCTCTTATCCCGGAAGCTCTGGTCCCGAAAGGCTCTTATCCCAGACGCATCATATCCCGGAAGACTTAGGTCCCGAAAGGCTCTTATCCCGGAAGACTCGGATCCCGAAGGGCTCTAATCCCGAAAGACTCGCATCCCTGAGGTACCGAATACATACATTCATGTATGCGCAGGTCACGCTGTTGCCGCGCCACAGTGCCTACAATGTCTGGACTATGTTACGAGACACTCACTTGGCACTCTGCGGCGTGTCAACTCCTAGTGTCTTCTTCCACTGCTCGTGCGCCGTGAACTGTATGGCGGCGTACGGCACTATGCGGGCCATGGTCGCGCTGTTGCCGCGCCACAGTGCGACCAGGCCCTCGGTACGAGCGCTGTGGAGCAGAAAGTTGATGGCGGCTCGCCAGGAGTACGGGGTTTGGCTGTGGAGGAACAGAGGTAGAAGTTATAACTTTTTCTCAAACCTGCTTGGAAATTCGAGCATTATTTTCACAACCCTTTTCGCGATAAATCGAAATTGCTGTACTGGTCTAAAACAAGTGACGATGCGGCCGCCAAAGTTACTATGACAATCCATATCTGTCGTGTTTAGCGGCGGATGTTAATTAGAGGGAGACAGCGTCCATTCCTTGATATTATTGTGCGTCGAATCATTGAGCTACTGAGCTCTGAGTTGAGCTACACGATTGGTATACTCACGAGATCTGAAAGTTAATCTTAGTCCTATCAAGCGGCGCGATGGCCGTCTTGGCGAGGGCGCCGGCTGTGGCGCCGGCGATTAGAGACGTGATGACGGTGGTGCCGCCGCCCAGTCCGGAGTGGTCCAGGGGCGCCTTGTGCTTGGGAGTGGGGGGCTCTGGGGTAGAAAATAGATCTTAAATAGGTGCGTTATGGATTTAGTGACTTTATTCTAGAAGAAGGGCTAGGAGAACCTCGTGGCTACGTAATAACAGCCGCACGGGTCGATCCATCAGGTAAAGCCACGCTTCCCAGAATTGGTCCGTGGATGGGTGATATGCCATTGACATTTGACAGATATGCCATAGAAAATCTGTCAAAAACTCATCATTGTGAGACCACTGACACGTTTGTAAATTAATAGACTTGACCCCCTGGTGAAATGTGGGTGTACTAGAGAACACCTCTGCCTAACCGTTCGAGGAAACAAGGCGTGATGTTATTATGTTAATTTCACTCTCATAAACACAATCATTTGAGAAGAATCTCCCACGTACTACTGTTGTATAGTACCGATTGATATCACTGATAACAAGCACTTGTTATTTATCAATTTACTCTTATCTGCATTAGTGACGGCCAGAAATGCGTATAGTGATGCGATAGAGGTATATTTTTAACCGACTTCTTCAAAAAGGAGGAGGTTCTCAATTCGTCTGTATGTTTTATATTTTTTATTTTGTGTGTATGTTACGCGATAGTCCGCCAATTATGAATCGATTTTGATGATTCTTTTTTTGTTTGGTAGGTCATGCTTCAGAGGTGGTCCCATAAAAATTTGATTAATTTTGCTTGCGTAGTTTTCAAAGTCAAAGTCAAAGTCAAATAATTTATTTCAACTAGGCACATTAAAGGCACTTTTGAACGTCAAATACATAGAAATAGAACTGATTCTAGTTGCCCCTTCCAAAAGGTAGTTTTCGTATGGAGAAGAATGGGCAAGAAACTCCACCGTTACTCTTTTAAAAAAAAAAAATGTTTTACAATATTTGGTATACCTACATCAATTATATAATTACATGTGAAGACGATTCACCGAGAATACAATTACTGTACCACAATAGGTAAAAAAAGAAGAATTAAAAATGAAGCAATGACAAATAAATTAATTAAGTATGTGATAGATACATGGTGCTCACATATTTACAAACATTGTAAAAGTATACGATATCACAATATTCCTACAAACTTACAAGTAACACTAATAAGACAGTGTGTGAGTGTAATAATCATAAAATGTAAAAAATCTATGATATACAAATATTAAATTATATAACTAGATTAGCAACCAGTTTGATTTTGTCCAGACCCGAATTTGTCCAATGGAGCAAGACTAGCATGTTTCCAAGCATTCTTATCTTGGATATAATCCTCTAATTTGTAATATGCTTGTTTACAAAGTGTACTTTTAATATGAGTTTTAAATTTTCTTTCATTTAATTGCAATATATCACTAGGTATTTTGTTATAGCATTTAACGCAGTACCCCATAAAAGATGTTTGTACTTTACCTAATCTGAAAAATGGTTGATCTATTTTATCTTTATTTCTAGTGTAAAAATTATGTCTATCACTTATTTTATTAAAAAGATTTAGATTTTTTCTTACATACATAATATTCTCATAAATGAATTGGCAAGGTACCGTCATAATATTAATCCTTTTAAATAGTTCCCTGAGAGATTCGCGGCGAGATAGATTATAAATGGCTCTGACAGCTCTCTTTTGCAAAACAAAGATGGAATCAATGTCAGCAGCCCGACCCCACAGTAAAATGCCGTACGACATAATGCTGTGGAAGTAACTGAAATAGACCAAACGCGCGGTTTCTACATCTGTTAACTGTCTTATCTTTCTAACAGCATAAGCGGCCGAGCTTAGCCGCCCCGCAAGAGATGTTATATGGGGTCCCCATTGTAATTTCTCGTCTAGCGTGATTCCCAGGAAAACTGTTTGATTAATAAATTCCAGTTTTTCTCCATTCAATATGATGTCACATTCGCTACTTCTAACATTAGGTAGTTTAAATCGAATGCATTTGGTTTTTTTTTTCATTAAGTACCAAATTATTTACCGTAAACCAATCTTGGACCTGAAGAATAGCGCTATTAACGTCGTCAAGATTTTGTGATCGTCGGTTTATTTTAAAAATTAATGATGTGTCATCTGCAAATAACACCATCTTCGGTTGATTTAGTAGTAATTGGGGTAAATCATTAATGTAAACTAAAAAGAGGAATGGACCCAATATCGAACCTTGAGGAACGCCCATTGCCATTTCAGACCCCAATGAGTTTACGCCGTTTACTTGAACTTTAACTTTTCTATCTTTCAGATATGATCTTAGTAAATCAAGAGCTGTATTCTTAATTCCATAGTGCTCTAGTTTCAGCAGAAGTGTCTCATGGTCGACGCAATCGAACGCCTTCGAGAGATCGCAAAAGATTCCAATGGCATCTTGTGCTTCTTCCCAGGCGTTAAAAATGTTCTTTATTAGGGAGACACCGGCGTCGGTGGTACAACGCCGTTTGGTGAAACCGTACTGTTGTTCATGAAAGATGGAATTTTTATTAAAGTGACGTAACATTTGATTAAGTATCAACTTTTCAAACACCTTGCTGAGAACTGGCAGAATTGACACAGGCCTATAATTGTTGGGTTCCTTACTATCACCGGATTTGAACAAAGGAACTACTTTACTGTGTTTCATGAGATCCGGAAAGACTCCTTGGTCTACACTGGTGTTAAATAAGAAAGCTAAATAAGGCGCAATGGTTTCGATGATAGACCTACAGACTTTTACAGACATTCCCCATAGATCTTCTGTTGATTTAATTTTAAGATCTTTAAAAGCTTTTATAACTGCCTGGGGGTTTGTATGCTGAAACCTAAACTCCAAAGGGCATGCCTTTACATTCTTTCTAAGTAAGGCAGCAGAAAGCGCGGGTGAAGAATTTAAAGCTTCAGTAGTTTTAACGGGAATATTACCAAAAAAGTTTTCAAATTCCTGAGCTATTTCTACATCTGAGTTGATGAGCCCATTTGCAGTCTCTAAATTGAATTCAGTACTACGCTGTTTTTTCCTACCTGTTTCATTATTTATTATTTGCCAGGTAGTTTTTATTTTATCATCAGCTGATTTTATTTTATTGCTAATGTAAAGAGCTTTAGCTATTTTGCAAACATTTTTAAAAGTTTTAGAATATTTTGCAACATACTGATTAAAGGATGTATTATTCATATGTTGCTTTAGTTAGGCCATAAAGTTCAAAAAGATTTTCCCTGCTTTTACGAATACCTGGAGTCGCCCAATCACTAAATAGGAACTTTGTGTAAATAGTTTTAGTTTTTAGTGGAAAAGTGTCATTAAATTGCTTGTTTATTAGTGAAAAGAAATCGGCATAGAACTCATTTGGGTCACAGACATTATTAAAACTCTGAATACATAATTTACTGGCTAAAGAAGTATTTAAATTCTCTAAGTTTTTACATGTAATTGGCCTAAACATTATTTGAATTTTTTGTAAAGGCATGTAGGCGCAAAATGTTATTGTTTGTCCACTGTGATCAGATGGCAACTTATTTACAATTTCTTTATGTAAGTAATCACAATTACAAAAAATATTATCTATACAAGTGGCAGAAGAAGCTGTCACTCGGGTTGGTTCAACAAAAACATTTGACAAATCAAATGACCTAAAAAGACTCAATAGTCTGACAGTATTCGAGTTATTTTCTAATAAATTAATATTAAATTCGCCACAAATGATTATTGACTTCTATTAGCACTAAGTTTCTTTAGCACCTCTTCCATTACAGAATCAAATACAGATAGATTCTGGTAGCTTGGCGGTCTGTATACACATACTATAACATGCTTATCAAGCTCAACACAGGACAATTCAATGGTGTGTTCAACAGACAGTCCAATGATGTCTTTTCGTTCTTTTGATTTAATAGAATTTTTTACTAATTTTATATTAATGAACCGCCATGTATCATACGTTTTCGACTGAAATGGCTAACTACACAATAATTTTCATAATTAATTGACATTACTTGATGGTCTTTTAACCAATGTTCTGTTAAACAAATGACATAAAAACTTAGTATTTTCTAAAAACAATTCTATTTCCAGTAATTTGGAAGAGCAACCTTGTATATTTTGATTGTATAATTTTAACGTATGTTGCCCCCCCTTTGGTTGTTTATTTTTATGTATAATATTGCCAGAAGATACCTTTTTATTATTCTCTAATAATAATAATTGTTTATTTGAAGGGGTAACTTCTGTTGTCTTACTTACTAGTTTAAAACGTTATCCGGAGTGACCTCCACAACTACAACTGAAGAGTCTAGAATGCCCGTCGCAGTTCCAGCAGGAAGAGAATACCCTATCTGACTGGTAGTGGCCTCCAAAGATGTTGGTATTATAGGTGGATCCTCCTTCGTACATGATGATTTATAATTATTACTCACTATGCTGTTAGTATAACTAGACAACACAGACTCGTCACTAATACTACCATTTGTTATATTAGCTATAACCCCATTAATATTATATGCTATCAACATAGCAATCAAATGTCTACATTCCCAAGACAGAGATAAAGTTTTCTGAGTTAACTTAAAACCACTAACAAACTTGTTAGTGTCAAAATACAATAATTTGTCACTATGACAACATGTCAGTCTGCGAATAGTACTATTCAGCTTAAAAATATAGTTATTTTCATCATACGATAAAGTATCAGAATAAGGAAAAGCGCACAACATCAGCTTTCCTACATTTAATTTTAATAAGGTATCCACACCATCCACTATGTCCTTTCTGGTAATACCAGTACTATTACCTAATAATAAAACCATTGTTGAATAATTATTTAGGTTTGTATTTGCTATTCTTATAATCATTTGTTTAAGTAGTAGTTTAGTTTTTGAGTTAGCTTCAATAATTACGTATTTTTTCCACTTTGCGTATGTAGACGATATCTTAGTCTTCATTTACATAGCACATGGTATACGAATTTGTGTGGGGTAGGTACTCGTACCACAACTAAAAAGTGAAAAATAAAAACTTTTTACGAAAAAAAAAACAACCGACTTCACAAAAAAACACAAAAAAATTGAAAAATAACTTTTATTTCGGACGGTGTCTTTGCTTTTCAATTTTCGTTTTTTGCCACCGACTTTTTTAGTGTTTTTTTGTGAAGTCGGTTGTTTTTTTTTTTGTAAAAAGTTTTATCGGATAAGTTCGGATATGAGAGCTTTCAATTATGTCAAATTAAAAATACTAAAGTAATACAAGAAAGCCGCCAAGTGCAAGTCGGACTCACACACGATGGGTTCCGTACCACCGTAAAATACACAAAAAAAATTTGGCGTTTTTTTCCTTATTAGCACGTCTCCGCTCCGCTCCTCTCCGCTCCAGTGCACAGTCAGCCTTAGTATCGAATCTAATTAAGAATATCCGCACTTTTCCCATCACTACACTATGATCAATGAACAGTACAAACATCATTATTATTTCTTATCGCACTTACAATAACACATTACTATTTCCGTTATCAGCTGCTATTCACCGTCAGTTATCAGTTACAGATATCATTATGTTTGAATATCTAATTTTATATCACTGGGTGGTAGATTTTATCTCATTTTGGTGATACTCTTATTCGGGCGAATTTCACCGATAAAACTAAACGCGATTAGGTAGCACATAGACCACGTTAAAAAGCTGTCAGTGTCATTATCTTCTTTGGAATATTGACAGTGACAGCTCTTAACCAAAACCAGCACTGAGGCTCTGTCTCGCATAAGGTCTAAGGTCGCAGCATCAGCGTCAGCGCACACCAAGACCAGAGGGCCTTGACAAGTGACAATCGCTTCGGAAGCGTTTCGTATTTCTACAACGACTTTCAACAGCAGGCGTAGCATGGCGCTTTCTATCTCTACGAAGAATAGACATAGCTTTTTCTATACAAAGTGACAGTTCGTTTCTTCATTTTTGACATCCACCGTAGAAATCTTTCTACAATCTGTCATTTTGTCTTTCATTTCTAACGATCTTTGTCTACGTCTTTTTGTAGGTAGACTATTTCGGAAGAAAGTTTTCTATCCTTACTGTCAAAATCACACTGACAACCGATAAATCCTAGGATAAAACAAAGAATTCTGAGTCGAATTATGTAAAAGAGTGAATTTCGTAAAAAGTGCAGTTGACTCTTTCTATTTTGCTGCCGTCTCGTACTGTCTACTGTCTACAGAAAACGTCATTTTTGTCTACTCTTCCGTCGACAAAACGGTGCTCATGCTACGCCTGCTGGATTGACATAAGCTTTTCGATAGCTTATGTCAGTCCTATACATTTTTGGCTTTTCCATCATCGTTATCGCTGATAGAATGTCACTTTGTCTAGAGCCTCAGAGCATTTTCTGGGACTACTGAAAAATGAATCTTATGACAATTCCATACATTGCAAAATTAAATACACATCCAACTTGATGCTCCATCTTACTCGAGCTTGCAATTTTGCAATGTATGGAATAGGGAATATGCATGTGATTCAAATATGGGTCAAATATTTTTTTCTATAAACTATATTACTTAAGAATTATGCCCCCATCAATATTTTTGAATAAAATTTCTTTTTGTGCGAGATTTTTTTTTTTTTTAAGTCCCAAATAACTGTGGGTAATTCAAATACTTGAAAAGCTAAGAGCGGATGTGACGTTAGAATCCGGGATATCAATCAAAATGTCAATGTCAAGTCAATCAACAAGTGTCAAGTCAATGTCAAACGCTCCTACAAAAAGGAGTGTTTGACGTTGACTTGACAGTTGCTTGTTTGTTTTCACGGACTGTGACGTCACCACACCAAGCCTGCCAAATGGAGGGCGTTTAAATAGCCCGGAGGTGGATATTAAAAAAACAAAAATTTAAGTACTTTAAATTGATTTTAAAAAATCGACGGCAAGTCGATTTTTTAAAATTATTATTTGACGATGTAAACTATCGAATAAAAATATTAAAAAACTACATGCATATTCCCTATTGTCATAAGATTCATTTTTCAGTAGTCTCAGAAAATGCTCTGCTCGTGGCGTGGGCATCATTGCCCCAAAGATTTAAATCACTAGGTAGCAGGCGGCGTTATGAAGTTTCTGGTAACCTCCATGGGAAGTGCGTGAGTATATATGTATTTCTAAGAAGTAAATTGAATTTAACGAATTTGAAATTCTGAATACTTAATTATTTTTTTATGTCTGAATGACGATGCTATACTGGATAACTGACCTGTCTTAGCATGATGCGCAGGCGCCGGCCGGTCGCCGTGCAGCAGAGGAACTCGCGCCTCGCCCACCGCCATCTTGCGACGTCACGTACTCACATCACTCTCAAGATCTGGAAAGAACAATAATTTATTTTTATTTATTTTTTCGCACGAAAACTCAAATCTCACACAACTAGAAGTGTCTTCTTTTGGCAAACGAGAATAATAACAAATATTAGCTACAACTTATATTAAACTTATAGGGCCAATACCTACAGGCAGGTTCTCCATACATATGTATGTTGTTTTTTTTCGTTTACTCCGCCAATTATGAATCGATTTTGATGATTCTTTTTTTGTTTGGTAGGTCATGCATCAGAGGTGGTCCCATATAAATTTTATAAATTTTGCTTGCGTAGTTTTTGAGTTAGCTTCAATAATTACATATTTTCCCACTTTGCGTACGTAGACAATATTATTATCTTAGTTGACTCCGTCACTGTTATTTACATAGCAGATAACGGTATACGAATTTGTGTGGGATAGGTACCTACCACAACTAAAAAGTGAAAATTAAAAACTTTTTACAAAAAAAAAAAAAACAACTGTGTTCCAAAAAAACACTAAAAAAGTGAAAAATTACTAACTTTAATTTCGGAAGTCGGTTGCAAAACTCGAAAATTGAAAAGCAAAGACACCGACTTCCGGAATTAAAGTTAGTAATTTTTCACTTTTTTAGTGTTTTTTTGGAACTCGATTGTTTTTTTTTTTTTTAAAAGTTTTTATTAAGTAGATGTTTTGTTCGTGGGGGTTTTTTTAAATTTTAATTTAACTTATATTTGCTAATTTTTAAACAAAGACAACAACTTTTATTCGTTGGATATGGTATGTACACACGGCGACACATCAAGCTATACATTTCCAGTCTAAGCTGACCTCGCATTGTACTAAGGTTATGTTCCGAACACATCCTTTAAACTTTGTACTTATATTAGGTACTAGTAGACATGCTACGATCGACACGTGTCTCGCCGAAATCGCGAAGCTGTACGTATTTTTCCCACAGTGAAGCTGGTTACTAATTTATCCTCGATTCTCTTTCGAACTCCATTTACTACGGTACGGAAGGGAACCCTTCGTGTGCGAATCCGTCTCGCACTTGGCCGATAACAAAAGCGCTACGTACATTCAATGCAGCCGTCTATCGGCCCTTTCATTCAAAATACCTTTAACTCGTTCAATTAATAAGCTACGTTTCAATTGAAATTGAATCGACCTTAATTAATGGCGCATAACTGGGGCGTCCGTATTCAGAGCATGTGTCAAAATTCGAACTAATAATATAAATGCGAAAATGAGCTTGTTTGTTACGCTCTCACGCTAAAACGGCTGAACGAATTTGCATGTTATTTGGCACATGGGTAGACCATGACCTGGGTTAGGACATAGGATACTTTTTATCCCGATATGCCCACGGAGTCGAGGCTTATGCGGGTAAAACCGCGGGGCGCCGCTAGTTAATTATAAATTCCGGAATCAATGACGAACAACGATAATTTTTCAGGCGTTCATTAGCTCTATTTGCAAGTTAAATCAAAATTTAAATAAAATCTTTGATAAGTTACCTCCTTGGTTGCCATGTGCTGAAATAAAAAGTTCGTTCAATTTTTACCCGACTACGGCGAAGAAAAATGGAGGGTTATGATTTTGACCCATATGTATGTTCACCTGTTCCTCGGTCAGTGGGTCGTCTTTCCTCCTGTCTTCTAAACCACTTATCATAATTTGACAAATGAGTTATAGTTGGAAGCGTCTTGATCGTCCGCTGGTTATAGGCTATGTGACGTCACATTACATTAAATATTCGACCAGTACCACAATTTCGATTTATCTCGAAGAAGGTTGTCAAAATAATTTTCGAATAACCAAGTATGTTTGAGAAAAGGCACTAACTAGATAAATACCTAAAACAAAATAAGTAAAGATTGCACATAAATTTTGCTCTCAGACACCTTCAGAATTACGAACATCTTTGTCAAATGTCAAGTAAAATAAAAATGATAAACAATGTTTTATTATTGCAACGATAAGAGGCTTAGAGATAATTATGTCCGTTAAACTGGCTGTTAGGGATGCAAGAAGTGTAAAAAAGTATCGATATATATCGTATCGATATTTAAAAAAAATATCTATCGATTTCGATATATCGAAAAAAAAATATCGATATATAGATATATCGGTGGAATTTAAAAAAAAAAATACTTTATGTAGTTCAAGTTTTATTATCATTTAAATACCAAACTAGGAAAAAAAGTACTAATAATTTTTACGGCTCTAAATTCCAGCGGTTTTAGTCCGCGGCGACAACGGTGTTGCTATTGAAAATATATCGTTTTTGATACATTTTCCATACTTGATATTTTATATCGATACATCGATATATGGAAATAATAAATATCGCCTGAAAATATCGATATATCGAACAAAAAATATCGATATTTTTTCTGCCAGCCTACCGGCTGTAAATAGACGTGTCAGTCACTTTGGTACCGTTATCTAATGACCTACACTGATACGAGGACCCTCAGACTCTCTGATGACCAAGCTACTTATTTAGGAACCATTTGAAATGAAATGATATGAAATTGTTTATTCTGTAAATAGGATAAAGGAATCACTTTTACACGTCATATTAAAAAGTTGTAAAAATAAGCTAGATGAGGTCGGCGTTTCCTATCTGACTACTCTGAGAAGAAAGGCCGAAACAAACGTCTCCTTTAAAGTCCAGACATGATCTTGGTCAGGCCATATGAGGACCATGTAGATTAGAGTCTGAAATGGTCTTTTGAGGAAACAACCACACAGATTTGAGTGGATCTGTCCAGTCAGTGCAAGCATTTGTCAGTAATAGTAGAGCTCAACTCAGAACTTAAGGAGCTCAACGACTCGACGAACAATACCAAAGAAAGGACATTTGGGTAGGTCGCATAAAGTTCTCAAATTGCCAGACCTTCGCTAAAACTAACAGAACGAAAAATAAATATCCACATAGTCCTCACATTCACAATAAAACAATACTTTACAAGTAATCATCATGTCATTTTGTATATATTACATATATTAATTATAATATACAGTATGCAAGGGTAAACACCGTTGTCACTCAAATCATGGGTAGTTGACTTAAATATAATAATAAATGACCCAGTAACAATTAAAAAAAAACCTTATTTACATTAAAAGATTTTAAAAAGTAAATATCCGACTCTGTCCCGATACTCATGGATACGCTGCGAAACAGCTGACTGAAGAGGGGCCGCGCGGTCATGTAACGCCCCGTGTGCCCCTCCCACAGAACAGATAAAAGAGGTTAGAAGGGCCTTGTGGGCGGGGCAAGCGCGCCGCACTTATGAGCAAACGCTCATAAGTCAACCGAAATTTGGTTCACCGGTCAACAGTCGCGCTCATATTGTGACAACGAGTGACGCTCCGCGAAAAAAAAAGAATTATGCCGTCTTGTGCTATTATTACGTGTCGGAAAAGAAGCCAGGTGTGTAGTGTTGCCCGGGAAGGGATTTCTTTTCACCGGTAAGTCCAAAAACCATTAAATACAAGTGATATTTGTAATTATTACAATAATATTATGTAGTTTAAAGACAAAAACGATATAATCGCAAACAGATTCAAAATTATACATTGCTTTCAATGCATGGGTACCATCTTGTACTAGATGAGTGATTGCGCAATGTATTGCGTTCACTGCGAACGTTGCGTGCAACGAGCCAAAGCTGAAATTCGGCGAAATCCATGCTTATCGATAGTTAAAGGATTATTGGTGGTGCAATTATAATGGAAAGAGAAGACTTGTTGAATAAAAGTATATTGTAATAAGATATACGGTTACAAGCTTTTACGTTTGTACGAGAGCAGGAGCAAGAGAGAGAGCAGAGCCCTCTGTGCCAAAAATGTGAACTAATAGAGATTGCGTTCAATACATTCACAAATATTTAACACCCACCCCTGAACGCAAGTCCCATTTTTGCTGAACAATACATATGTTTCTCAGAGGTAGTACCTTTGGTTAGAATATCTGCTATCATTTCACTACCCTTATTATGTACCTTTCATTAATGTATTTCTTCTGGTCCAACATAATTGAGTTGTCATTTCTAGTTATATTGAACCCCAAACATTGACTTGCTTTTCCTAAGTCTTTCATCTCAAAGTGTTGCATTAGTTTGTCCTTTAACATCTCCTTCATGCATTGTTGAGAAGTAAATATAAGTAAGTCATCAACCCACACAGCAATGTAAGTATTCTTCTCAGTATTGTAATATACACATGGGTCGGTCTTACATTGGTGCATTCCTATGGTTTGCAGTACATTATTCAATTTTATGTTCCATATTCGACTAGCTTGCTTCAGGCCATATATGGATTTATTTAAATGACATACTTTGGATCCTTGTGCATAAAGTTCGGGCTGTACCATGTAGATATCAGTGTCTATTTCCCCTTGCAGGAATGCAGAGACAGCATCCATCTGGTCAATCTCCATGTTATGTTTAGCAGCTAAACTAAATAAAAAGCGTATTGTCTGATACCTCACTACAGGAGAGTAGATTTCACCATAGTCGATGCCTTTCCTCTGAGCAAATCCTTTTATGACTAGCCTTGCCTTGTAGCGAACAATTTCTCCAGCCTGGTCAGTTTTTGTTTTAAACACCCATTTTGACGGTAGAGCCCTTTTATTGGAAGGAAGATCTGTCAAGTTCCATGTGTTGTTCTTCATTAAGGAGCTGTACTCTTCATCCATAGCTCTCTTCCATTGCACAGCATGTGAGGATGACAGGGCTTCTTCTATTGACTGTGGGTCAGACAGATTAGTGTAAAGGCAATACAGACTATTTTCAATCTTTTGTTTGTCAATTTTATTACGTGGCCTCAGAGTAATATTACTGACATAATCCTGTGATTTACATGCCTGTCTAGGAGGTTGGTAAGTCTCGTCTAAATCATCTGTGCCTGATTGATATTCACTAGAATCTTCATCTTGTGAATCAATTTTATAGTTGTTACCTGAGGCTGATGAACTTCCTAATTTTGGGCTGTCTTCTACGAGGCTGTCATGACTGCTCTCATCTTTAACTGATGAACTAGTGCTTTCTGAAGGCAGGCTCTCACCACAAATATCAACTGGAACATTGTTATCACACATGTTTTTATCAAATTTTTCATGAAAAATCACATCTCTACTTTTAACAATTTTGTTACTTTTAGTGTCTAGTAAGCGGTACCCTTTACTATTATCACAGTATCCCACCAGTATCATTTTTACTGACTTTTTGTCCCATTTTTGCCTCTTAACCTTCGGGATATATGGTTCTGATGCCATGGTCCACACCATGGCATCAGAACCAAATATTCTAATATGTGACAGATTAGGTTTATGCCCATGCCACATTTCATATGGAGTCTTACCTCCCAGGCCTTTAGTGGGACAACGATTTGTGACGTAAGCAGCTGTAGCTATAGCCTCCGCCCAGTATTTCTTTTCTAAATTTGCATAGAATAACATACACCTTGCACGTTCGACTAGAGTGCGGTTCATCCTCTCTGCTAAGCCATTGTGCTGTGGAGTATAGGGAGTTGATGTCTGATGAATAATTCCATGATTAGACAAATAATTCTGAAAGTGATCATTGCAGTACTCCTTACCATTATCTGTTCGGAGGGTTTTTATTTTCTTTTCTAGCTTTACTTCCACTTTTGCCTTAAAATCTTTGAAAATCTCCATTACATTAAGTTTATCCTTCATTAGATATACATGAACCATCCGAGTGTAATCGTCAACAAATGTTATAAAGTATTTCATACCTGAACACGACTCGTTTTCCATAGGCCCACATAAATCCGAGTGAATGAGCTCCAAAGGCTGTGTGGCTCTAGATCCTACATTGTTGAATGGAAGTCTCGTCTGCTTACCCTCTGAACAATGTGTGCATCTGATGGTGTCACTTTTCTCTTTATTCAGAGTCACTCCCTCAGCACAGGCAGACAGCTTGTTTACATCTGAAACATTTAGGTGAGCCATCCGTAGATGCCATAAATAGGTGTTGTTGCCTTTTTCATCAGAAGATAATAAGTGGGCAGTCTCTGAGTTATTAACTGTGTTTAGTACATAAAGTTTGTTAGTCAGTGTTGCTGAACAAATATTATTTTTGTTTCCATCATAAATATAGCAACCTTTGTCATTGAATGTTATTTTGTAGCCACTACTACTGACAGAGAGTAAGTTGGCTGCTAAACCTGGGACATAAAGAACATTTTTCACCTGAATAATCCCTTCGGCTAGACTAATGTTGATACATCCAACACCATCTACTGATAACGGCTCTCTGTTGGCTACCGTTATACTGTTCACTGGTGGCTTGGTGACGTTGTACATCCATTCTCGTTTTCCAGACATGTGCATAGATGCACCTGAGTCTACAAACCACCTGTCACTTAGTCCATCCAATGTAGCTGAAAACGCTGCAACAAAATTTGTACTGTCTCCATTTTTATTCTGTTTGTTTGTAGTTTTCTTGGAACTTTTGCAGAACTTTGCATAGTGGCCATACTTGTTACAACTGTAACACCTCGGTCCCTTTGGTTTATCGGGATTTTGATTCTTTGTCTTCTTAGAGTTTGTATATAGGGCTGCACTTGAAACCGTTGACTTAACTTCTTGTAACAGCTTCGTTTTGACCAAGTCAGCGCTAATCTGTACACCTGAACTCTCTAGCCCCATTATCATAGGCGCATAAACATCAGGAAGACCTGCAAGCATTAGTGTTCCGAGCCACTCTTCATTGACTTCAAAGTTTATATTTCTAAGTTTGTGCGCGGTGGTCATTATTTTGTTCACGTAGTCCTCGACACTGTTGCTTGATTCGAGTGATGTGTTAACTAAATCCTTCAAAAGACCCACTTTCCTTGTCAGTCCATTATCATCGAAGGCCCTTTTTAGATTATTCCAAACCTCTCGAGCGGTCTTGCAATCTTGCACGTGGACGTAATTTTGAGGATCAATCAGTAAAATCAATTTTGATTTTGCCTTAATATCCTTTTTAGGATCAACCGCCGCGACATCTGAACTAGGTTCCACGCACTCCCAAAGCTCCTCGTGCTCCAGATATGTTCTCACACTAAACTTCCATGTCGCGAAGTTCTCACGACCTGTGAGTTTTTCCAAATTAAACATATATGAGCCCATCTTATTTTCTTTCTGAGTAGGTCCTGAGAGTATTTTCTAATTGCCGGCTTTAACACGTGAGCACGTGTAAAAGAGAAAATTCATAACCTCACTATTTTACCGGTACACTTTTGTTTTTCTGATTTCTTCACGATCCATATTATTATGATTGCAACCACGCTCTGCTACCATAAAGGATTAGGTGGTGCAATTATAATGGAAAGAGAAGACTTGTTGAATAAAAGTATATTGTAATAAGATATACGGTTACAAGCTTTTACGTTTGTACGAGAGCAGGAGCAAGAGAGAGAGCAGAGCCCTCTGTGCCAAAAATGTGAACTAATAGAGATTGCGTTCAATACATTCACAAATATTTAACAATAGTGTTGTACCAAGTTGTACACAATGTCGATACTAAGTATATGTGTGTTTGAGGTTAGCCGTGTATAATGAAAACATACATTTAAAATTTTATTTTCGTGTTTTAATACCCCTTAATTTAGTTTTAATACCCAACAGTTTCATAAATAAATATTATTGTTCAATATTAAAATATTCTTGTATTTTTTACTTGTGTAATTTTCTTACTTACTAGCTGAAGCCCAAGGCATGAATTATGTAAAACAGAGCTACAATTAGCAAAAAACTAAAGAAAATTTGAATTTCGCGGCTTTATCGAATGTTCCCCCTTAATTGTACATTATTATTTATATGTATTTAGTAAGTCCACGCTAATTGTCCCCCTTCCCAAAATTATAGCGAAAAATTTCCAACTTAAAAATTACAGCAATTTTATCGATATAATTAATCGACCTTTTGGTCGCCGTAACATGTATGAGAAATAAATTGCTTTTGAGCGTGTGTGAGTGTACGTCAAACGCAGTATTTGCGTTAGTGTGACAACCAATAGCAAACTACTGATCTAAGTGTGAGTGGTTTCTTTGTGTGCGTAATGCGCGTACGTATTGGTCTCTTGATTGTAGTGGAATTAAAGAGTGGGAAACAAGCGGCGACACGCGTTCTAATACAAATCAGGGACTATTTCCTTTCTAACCTCTTTTATCTGTTCTGTGGCCCCTCCCACCCCCGCCAACCGCCGCCCGCCGTGTTGAGACGCAAGTTCGTTGCCCTTGCGTATAGGTGAAATATTCTTGCGGAAAAAGGTAGATTTTCTTAAAAAAAAAAGTTGTTTTTTTCCATTGATTTTACGTTCTATAAATGAAACCAAACCACTGGTTGCAAGGATAACGGTGTTTACACTAACACCCTGTATTTGCATTGTTACTAACACCAAAATGTTAACAAAATTATGGACCTAGTCTGAAATAAAGTTAAAAGCATTAAGCTTTGTTTTGTTTAGTTTTTATTAAGTTTCGTTTAGTTTTAGTTCTGTTTTTGTTTCGTTTTAGTTTTGTTTTAGTTTAGTTTTGTTTTGTTTCGTTTTAGTTTTGTTGCCCGCAACTTCATCTGCGATCCAGTATGGAAAGTAGCCTATGTCCTTCTCCGGGTCATGGTCTACCCATGTGCCCATGGCCTTTCAACAAGTAAGTACCTGGTACTTACTTGTTGAAAGGCCTACATTGTCCCCCCATGCCTACCAACACTGTCATTTGAAAGTATTGTAAAAGCCAATTATTTTTTAAAAGAGTAACCATGGAGTTTCTTGCCGGCTCTTCTCCATAGGAAACGACCAATTGGAACCGTGCACCTAGCTTCTGACGTTTCATAAGTGCCCATGTAGGTTTATGTGAAATAAAATATTTTGATTTTGATTTTTGATTTTGCCAAACATCCAAATCCGTTAAGCCGTTTTAGCGTGAAAGAGTAACACACAAACAAACCAACTTATTTTGCATCCAAATATGTTTGCTGGAGCCGGAGGATGCAAAAAAAACCAATTTACTTTAAACTAATTTAATTAAATCAAGAAATTACATTTATAACTTTAAAATTAAGTAGATGACAATTGGTCGATGTTTGTACCAAGAATGAGTGAAAACGTGGAATCGTGGAAGGCATTGTCGATGTCCGGTCCCACGGTTACGAAATGCTGCGTCGGCAGCACGTGTAAGTTGTTGCGATGCGCAATATTGGTGTCACGATGTCCACAGTCCGTGTTTTATACCAAATCGTAATATCAGCGATCCTTATGTTACACCGTTGCGTAACATCTCCCCCCTTAGAACAGCAACTATTTGTTAACTGTTGTTAAAAATGTTGCTGTAAGATGACTAGGGTCCATCTTTATTCCAGCTGGATGAATATTCCTCCGTGGTTCCACTTCAGCATAAATGTCTTGGTCTGCGTTTACTTCTATAGATGTAGTGTCGATCTTCTTGTCTTTATTTCCCATCCAATGCCGGTATGTAAGAGCAATGGCAAGTACACCTGCACTGAATAGTAATAGGTATACAGGTATGGTGGTATGGTAGAGGCTTCCATCTGGTATCTTATTAAGTCTTACTGGAGGCTGTACTGAAACTTTCTTGTAACTTTCGTGGAGATTCTCGAGGTTGATTGAATTAAGCTGTACCAATGATTCTTCGGATCTTGATGTAGTGTTCTGGTCCCGTAGTGTTCGTATTCTAAGTACATGTCCCTTAATTCTGTTGTCAATGTTAGCGATAGTGAATTCGGTGGTTCTTATCAGGCAATCTTGCGGTATTGTAGCTAAATAACTTCCTTGAAGTGTTCTGAATTGTTCCTGTCCACATAACATCTGTACTTTTGCAGGTATCGGAAAGCTTAGTGTATAATGTTTTTCGTCAAGTTGTTCCAGAGCTTGCTTGTGTAGGGCGACTGGCGTTAATGTACAGGAGTTGAGATGCTGTTGGGTGATGAGCTGCTGCACGCAGTCCGGCTTGTCTATAATCTTGAAACCGACTTTCTCTTCGCAGAGGTACCATGAGTTAAGCTTCGGACATTCTGTCTCTATGTACATAGAATATAATCCATGAATTGCTATAAAAGGTGAGGTAGGGATAAGAGCCATATTATTTCTGTTAGGAATTATGGATAACTTGTAAAGGCTATAGGTTCTTGGTAAGGCAATCGGCACCTTTATAACTATAACTAATTTCTTATCAATATAATACGATCCTATTTTTAAAATATTATAGTACTCTCGAAGATCGATATCAATGATTTCGTCTTTTGAGTATAATAACCCTAATTTACTTATTATATTTCTAAGGTTAACTAAGCTAATCATAGAATGGGTAGTGCTGGAAGCACGCGTAAAAGCTACCATAAGTTCTATTTTATTCAACTCATCCGATAATGTATCTATATTATCGTTTAGTATAAGTAGGTGCTGTGCCAAATGGGCATACGTTATTAGGTCTGCCTGTTTGGATACGTCTTGTTTTATGATTTGGTTAAGTTTATTAGCAATAATATTCTGGTTGTCTACTATATTTTTTAATACATTAGAATGTTCTAACATCCATTCTTTAGTCAAGCTTATGTGACGGTTAAATTCCGTTTCCAGTTTGTTGTCGTTACCCTCTAAAACTTGGATGGCGTTATTATATTTGATTGCATCTGTGTAGTCTAGGTTTCCCGAGATACTTTTTATGACTGATCCTAATCCGTCAATGAGTCCTCGTTTAACACGACTAGGTTCAAAACTTTCTAGTTGTATGGATATCTTTTTAAGTTTGTCCGCAAGATAACTTAGATGGGGTTCAAACAGTGACAGTGTTTTATTGTTAATTAATGGCCTAAATTCACTTAATTGCAATTTAACTAGATCAACCTTTGACTGAATATCTTCTAGATCAATGTTTAAGAGGAAGGAATGATAATGAGACACGATTTTTGTAGGTCCCAGTTTGAAAGGTAGTAATCCGGGTCCGTCTTCTAGGGGCTCAAGTAATATGTCCTCCGCTTGGACCAGGTGTAGCAATATCGTCAGCGGTATTCTGCAACAATTGTTTCGTGTTAGACGTTCGTTTAAGACGAGATTTGGCAACGGGACCGCGCTTCTTTTTTGTGTAAATATGGATGGGCAGGTCAGCTAATACTGTGTCGTGTGTAAAACGAGGTGCGAGTTTCTGTCTGTTAGCTAGTGGATTCTTAACGAATACCTGTTGGTCTGGTTCGTATTGCTTTTCAGGCTCCCTATCTTTGTTTCTATTTTCAATTAGTTCTGTGCGCTTATGCAGGGACGTTTCGTTAATAGCCTCGTATACTTTCGACATCCTATTTCGATGTTCTTGCACGTATTGTTGTAGCAAGTGCACAGATAAATCTATATCTAAGGGATCGCGAGGATCCGTATGACCGGTAACTACTTCCAGTGGTCTGCATTTTGTGAAGCTATGTATGCTGCTGTTGTATGCTAATAAGGCATATGTCATAAGGTTAACAATCGCTTCATTACGGTGTTGTAGTTTTAGAATTCTCAAATGTTCTAGTAAAGTGGAGTGTAAGCGCTCTACCATCCCATTATCATTGGGCGTATGGGCCAAGGTTTTATGATGTTGAATTTTATGGACACGCGTAAATTCGGTAAATAGTTGATTAGTAAATTCCGGTCCCTGGTCCGTGATTATTGATACCGGGACGCCATGATGGGAGCAAAACTTTAAAAAGGCTTGGACTACACTAACTGCTGTGCCGTCTCTAAGATGGTATGCCTGAGCGTATTTAGAGAAAGCATCAATGATGGTCAGGTATTTCTCGTTTTGGGCCGTAAACAAATCTAAGTGAATTACATCAAACGGTTTTGCTGGTGGTGGTACTATGCAGAATCTTTGCTTTATAGGATTTCGATCATATTTGGCTTGCCCGCATACATTGCATTCATTTATATACTTTGAGATTTCGTCTTTCATTTTTGGCCAATAGTATCTATGGGATAGAGCTAGGTAACATTCACTTATACCGCGATGATTAGTTTTGCCTTCGTGGTATTTCTGAATGATCTCTTGTTGTCTGAGATATTCTTTTACATTTTCTACTTCGGTTTTAGTTAAAACAAGATTCATAGCGGAGCTCTTAAACTTTTCCTGAATTATTGGAACTATTTTATACATAGCTAATGTGGGGTGTATTATAATGCCAGTCCTAACTTTCGGGTTTGCGAATTCTTTAATTGCGTTTATTACATCTTCCTCTAAATTTGATTCCGAGAGTTGGATGGAAGTACGGGTATGAGTCTCAAAAGGCTTAGAAACTGCTGGACGTTTCTTTATATCACCTACTACTGTAAAACATATTTGTCTGTTAAATCTATTTAAGGGGTCGTCTGAAATTGGTATTTCTAATATTGGATTTTCGGCGCTAGTGTGAGCTGTGAGAGTGGATGAGTCCACTACGGAAGGTGACTTTTCGGATACGTTAACTATGACGGAGCTCATTTCTTCGTTATTAATCTCGATTCGCGACAGAGCATCGGCATTTGTGTTGCTTTTGCCCTGTTTATAAACTACTGAATAGTTATATTCACTGAGCTTGAGTCTCCAGCGAGTTAATCTCGAACTAGGTTCTTTTAAGTTCATGATCCATTGAAGTGGTTTATGATCTGTTATAATTTTGAATTTACGTCCAAATAGATATGGCCGAAAATACTTAGTTGCCCAGACTATAGCTAAAAGCTCCTTCTCTATTGTGCTATAATTGATCTCGCTTGAATTTAGTGTACGCGAAGCATAGGCTATTGGTTTGTCTGAACCTATAGGTCCCTGTGAGAGTATGGCTCCTATGGCTAAGTTTGACGCATCTGTCGTGAGTAGGAAATCTTTATTAAAATCGGGATATTGTAAGATCGGATCGTTTGTAAGTAATGTTTTACATTTTTCGAAGCAATTTACATAGTTGGTATCATCGCAGTTTATTTTTGAGCCTTTCTTTAAACAATGGGTCATTGGTTTCGTGATTTTGGCGAAATCGGGAATGAACTTCCTGTAGTACCCTAGTAGGCCTAAAAATCTTTTAATTTCCGTGGCTGTTTTAGGAAGTGGGAATTTTCTGATAGCTGAAATTTTATCAGGGTTTGGTTTAATGCCATCTTTACTGATTACGTGACCGAGATATGCTGTTTCCAATTTTAAGAATTCTGACTTATCCATTTGTATTTTGAAATTAGAATCTCTGAGTCTTTTAAAAACCTTTTCCAAATTTATTATATGCTCCTGTAAACTAGTGCTAAATATGATGATGTCATCTAAATATACTAAGCAAATAGAGTTCTGAAGGTCCCTAAGCACATTATCCATGGTCCTTTGGAAAGTTGATGGTGAATTTTTAAGTCCCATTGGCATGCGTAGGAACTCAAAATGGCCATGTTCTACATTAAATGCAGTTTTTGGGATATCATTTGGGTTCATTTCGACTTGGTAAAAGCCACTAGCGAGGTCGAGAGTTGTGAAATATTGGCAATTGCCCAGTTTATCTAACACATCAGTTATATTGGGAATAGGGTACTTATCATCGATGGTTTTTTCATTCAGTTTTCTGAAATCCACTACAATTCGCCATTTGACTTTACCGGATGCATCAGCTTTTTTTGGGACTACCCAAATGGGCGAGCTCCAAGCCGATTCTGAAGGTTGGATGATTCCCTGTTCCAACATTTTTGAAATTTGATTGCGTACTTCTTCGCGGTGTACAAACGGGTATCTATAAGTTTTAGTATAGACCGGTACCTCGTCTGTAGTACGTATGCTGTGTTTTATTTTATTGTTAAACGTAAGTGGTTCTCCCTCTACATAAAATATATCGGCATATTGTGAAACCAAAGATTTCAGATTAGCGCGCTCTTCCTCATTTAGATGGTCAGTGCGTAACCGAGATAATACTTCCTCTACCCGGGATTTATGTGGTTGGTGAGTACATTCTAAGTTATATGTTTCCGCCTTAATAGGTTGGTCCATGGAAAAAATTAAATCATTACTAGTTGGATTGAAAACTTCTAGATAACCGCGATTATTTTTGACACTCGTAATACACTCGTTTATGCAGCAATTTGAAATTAACTGATCAGGAATTAAAGCATCACCATCTTGTATATTAACTGGGACTCTGACTAACTTTGAGGAATTCGCTGGGATAATATCTTCATATAAGTTGCTATTGCGCGAGTTGTACATGACTATTGGGTTAACTGCAGTTTTTGTAATTAGTTTATTATTTTTAAGATCAATATTTGACTCCCATTTGTTTAACAAATCTAAACCGATAAGGCCGTCAAAATAATCGTGAAACCTGTAAATGTAGAATGTTAAATCATTGTTGTCGTTTATCTCCTGAAAACAAGGTAAGTTAATGGAGTAGTCATTACGGCTAGTTGCATGCACATTTGTTACCTCAAAGGGGTCATAGTTCCATGGTAAATGTGGGTAAAACCTTTGAACAGCTTCAGGGCTAATAAATGATTGGTTTGCTCCTGTATCTATTAATAATTTTAATGGTGGGTCTGAAATTACTATATATGGTAGGTAACGTTGGGTTTGCAGATTGACCTCTATCTTGATTCGTTTGTAATCCGACTCCCCCGAAAATTTTCCTGGTTGGAAGACGCTGACTCCTCGGTAGATTTCCCTTCAGATATCGCCTGACTTACCTCTGGGGACGTGCCTAATTGCTGGTTCATATATGCGTCATAGTAAGAATAATCGGGCTGTTCCAAGGAGTTATACAGATAACCGTCGAAGTTATTATCACAATAAGGTTCAAACATATTATATGGATATTCAAAGCATTCGTTGAAATTCATCTCTCTTGTCCTAAAATAATTAGAAGGTGGTGGGTTCCCTTGTCTAAACCAATCGTTACCCCGGAATGGCATTGGTCTCGGTACGAAATGAGATACACCGCTCATCGGTTTTGGTATATCATTTGTGTTCGGCCCTTTGGATTGATTATTACCGGATGAAGTATTTTGTGGATTATAGTTAGAAGGACGTGCCCCGAACATCTGTTGCGTACGCGATGGACCTTGCTGTTGCCATTGCTGTGGTTGGTTAAAGCCTTGTCTCCACATTTGCGGCTGACGTTGTAGCGGATGTGGCGTAGCTACATTTGGTCGAGAAGGACCGGGCATATTAAAATTAAATGGCCTATGCATAGGCATGGGAATGTGCGGCATAACGGGATTGAATAATTTGGTCTGATCATTCGGTGCCTGAGGCTGTGGCTTCCTAGCCGGTGTATGCTCGTTTCGCTGTTGTAAGTAGAGAGTGTTCATTTCTTCATGAACAAACTCAAGTGCTTTTTCGATTGTGTCCGGTCGCATGCACCTAATGCGTGAACCTAAGGGGTCACGAAGGCCCCGTAAGTAAGATTGCAAAGTTAACTTTTTATAAAGGGAACGTTTTGAATCGACTGTACTTTGAACGGTTTCATGTAGTGACACGTAGGTCATTATAGTGGCAAATAGAGTTTGGCACTTTTCGTAGAAATCCTGTGGTGTAGAAGAGCCTTGAGTTAATAGAGCCATGTCGTTGTATAGCGAGGTCTCATCGCGTTGGTCAGAGAAATTATTGACTAAAGAACTACGTATGCCATCCCAAGTTTCTGGTACGCCGTTGGTGTTAATTAACCGGGCTGCTGGTCCAGTGACCTTGTTAAGAATCCCGTTTAAAAGAGTCAAATTTATTAATTCGCGCCCCGGTTCAGCTGATACGTAGGCCTGCACTAACTGGTCACACAGTTTGATGAATCTAGTAAGGACATTAGGGTTCCCGTCAAATTCGGGGACTATGCGTAAGGCCTTGTAAATTTCGTCTATAGCCGACATTTCTATGGGTATCACTCTACTTTCTAACTGCCTAAAAGAATCTAATAATAATGATCTGGACGATCTGTCTAGCCTGAGGGTCCTCGATTGCCTGGGATGGAAAATCTTGGGTTTTTATTTTTCACTTTTATGATTAACACTTAAGGATAAGGATGAGCAACTCAAGAACTATTCTAAAGTACTCACATGAACATAATTGGTACCTCTGCGGTATCGATGTCTGGATACTCCTCCCGACGACAGCTTCTGAAGATCCGGATACTCGTACGGTGCTTGATAGTCACCCGGGTGACTCGCGAGTCGCGATCCTAAGGTCGATCCTATGAATTTACTCTCGCGAACCGGCCCGCGAGTATCCTACCGACTGCGCCAAATATGTTTGCTGGAGCCGGAGGATGCAAAAAAAACCAATTTACTTTAAACTAATTTAATTAAATCAAGAAATTACATTTATAACTTTAAAATTAAGTAGATGACAATTGGTCGATGTTTGTACCAAGAATGAGTGAAAACGTGGAATCGTGGAAGGCATTGTCGATGTCCGGTCCCACGGTTACGAAATGCTGCGTCGGCAGCACGTGTAAGTTGTTGCGATGCGCAATATTGGTGTCACGATGTCCACAGTCCGTGTTTTATACCAAATCGTAATATCAGCGATCCTTATGTTACACCGTTGCGTAACAATCCTAACTAGTAATATAAATGCGAAAGCGAGTTTGTTTGTTTGCTTGTTTGTTTGGTTGTTTGTTTGCTTGTTTGTTTGGTTGTTTGTTTGGTTGGTGTTTGCTTGTTTGTTTGCTTGTTTGTTTGCTTGTTTGTTTGCTTGTTTGTTTGCTTGTTTGCTTGTTTGTTGGCTTGTTTGTTGGCTTGTTTGTTGGCTTGTTTGTTTGCTTGTTTGTTTGCTTGTTTGTTTGCTTGTTTGTTTGCTTGTTTGTTTGCTTGTTTGTTTGCTTGTTTGTTTGCTTGTTTGTTTGCTTGTTTGCTTGTTTGTTGGCTTGTTTGTTGGCTTGTTTGTTTGCTTGTATGTTTGCTTGTTTGTTTGCTTGTTTGTTTGCTTGTTTGTTTGCTTGTTTGTTTGCTTGTTTGTTTGCTTGTTTGTTTGCTTGTTTGTTTGCTTGTTTGTTTGTTTGTTTGTTTGATTGCTTGTTTGTTTGCTTGTTTGTTTGCTTGTTTGTTTGCTTGTTTGTATGCTTGTTTGTTTGCTTGTTTGTTTGTTTGTTTGCTTGTTTGTTTGCTTGTTTGTTTGCTTGTTTGTTTGCTTGTTTGTTTGCTTGTTTGTATGCTTGTTTGTTTGCTTGTTTGTTTGTTTGTTTGCTTGTTTGTTTGCTTGTTTGTTTGCTTGTTTGTTTGCTTGTTTGTTTGCTTGTTTGTTTGCTTGTTTGATTGCTTGTTTGTTACGCTTTCACGCTAACAAACTCACTTTCTCATTTTTATTATTAGTTAGAGTTAGGATAGTATCATCGAAATATACATAGACAAGTCCAGGGGGCCTACCACCACCGTTTACAGCAGTATTATTTTAATATTACTTCAGTGTAGGAAAGAGATGAAGCTCTACAGGACGCATAGCTCCATCTCTTTCCCCCACTGAAATAATACTGCTGTACGCTGCGGTGGTAGGCCCCCTGGTTCTCGCACGATGATGTCCAGTCTATCCTTCACCGATTATAGTAGTGGCCAAGAAAAAACTCAGAAAGTATAATTAATCTATACAAATATTATAAAGCTGAAGAGTTTGTTTGTTTGTTTGAACGCGCTAATCTCAGGAACTACTGGTTAAAATTGAAAAATTATTTTTGTGTTGGATAGTCCATTTATCGAGGAAGGCTATAGGCTATATAACATCACGCTACGACCAATAGGAGCGGAGCATAAATGAAAAATGTTGCAAAAACGGTAAAAAATATTTCTTTTTGAGAGCTTCCGTTGCGTGCGCTGCGTAACCGGTTTAAGTTACGCAAATATCATGTATGATGGAATTGTTTCTCTTTAAAAGTTCTAAAAAAAATTCCGCGACAGCATATGTCTATCTTTTAAGATTGACTCACTATAACCATTTTTATGGTAATCAAATTTGTTCAAAACTAATGCATTATTTGCGAAGGAGTTTTATCATATTCTTAATTCTTATATCTTATTAATTCTTATTCAAATAAATAGTTTTAACATCAAGGGTATTTATGTAGCAGCAAAATACTTTTTAATTCATTCGAATCGGACATTTAACTTCGAAGTAATCATGAATATAAAAATGCAATACGCGAACCGTTCGAAGCCGGCGCGACGTTCCCTACTCTAGAGAGGAGAGGATGGGCACACGGGTAGACCATGAACTGGAATAGGACATAGGATCCGTTTTATCCCTATATTCCCACGGGATCGAGATCTACGCGGGTGATACCGCGGGGCACAGCTAGTTAATTATATACTTAGTAGTTTATCTCTTTACTTTAGAAAGAATAATAATAGGAATTCTCGATTAAAATGACGCCTCTTTTTATTTTTATCAAAGTAGCGACAACAACAGCCCACGCTAGCTACGCGGTGCTTAAAAACAGTGTTTGAACCACAGATATAGATAGGTTTGAACTGCTTTGAACTATTTGAGTGCGTTCATCGTTTATTTACATACCATTACTCTATTTTCTTTGCCTTTGTTATCTATGTTGTGGTCGGCTTCGAAATTGAACCATCACATGCTGACCATGACAGCCGATTTCCACACCAATTTTCAAGTCACCGGTTTCAGGGAAAAAACTTTTACAAAAAAAAAAATTTAAAAAAAAACCCCAAAAGAATTTAAAAAAAAATCTATACATATAATAAATCTGTAGACGAGGCGTTTCTGCACAATGAAAAAAAAAAAAAAAAAATTGGTTGGTTGTCCAAGAATAACCAACAGATTCCATTTCTACCATTTTTGGAATTTTTGTCTGTTTGTCTGTTTGTCTGTCTGTCTGTTTGTATGTTGTTTTGTTTGATTGTTCCACTATCACGTAAAAAGTACGAAATCAATATGGTTAACTTTTATACTTAAATATTGTGTGTAACTCGATGTTTCAATTAGTTTTTGTTTCATCGCAATCGCTTCAAAATATCAAAAGATATATGAATTTAAAGTGTTCAAGAAGGAATTTTCATTACGTAATGTACATCCACGTAACGACATCTATTGACGCGAAATGATACTTACTTCTTAATTACTAGGTTTGTGAGATCGTGTGTTGTTATATAACCGTCATTTTCTTTGCGCGGAAACTTAACGCGATACATTGTGTATTTGTGTATAGAATATAACTCTAAAGTGAGATTAATTAAAATTTTCCAGATGCGTTGTTTATTTATTAGTTTAGTATTAGTGCGATAGGTGGCGCTACCTATCTTTCAAATCTTGATAATCATGAAAGAATAGTGACAAATGTTAATTTCTTAAAAAATATAGGTATTTATTCTTTAATTTTTCACTTTTATACATATTTATTTAGCTTACAGAGTGTTCGAACGTTTTCCCATATATTTTGACAGTATCATTTCGTGCTCGATAGATGGCGTTGTTCGTTTAATGTCATTTTCTGAATCGCGGTGTTAAGACTCTCCGTCGAAGAATGACTTTCGCCCAGATATACCAAATAATTTTTAGTATAGGTATCTTTGTTTTTGACTTCTTTAGTGTCGATAATATAATAATATAATAAAATAAATAAATAATAAATTGTTGGTTGGGTTGGGTTGTCATTCGTTGAAAGTATTGATTAGAGATGGGTTGTATTGTAACAGGTGAAACACGATATCTGTGATCACTGTGACTGTGAGAAAAAATAACAGATTCAAATATCTGTTATTAAATTACAGCCTGTGATTTTTGATAAATACGTATCTCAATCGAATATCATCTTTATTTCTTTTGATTTAAAGTCGAAAATCGTATCTATCTGTTATAAAATCACAGCCTGTGATTTTTGTACAGACGATAAATACGTATTGACTCAATTGAATATCTTCTTTATTTCTTTTCGTTCAAGTCGAAAATCGTATCCGAAGTTTTAACAGTAACAGTCTTGAGGATCTGTGATTTTAAGTAACAGATATTTTTTATCGTTAGGAGCAATTGCTATCTGCTATTTTATAATATCTGTGATTTCTATCTGTGATGATAAATACGCCTCACTCCTAATTGATCTGATTGGTTTTGATTTGGTATTTTGGTTGGTTTCGTTCATTAGGTTCAAAGTCAAGAAACGAGTCGTTACAGATCGATTCAAACTTAATGGCGGCTCGGAAGTTAGCTTTTAGCTGCGCAGTACCCCACCCCTCACACCCGCTGTCACATGAAATTGTTACTGCGCAGCGACTCGCCTCATGTTCCGAGCCGCCATTAAGTTTGAATCGAACTGTACTATACTTCGTAATTTTTTCGTATGATTCGTGACCGCCGCTCATTCGATTCGATCGTTGTTGGCGTGTGTAAGGCCTCGGCCTTGAATCTTGCGGGCAGCGGGGCGGATGGCGGCTCGGAAGTTAACTTTTAGCTGCGCAGTACCCCACCCCTCACCCCCGCTGTCACATGAAATTGTTACTGCGCAGCGACTCGCCTCATGTTCCGAGCCGCCATTAAGTTTGAATCGAACTGTATTATACTTCGTAATTTGTTCGTATGATTCGTGACCATCGCTCATTCGATTCGATCGTTGTTGGCATGTTTAAATAAATAAATAAATAAATGTGTAAGGCCTCGGCCTCGAATCTTGGGGGCAGCGGGGCGGCGGCGGCGGCGGCGCGGGAGCGGGGCGGGCATCAAAGACCCGTTCTCGAAACTAGCGGGCAGATCGCGCGTCACTATAGCCGCGTAGTGTTGTGTTCACGATTTTGTCGTCGAGATATTTGTTTTTATTCGCGAATGAATGGCTGAACAATGGCGGCAACATCTTTTTGATTCAAATTTATTCCTAACGCTCAATTTATTGTGGGCAACAACACTGCAATGCAGACGCGCGGGCGGTCACCGCTTGAATGGAGTGCACCGCTCGCTGCCCGCCGCCTCGCCGCTGCCGCGCCGCTGTTTTCGAGAACCGGTCCATTTGATTTTACGCATAAGATCCTGCTGCGCCCGCGCCGCCGCCGCCGCCGCCGCCGCCCCGCTGCCCGCAAGGTTCGAGGCAGAGGCCTTATGGTTGATTCGATTTGTTCGACTATCGGACAGCAATAAATACACAAATATTGGCACATGTTTCTGGGGAAAGTCAACAATATACATCGATAAATACGGTTCCCGAAGAAGAAGATGCCACACACTATCCAGTAGAGTTCTTAGAATCCCTTAACACACCCGGTCTTTCAGCACACAAAATTTGTTTAAAAGTCGGAGTGCCAATAATTCTTCTCAGAAATTTAAGTCCTCCCAAACTTTGCAACGGCACTCGGCTCATAGTCACCAATCACCAACAAAACGTCATCGAAGCCGAAATCTTAACAGGTTGCGGCGCCGGTGATGTTGTTTTTATTCCAAGAATTCCTCTCATTCCCAATAATTTCCCGTTTAGTTTTAAGCGTGTGCAATTCCCCGTCAGCCTGTGTTACGCCATGACCATTAACAAAGCTCAGGGCCAGACATTATCCGTTGCGGGGGTGGATCTTAGTATTGGTTGCTTTTCCCACGGCCAACTTTATGTAGCTCTTTCGCGTGTGAGCAACCCTAGCAACTTTTTTGTGTACGCTCCAGGTGGTTCCACCGCTAATATTTTATAAAGAGAAGCATTTTCTTAAATAAAAACACAAGTTTTTTGGCAGTTTCTTACTAGGAAAAATCACCAGGCCTGGTCGAAAGATTCCCCCTTTTTAAATGAAGGTACAACTTTTCTAAGCGACATATTATTGTTTTCCGACATCCATGCGAACGAAGTCGCGGGCACAGCTAGTCAAGTAATAAAAACTAAAACCCAAATATGACTTAAAAGGTATAAACAAGACACCACAGACAGACAAATTAAAAATCCGGAGTCACACGTAATCTGTTCGATTTATGCCCTAACACGTGTGACTCCGGATTTTTAATTTGTCTGTCTGTGGTGTCTTGTTTATACCTTTTAAGTCGTAGTTGGGTTTTAGTTTTTATCGGTTAGTCCCCCTATGCTCTAGTCCCGCTATGCTCTACTCGAAAAATACCTACAAAAAAGTTTCGCTATGCACGAAATTCTTCGACTCTTCGTAAACAATGGAAGGTACAGTTGGAAAGAAAATTGTTTGAATTCAAATTATTTTTTTTATAGCGCTAGTCGTATATGCGTAAGCGTCTGTAAGTTGAAATTGGCTTTGTCTCGTTCTGACAGTAAAAAAGTCAAAATAACGGATATGGACAAACTAGTTTCAGAGCAATTCGAAGTTAAGAAATGTTTATGAATAGAGCTGTAAGTCAATACTGTACCCACAAGATTTAACGAAGTCTGTAGACTTCGTTACATATCCTATCTCACTAACTAATACTGTATGTATTACAAATATAATGTAAGCAGAAAACTAGTAAAATATAAAAGAGCGTAAATAAAAAGTCCGTTCTCAACTCAGACCAACAAAAAAGGAAGACGGATCACGCCGTACATCAAAAGTGAAGCCACAAAACCATGCTCCTGCAAGTAAACATACAGGCTCACGCACACACCTACACTAAAACCATGCTCATCGCTCCTAGTACATCACGAGTCGTCGTCTAGTAAACATCAATAAAAAAAATAGAATTATGCTTTCCTGTGTAGTAAAAACTTGTAAAAACAATAGCAAATCACATAAAAAGTCTCACGGAATCACTTGTACGTACCTACTTGAAATAACATCGTTTTTAATTTAATGAACTATGAATTTTAGGTTACTTGGAACAAAAAACCTCAACGAATGAACGAATGAAAGCAGTGACATAACGTGTTAGGGTTGAATTGTATGTGATTTCAAATTTTCCCATTCGATTAAACCGATTTAAATTATGGTTTCTTATTTCGAGTAATTATATTCCTGTTTTCTTTTTTTATGTATTTATATTTTAGATTTCCAAGCAATACTGAATCTAAAAGTAAATGGATAGTAGCTATACGAAATAACGATGTATTCATAAAATTTCAGTCTTATTAATTACACAAATAAAATAAAAATAATCAAAAATTTAAAAAGCTAGGGTTTCTGTCAATAGATCTGTTAAATCTATCAATCCAAGATTCAGCCAAGTTAGTTGTTCTGTGGTGCTTAAATGGTAATAAAATATTACACTGTAACAGTTTTCTTCATCACTGCCCGCGAATGTGATTTCGTGCATAGCGAAACTTTTTAGTAGGTATTTTACGAGTCGAGCATAGCGGAACTAGAGCATAGGGGGACTAACCGGTTTTTATTACTTGATTTTTTAGTATTTGTTGATAGAGCGGCAACAGAAATATAATCTTTAAAAAAATTTACTGTCTAACTATAACGGTTCATGAGATACAGCCTGGTGACAGACGGACGGACAGCGGAGTCTTAGTAATAGGGTTCCGTTTTACCCTTTAGGTACGGAACCCTAAGAACTAAGAAAGAGCAATACAGCGAAGCATGCCAAAACTTTAGCCGCTAAAACACGACAGATATGGATTTTCATACAAACATTGACGGCCGGGCGCTCGCATGTATTAGGCCAGTACCGCAATTTCGTAGAAAGTTGTCAAAATAGTGTTCGAGAATTGGCAAGAATAAGTATTCTGGTAACCCCCGCGATTATCTATTACAACAAGATATTAGTGCCTTATAATATTTTATAAGCCATAATCCATTTACAAACAGATTAAATTATATGATGATATAGGACAATAAACAACAGTAAGTACCCAATATTATTTTTACAATCGGTTCAACCACCAATCACTCAACAGTTTTCAATATTGGGCTAATACTTGTCAGTAGTTTATCTATCTAGTAACCCTACTGGTTATATCTATGGAAGGACCGCCTCGTTGGTCTATTTGAGCAAAGGCCTCCCCCAAATCCTTCGAAGCATCCTTTTCCAGGGCCACCTCGATCCTACCCTTGCGGTACGCGTCTAGGTCGTCTCGCCACCTCTTCCTGGGCCGGCCTCGGCGGCGCCGTCCACCCTCAGTCGCCCACCATGAGGAGACTGTTGCCCAGCGGTTACTATGCATGCAGCTGGCATACAGCACAAAGGAAGGAGTTTTGAAAATTCATACCCTAGGGCGGGAAAGTTTGTATGGAAGTGTTTCATTTTCGCCGATGCCGCGATGGGAAATGCTATTTTTAAATTTTGTATTATATTAGCCAGTCACGATTTATTCATAGATACACGTGTGTGTACTTAATTTATTTTTAGCTGCAGTACGTGAGGTACGTTCATACGAATGCTATTATGATGAAACAATTAATTGTGAACGCGACGTATAGTTATCAGACGACTTTGAACTACAAGTACCCTTAAATTATAATTTAAAAAACCCCCGACACAAACAAAGCATCTCATAAACGGTTTCTTTTTTAACCGACTTTTAAAAAGGAGGAGGTTCTCAATTCGTCTGTTTTTTTTTTTTTTGTATGTATGTTACGCGATTACTCCGCCAATTATGAATCGATTTTGATGATTCTTTTTTTGTTTGGTAGGTCATGCTTCAGAGGTGGTCCCATACAGGGTGTTAGGGTAAACACCGTTATCCTTGCAACCAGTGGTTTGGTTTTATTTATAGAACGTAAAATCAATGGAAAATTACAACTATTTTTTTCTTTTTTTTAAATCAACATTTTACCACAAGAGACGCAAGTTCGTTGCCCTATGCGCTAGGGTAATGAACTTGCGTCTCAACACGGGCGGGGGGTGCGGGATGTGACCTGACCGGCCGCGAGCGCGACCCCTCCCTCAGTCAGTCAGCTGTTTCGCTAGAGAGCACGGTGTCGGATAGAAACTTTTTAAAGTCTTTTAATGAAAATGACGTTTTTTTTTTGTTGTGTTCGGTCATTTATTTTTATATTTAGGTCAACTACCCATGATTTGAATGACAAGAGTGTTTACCCTTACAGTCTGTATAAATTTTATTAATTTTGCTTGCGTAGTTTTTGAGTTAGCTTCAATAATTACGTATTTTTCCCACTTTGCGTATGTAGACGATATCTTAATCATCATTTACATAGCAGATAACGGTATACGAATTTGTGTGGGGTAGGTACCACAACTAAAAAGTGAAAAATAAAAGTTTTTATTATAGCTAAGAACACTCTCGATCAAGTCACCTTTCAAACAAAACAAAAAGTACAAAATCGGTTCAGCCGTTTGGCAGCTACGATGGCGCAGACAAACACACAGATAGGGTCAACTCACACCGAAAGAGCGGCGAAGGGCAGCGCAGTTTCAGTGTCATATGAATTTTAACTTTATTTTCATTACTATAATACTTATTATCGCATGAGAAACTCGAACGAGTCGCGCGGAAACCCGCGGCGCCGCGGTAATTCCGGGACGCGTCGCGCGGATGCCCGCGGCGCCGCGGGAATTCCGGGACGCGCCTTCTCATGCGATAATAAGTATTATAGTAATGAAAATAAAGTTAAAATTCATATGACACTGAAACTGCGCTGCCCTTCGCCGCTCTTTCGGTGTGAGTTGACCCATACACACGTTAAACTTATAACACCCCACTTTTCCGTCGAGGGGGAAAAAACATGTTCAAACGTTGACTCTATAACATCACGCCTGTTTTCCCCAAAGGGTGAGGCAGAGGTGCGTCCATAGTAAACCCACATTTCGCCAGTTATTTTTAAGTCCCATATAATAGTTCATTGCCATCAACCGGGCTCAAAGCCAAACTCCGGACTGAGAAATTCCTGGTAGAAAAACTTAATAACACTTTGTTTGACTGGGAATTGAACCCAGGACATCAAGTTCAGCAGTAGCACTTGGGACCACGAGACCAACGAGGCAGTCTTGTCTCTAGATTACATTTGGTTATATTATCTTTCACAGTTTCTTTGGTCTTCCCCTACTCTTATAGTCACTACTCTTAATAGTTATACATTTATACTATACTAGCTGCTCGCCCCGGCTTCGCACGGGTAGCAAGTAGTTATCTACGGCGCACCTACCTTACCTACCCTACCTATCTACCTATATACCTACCCTACCTACCTACCTACCCTACCCTACCAACCTACCCTACCCTACCTACCTACCCTACCCTACCTACCTACCTACCCTACCCTCCTACCTACCCTACCCACGTACCCTACCCTACCTACCTTTACCCTACCTACCTACCTACCTACCTACCCTACGCTACCCTTACCTACCTACTCTACATACCTACCCTACCCTTACCTACCTACTCTACATACCTACCCTACTTATCTACCCACCCACCTATCTACCGAGCTATTATCAAAAGACCCATTCTATACAGAATGTATGAGAAAACGATTTTTCTTCATATTTTTTTTTTCGTGAATTTTTACAATTTTTTTATAGTTATTCTGTTATTCTGGGCGGAGACAAATCCAACAAATCAAAGATCATCAAAATCGGTCCAGCAGTTCTCGAGTTATAAGTGCTTGAACAAACCCGACTTTGTTTTATATATATAGATATATATACTAAAAACTTTACATAAGGCTTTTTAATTTTAGAAGTAAACATCATCTGCCTAGCCTTTTCCCAACTATGCTGGGGTCAGGTTCCAGTCTAACCGGATGCAGCTGAATACCAGTATTTTACATGGAGCGACTGCCTATCTGACCTCCACAACCCTGTATCTGGGTAATACGATACCCCTTGGTTAGACTGGTTGTCAGACTTTCGTGCTTCTGACGACTCGTAACGACTGTCAAAGATCCACAAATGACAGCTGGATTTTAGAAATAAACCATTCATATAAATAACTAGCTGCGCCCCGCGGTTTCACCCGCGTAAGTCTCGATCCCGTGGGAATATCGGGATAAAAAGTATCCTATGTGTGCAGCCATCTGTCGGCCAGTAACAATATCGCTTGTAGAATAATGTCACATTCCCAAATATTGTTACTTTGTGGTTGTAAATGTAAAGATAGTTAATAGCGGAATCAATAGATGACATTTTTTATTTGAGTTAAGAGGTTAAATCGCGGTGTCGAGAGTCTCCGCCGGTACTATATAGCATCCAGGTCATAAGGTTCAGATTGGTACATTTTATTAATGTTACCAGCAAAGCAAAGGTATAATAAACATTTGGTTATGATACCCTATGTTTCATTTTTGGATTCAGCCCTTTGAAACGTAGGGAATCTTCTGATGGTGTTAATGTGACCCTCACGAAGCCCGAGGGTTCGCATGACCCATCATTTTCAGGGAATACCAGCTCGCAAGGTGAGCGAGCACCCCCAAAACCCTCACAAAGCCCGAGGGTTTTTCAGGTATAAGTATCCAGGTTATAAACTATCTGTTTGCCAAATTTCATCCAAATCCATTCAGCCGTTTTTACGTGAAAGAGTAACAAACATTCATCCATCCATCCATACTTACCTACAAACTTTCGCGTTTATAATATTAGTTAGATTAGATATTATATGTACTTCATTTATTCCATAACTTACATTGTATTTGATACTTTAAATAAGTAAATCTTAGTAGGTATGTGGTTCAGCAGTTTACTTACATCTACAAATTAGTTTTAAGTTTTTGCATTAGAGTTATGGACCCCGTCACGGGTGACGGCCTCCTCAAGCATTTATGGGCAAAATGTCTATGACATGATGAGATAGCAATCAAAACTATTCATAAACATGTGGAATTGTTTACATTACTTTTGTAATTCATGTATTTATGTATTCATAATTATATTCAAGAATGAATCAACATCACTCACTGTGAAAGTCACTCATTGTTTTATAATGAACTCAAGGGGTCACTGCTCCAACAGTAGTTCACATTTATTCATTAAAAAAAAACAACAATTAGAGTCTTGTTTTGATAACCTTCACACTTTTTATTATTAGGTAGTCAGATAGGTAAAAAAACTAAGAATAACAGATAAGTCTGTCAAACATGATAATTTTTGAGTTGTTATCATAGAATTAAGTTCCAAATGACCGTGATACAGCTAAAAATAATATTGTTGTATGTATACAGTATGCAAGGGTAAACACCGTTGTCACTCAAACCATGGGTAGTTGACTTAAATATAAAAATAAATGACCCAGTAACAACAAAAAAAAAAACTTATTTTCATTAAAAGATTTTATAAAGTAAATATCCGTCACTGTCCCGATACTCATGGATACGCCTCCGAGAGGCTGCGAAACAGCTGACGGCCGGTCATGTAACGTCCCGCGCGCCACGCCCGCCCCCGCCAACCGCGGCCAGTCGTTGCCCTCGCGTGTAGGGTGAAATATTCTTGTGGAAAAATGTAGATTTTCTTTAAAAAAAAAAGTTGTATTTTTCCATTGACTTTACGTTTTATAAATGACACCAAACCACTGGTTTCAAGGATAACGGTGTTTACACTAACACCCAGTATAATAATATGTTTATCATGAAATTAAACAATCATCAAATAAAGTTATATCATTTTATGTCTTACACAACTAGCGACCTGCCCGTACTTCGCACGGTTTTTAACCCCCGACGGAAAAAGAGGGGTGATATAAGTTTAACGTGTATATCTGTGTCTGTCTGCGCCATCGTAGCTGCCAAACGGCTATTGCTTTGCTTTTGTCGGGGGTTTCTTAAATTTTAAATTGAATTTAACTTTTTACGACATGACATAACATCAAGATTTTTTTATTTTACGTAAGTTTAATATTTGTGTATTATTCACATAAACTTCTGTAAAAAATTCTCTAAATGATGGTGAAAAGCAATAGATTAGAAGAACAACGCGGTCCCACAGACGCGCTACTTTTATTTCAAATATTACTCTGTTTATAATCTTGTGTAGATTTGAAGAATTGCGCAATTTTAAATTACGAACACATCGCGATATTACGTCACAAGAACCAGTTTTTAATGTTTACAAACTTGAAATCGGGCAAGGGTAACTTAAACAATTGGACTTACTATGTTTTGAATGTTTGAATAACATCGCTCTCAATAGTTCAAAGTCTACGATGTAACCTTGAGATGATTATTTTAGGGCTAACGAGCGATAAACGAGGTCTATGATCTAAAAATAGATCCATAGGGAATGTTCATAGCAACGATACACACAAAACTTACCCAGAAAAATGATTTCAACACGCCACCGAGATTTCCGCAAAAATTTAACTTTTTCTAAAACTATCACAATAAGGTACACTGTTAAGAGGTGGTTTTCCAAGTTAAGGATATGATTTGAACAGTTTCAACACTAGGACAGTTCGTTGTTAAGTCAATAATATTATTTTACAAAGAAAATTGTGAAAAACACTGCACGTAATAATCGGCACTTCACAACTCGCTCAGTCAGCTGTCAAAAGTAGAATGACACTTATGACAGACAGCTGATGAGCTGAGCAATGACAGGGGTGCGTGGGGATCACGCACTGGATTCAAAATTCTACTATTTTTTATTTATACCACAGCAGATTTTTTTATTTTTGAAATTTGAACGCGCTTATCTCTGGAACTACTCGGATTTGATGTAGCCCAGTTAGGGAAGTCTTTAGGCTAGTTAGTATCATGCTAGGACACTTAGTAGCCGAGCAAAAAGAAATAAAAGTCAGAAAGCACGCTCAGATAAAACGAAGTAATAACATGTGCAGGCGATAAGATGTGACTTGGAGGGGATGCGGGTTGGGGGAACAGGAAATTTCACGCGGTTACGAGCGGAACCCAGTTTGAAATAAATGCTTTGAATTTGAGTTTGGTTATGTTTGCTTTATTATTATAAAATAGCTTCCACCCGCGGCTTCGCCCACGTGGTATGTCGATAAAAGTAGCCTATGTCCTTTCTCAAGTTCTAGACTATCTGTGTACCAAATTTCATTTATATCAGTTCAGTAGTTTGGGCGTGAAAGCGCGACATTAGTAAGGATAAGGATAACACGTATATTCACAGTATGCAAGTTCTTCCGCGAAGGCGTAAACATTATTCCACTAAAATCTTACCAGACTGATCTCACGCATGTAAGAACATGTTCTTGTTACCTAGAAATTGGTATAAAGTGCTACAAGAGTTTTTTGGGGCTCGAATGACATTGAAAAGATGGCAGCGTTAGCTCAGATTTTGGCCACGCACTAAAAGAACCTTGTTTAACTTTACTTCCAAACTTTTGAGGGAATGTGAGAGTCCGCAGCGTTGAATGACAAACATTAGTCGAACAAACTAAGAAAAGAAAACAACCACATTGTTAAAAAGGTGTTTATTCAAAATATAATAATAATATGCGTTATAATAATACATTTAATTTAATTCACACGCAAAATATTATAACCCAAACACAACTAGCGAAAACTACCTGATTACCACAACGGTAACTGGCAACACTACACACGAGTGCTCAAACAAAAACCAACTTTAACTTGTACGCTATAAAGTCTACAATCATTTAGCACCATGCACACATACATTGTAAGTTTTTAGGATAGGCGAGTAATATTTTTATTTTTACATAATTATTATAATGGTACCTATTCTCCTAAACTACTGTACTATACTTACTTATAATATTGCTATGGCTTCTCAGGGCATAATTTCAAGTATTTATTGTTAGCAAGCAAGGTCAGATATGGAATGATTTTTATTGAGAAAAGTATTCTTTTAAGTTGTTCAGTGCAATAATTTCTACTATTCTAAAGTGGGTGACAGACATGCGGACTTAAAGTACGCGGTCTTTAAATTCGCGACCTTACTCGGCTCGCCATCAGTGACACACGTGATGCTTGCTCATAATTTCATTGTCAAATTGGCTCGCGAGTCGCAGCGATGACAGGCGGGCGAGTAAGTTCGCCGAGCCTTATGTACGCGAACTTGCTCACAATGTCTATCACCCCTTTTAGTTTGTTAACAAACAAAACCTTATTGCAAAAATTTAATTCAGCGACAATAGAGACCAATTTAATAGAGCGGTCTCAGAGACGTCACTTATCGTCTGTTTTTTTAATCTCGTAGACTACACTCGCGACAATCAAAGAAGTCCGTTTTGACGTTTCGTTCTCGTACTTGTAATAAAACGTTATGCCTTGAGAATCAGTTTTAAGCAATGTAGATAAGTCGTCGATTACAAACTCTCTAAGTATGTTTAATCGATATGTCTCGAGAATCAGTATATAAGAAACTTTTTTTTTTTTTCATCGCTCCCCAAAGGATTTTTATAGCTATCAAAACGGACTTCTCAGATTGTCGCGAGTCTAATTTGACAGATGCAAATGTCAAACTCCAAATTTAAAAAACAAACGGCAATCACTTGAAATGTCAAATTGTCTACAAGGTTAAAGAACAAACTAAGAAATTTCATCATATCAGCGTCTACTTGCACATTAAAGTTAATGATTGATATTTTCGGAAAGCCGTTGGTCCCGGCCAGTGTTACTAGGTACACGGTAATTACCGTAGATGCACGGTATTTTTGACCAATACACGGTCTACGGTAATGATTCGCTTCCGTGTAATTTTCTACGATAATTTTAAATATTAACTACCGTGTAATTTATGTAACTGTAATTTAATAAAAATTAAAGTCAATACGTAAAACAAAACGCATTTTTAGTTTTTGTTGCTTTGCATACTACACTACGCCGCCGTGTGGTCATTCCCAAAATGTTGTACACACGTAATCACGTAATCTTAACACAACCAAATACAAAAAGGCTTCTATTTTGTCCGTTTGTTTAACCATGATCAAAATTTAAAAAAATATAAAAAAAAAAATAAGAAAGTGGTTAATTATAATTTTTAATACAAATATTGAATATTCATGGTTCTTTCTTTTGCTTTTTACACGATAATTTACACGGTATTTTTCAAATATGTCTACGGTATTTTGGGTCTGAAACACGGTATTTTTAATCCATCAACACGGTAGTTTTTTTTTTTCATCTGGTAACACTGGTCCTGGCTATCATTCGTAGATCTTTGACAGTCGTTACGGGTAGTCAGAACCCCGAAAGTCTGACAATCAGTCTTACCGCGTGGATCGTTGCCCAGTAATGCTATCGCGAACTTTTCTTCGTGCGCTCTCTGTTGCTCAGCGAGACATCGAGTGGTGTGCGAGAGAGAGCGCACGAAGAAAAATTCGCGATAACGCGAAGTGTAGCCGTAGCATAACTGAGTTGTGGAGGTCAAATAGGCAGGTCTCGATATAAAATACTGGTATTCATCTGCATCCGGATAGACTGGAAGCCAACCTCAACATAGTTGGGAAAAGGCAAGCAGATTGATATATTGTTATTTCTAAGTAACGTCTCAGAGTTCTGTCATTAAAATAATTTAGTATTAAACCGTGATGGGACCGTATTATGAAGTGTTAAGAGCGTTTATTCTGAAAGTTGGCAACGTCGCAAATAACTGTCAAATATTTCTCTGTTTTGATTAATTTGGCAATATTCAGGGTTGGCATAAAAGAAACAAGTTGTTTTAAAACACGTATTTTAAACAATGTTTTAAACACTAAGAAAAAAACATGGTTTTAAATCAAATTTGAATAGCGAATATTGGAAATAAATGAAAAGTTATAAATGTTTAGGGCTTGAAATAGCTCGAATAGAAATTCAGATGAACATACATACCGGTCAAAATCATAATCCTCCTTTTTTCTTCGGCGTAGTCGGGTAAAAATAAATATTCGGTGTTACGATATTATTTATTGCATTTCAAAATTTCATATTATTTATTTGCAAAACAGCGAAATATTTGACATCTATTTGCGACGTTGCCCACTTTCAGAATAAACGCTCTTAAAGCCATCCCTGTTCTGTGAAAAAGAGATGGTGCTATCCGTCCTGTATAGCTCCATCTCAACAATCATGGTTCCAAAACGTTATAACACGGCCTAGTAGTATTTAATCGCTGAGTTCCAGATCCGAGTCTGAGTCGGGGCGGCCACGGATGGTCTTCTTGCTCTGAATCTGAAGCATGTGGGCTTTGCGCGCGTCTTCGGGCGGGACCAGCAGGTCGCCGTTATATTCGATCACTTCGGACCTGGAAGGAGATAGGAATTATCTTAGATTGTATGGCCTAGAAATAAAAACGACCAAGTGCGTGTCGGACCACTCACAATGAAGTGTTCCGTAGTTAGGATGAATTTATTCCAAGAACAAACTTAACATTTTATTTGAGTCGACGTTTTGTCGACGGAAGAATAGACTAAGTGACAGATATCTGTCATTTTGTCTATTCTTCCGTCGACAAAACCCGCAGAAAACGCGTTTCTATGGTTGTCATGATAGCATGACAACCAGATGCGTGCAGATAACGGGATGCTACTTAGAAATGCAGTAGAGAAAAACCGGCCAAGCGCGAGTCGGACTCGCGCACGAAAGGTTCCGTACCATTATCTATAAAAACGGCAAAAAAATCATGTCTGTTGTATGGGAGCCCCTTAAATATTTATTTTATTCTGTTTTTTAGTATTTTTTGTCATAGCGGTAACAGAAATACTTCATCTGTGAAAATTTCAACTGTCAAACTATCATGGTTCATGAGATACAGCCTAGTGACAGACGGACAGACAGCGGAGTCTTAGTAATAGGGTCCCGTTTTACCCTTTGGGTACGGAACCCTAAAAAACCAACGTGTAAAAGAAAAAGAAAATCTATGCGAGGCCAAAAAGGCTCCTATCTCAGCATAATGCTATTTGAGAAAAAATAAACAAACTAGCTGCGCCCCGCGGTTTCACCCGCGTAAGTCTCGATCCCGTGGAAATATCGGGATAAAAAGTATCCTATGTGTTAATCCAGGTTATAAACTATCTGTTTGCCAAATTTCATCCAAATCCATTCAGCCGTTTTTACGTGAAAGAGTAACAAACATCCTTACATCCATCCATACTTACAAACTTTCGCGTTTATAATATTAGTTAGATTAGATACAGCAGCACAGGTATTACATACCTCGCTATCCGCCACTCCAGCATCTCGGTGGAGAAGTCGTCCCGGTTGCCGACGTCAGTGAAGCCCACGACGAAGTCCTTCGTCTTGTTCTCCTTCACGAGCCCTATGGTGGGGATCACGCGGATCTTCAGGCGACCTGAAACACACATACGTTACAACAATCTAGCTAACTTTTCCCAACTATGTTGATATTAGCTTCCAGTCTAACCGGATGCAGCTGAATACCAGTATTTTACATGATGCGACAGCTTATCTGACCTCCACAACCCAGTTACTGTTATCAGTATCATGTTACCCAGTAACTGGGTTGTAAAAGTCTGGCAAGCAGTCTTACCAATGAGTAAGACTGCTAATGAATAAGTCTGACAAGCAGTCTTAACAATGAGTAAGATTGCTTGACTATTCTTCAAGAGTCATAAAAACCCTGTAAGAAATCGACACGTGTTTCACCTCTCAACGAGGCATCTTCAGGATGACGATTGACCAATTGCAAACCAGAACGCGACGAGAGCTGGACGCAAACCAATAGCAAGCAGAATAGGTTACTAAATATATCTGCGTCTATTGTATTTTATAATGGACTAGCTGCACCCCGTGGTTTCACCCGCGTAAGTCTCGATCCCGTGGGAATATCGGGATAAAAAGTATCCTATGTGTTAATCCAGGTTATAAACTCTGTTTGCCAAATTTCATCCAAATCCATTCAGTAGTTTTTACGTGAAAGAGTAACATCCATCCATACTTACAAACTTTCGCGTTTATAATGTTAGTAGGATAGTAGGACTAACCTGTGAGAAACGGAGCCCTCTCAACGTCCAGCTTCACGAACCGCGTCTCCACATGCTTCTTGGCCAGCAGTTTGAGATGCATGTCCACGATCTTGCAGCGAGGAGTGTCGTTCTTGTAGAAGTGACAGACCACGTTGTCGCTCTTGTTGCAGATGGCGAAGAACTCCTTCTCGCCGTCAATCTCTGTGTAATCACCGTGGCCCTGGAATGACATAAAATATAGTTATCTACACTAATATTATAAAGAGGAAAGATTTGTATTTTTGTAATGAATAAACTCAAAAACTACTGCGTAGATTTCAAAAATTCTTTCACCATTAGAAAGCTACATTCACTCTGAGTAACATAGGCTCTATTTTATAAAGATTACACGCGGGCGAAGCCGCTGGCGGCAGCTAGTCCTTACATATAATAAAAAAAAGTCCTCCGCCGCGTCTGTCTGTCGTCATTATAAACGTGAAAGTTTGTGACGATACAAGCAATACAACTGCTTATGTTCATATGTCATGGTTTCATGAAATAGTCATTCAATACACTTACATGAACTTAGAGAGTTGTATTGCTGATTCTAATGTTTATAATTCTGTACATTCATATTTGTTACGAGCGCGAATCATATTTAGATCAACATACAACCTGATACTGATCGGCAAATTGCAAAAAAACGTAAGAATATTTGAATTTCGCAGGCTACTCTGAAACTTTCCCCTTAAACACTGCTAAAATCTAACTAATATTATAAACGCGAAAGTTTGTAAGTATGGATGGATGGATAGATGTTTCTTACTCTTTCACGTAAAAACTACTGCAAAACCGCGGGGCGCAGCTAGATATATTTATAACTAGCTGTGCCTCGCGGTTTCACCCGCGTAAGTCTCGATCCCGTGGGAATATCGGGATAAAAAGTATCCTATGTGTTAATCCAGGTTATAAACTATCTGTTTGCCAAATAACATCCAAATCCATTCAGTAGTTTTTACATGAAAGAGTAACAAACATCCATCCATCCATCCATCCATACTTACAAACTTTCGCGTTTATAATATTAGTTAGAAGTAAGATAGTACTCACATTAGCCAACCACTCCTGCTTAGACTTGGCTCTCTTCTTCATCTCAGCGATGCGCTGTTGTCTGATCGCTTCCAGGTCACTTGTGTCCATGGTCTCTAATCTATTGGAAAGTAATTTTTAACCGACTTCTTCAAAAAGAAGGAGGTTCTCAATTCATCTGTGTTTTTTTTTTTGTATGTATGTTACGCGATTACTCCGCCAATTATGAATTGATTTTGATGATTCATTTTTTTGTTTGGTAGGTCATACTTCAGAGGTCAGGTTACATAGCAGATAACGGTATACGAATTTGTGTGGGGTAGGTATCACAACTAAAAAGTGAAAAATAAAAACTTTTTGCAAAAACAAAAACAACCGATTTCCAAAAAAACACTGCAAAGTGAAAAATAACTTTAATTTAGGAAGTCGGTGGCAAAAACAAAAATTCGAAAAGCAAAGGCACTGACTTCCGAAATTAAAGTTCTTTTTTACTTTTTTATTTGGAAGTGGGTGGTTTTTTTTTTTGTAAAAAGTTTTTATTTATTTTGTTAATGCAATGCAATTAAATAAAAGATCTGTCTGACTGACAATTATTCAAAAGTGCCAGTAAATGGTTCATTTGAAATAGATGCTTTAAGTTTGAGAAGAAATTAGAGTTTAAAAATTTGGCTGTCATAGAAATCTGTACCTTTCAATCTCGCTGTCCAGCTGCTTCTCCATATTGGAGGCCACTTGATGGAGTAACTGATCCATGGTTGAAAGCTTTTTTCTGAAAATTTAATGATAGAACTTGTGACTTGTGTTTATTTTTTTCTGTTTTTACTATTTTGATGAGTACAACAAAACATAACCTTTCCGGTTTCAAGATGCCGCCCAAAAAGGACACCAAAGCTTCGGCTAAGCAGCCTCAGAAAACACAGAAGAAGAAGGAAGGATCCGGTGGCGGTAAAGCCAAGAAGAAGAAGTGGTCCAAAGGAAAGGTCCGTGACAAGTTGAACAACCAGGTGTTGTTTGACAAGCCCACATATGAGAAACTGTACAAGGAAGTGCCCCAGTACAAGCTGATCACACCTGCCGTTGTCTCTGAAAGGTTGAAGGTCAGAGGCTCGCTCGCAAGAAGGGCACTCATCGAGCTAAGAGAAAAAGGTTTAATCAAGCAGGTAGTCCAGCATCATGGTCAGGTGATCTACACGAGGGCCACCAAGGGTGATGACCCCGTTGCATAAGATTATGTATAAGTAAAAAAACAAATAATTATACTAGAATAGGAATAATAATCCTATCTGGAAAGCTATTTGTTAAGTTTTGGACCAATATTTTTTTTTTAAAGGCAACAAATTTAGATATTTTTTCTCTATTTCTCCATGTTTACGTACTTACTATAAATAAAGTGTTGACAAATACAACAAAATTACTTCAAACTCATATGAATCACTTGCAATAAATGGAAAAGTAGTAAATACTTCCTCGAATTTAGGCCAAGCGGAGGCGGAGGGAACTCTATATTTGGTCACAAAACTACAGAACTCGTTTGATTCTCGGGTTTTATTCAATTACTCCCGCCAAAACTATACCACCAAGGAGTTTAGACATACCCTGTATCCTTTAAATTGGCTGTTTAAAATATGCGTCTCGTAAGGATGTAAACTAATTTTGTATACGATGACCTCACGGCGCAAAACACATGTTGATCGATCTAACAATATCACAAATACTTACCTATTTCCGCCTTAAAAGAAACTTGGACTATGTAATGACAATGTTAAATTTTGTATTAAAACAGTTTTGAATAGGATTTGTCGTCAATATACCAATATAAAACGATTTTTTCTGAACTTAGCACAGGCACCGCTATTTTGTTCACAAAAAAATTGACAATGACAAGTACTGACTAGGGTTGCCAATGCCTATTTTCCAAATTCCTCAAAATCATTGGTGAAAATCCCCGAATTCAGGGAGACAAAATCCTTATTTCATAAAATAAACTCATTTCCATAGGAAAATATCAACAATATTTCTTAGTAACAACCTAGGAAAAAACACAATTGTAAGGAATATTCGAATATAATGTCACGCAGCTACTTTATGGCAGGGGTTTCCCCCGAAGATTTATTGAGATTGATGTAATGTTGCCATAAAAAATATAAATTTAGACTGGAATTTACCGGATGACATCATCTGAGTATGTAGTAGAATGAAGTTTGTAATTGGTAATATTGGTTTGGATAGGTATTTTAAAATCCCCACATAATCCCCGCATACTGTTTCTCCCCACAAAATCCCTAATCGTTTTGAGATTCCTCGCAGTTTGGGGAAATCCCCACAAATTAGCAACCCTGGTATTGACAACTGTTTTGACAGAGAGATGTTCAATGTTACCATTGTTGACAGTGCTGCCATAATACTAGCTCAAAAATAAGAAACAAACAGATTTCGGTTTCTAACTGACACTTCATGGTCATTGATATCAGTAGGACGAGCTCGCTCTTACTGTATCGTATTCGTAATCATAAGAAGCTTGGCTACCACCAACCACCGCACAATAGCGCTTGCCAAAAGTCAACGTCGACTTGCTGTTTATTTTGACTGGAAAAATAAATCAGCAAAATCAGCTGCCAATCAGCTTAGCTAGTAGATTAGCGCGCATTTACCTGACATAGCGCAGGCTTCTGGCAAAAGCATAAGGTTGGTGAGATAGCCCGCGAAATTTAAATTTTCTTATGTGTTTTTGCAATTTTTAGCTATAATGGTGCTGCCATTTTCTGTGCCGACGCGGGCGTCGCGCCGTGGTAAGTGGGAATATAGGTGACATCATCGTACCGGAATACGTAGCGTAGCGTTGAAAGGCCTCCCGCAAGATGAACCGATGACATAGTATATAAAAGTACTCTGTGACCGATGACCTGGGGGCCAAGTCTACTAATTTACAAACGTGTCAGTGGTCTCACAATGATCAGTTTTTGACAGATATGCCATACAAAATCTGTCAAAAACTCATAATTGCGAGACCACTGACACGTTTGTAAATTAGTAGACTTGATCCCCTGGTGAAGGCCACAGGAATCCGCTGGATGCCAGAAGCACAGAACAGGACGCAGTGGCGATGCTTAGGAGATAGCCCAGATGCAGCAATGGACGTCTTTCGGCTGAAATTATGTCCAACTCCTGTGATATCGGGGCAGATGACATATTATTCGAAGACTTTTAATCAGCCGACCCCTACAACAGGACCCTTATTGCGTAACACACGAATCATCTGTTTCCTTTATTTGAAGACTTTTAATCAGCCGACCCCTACAACAGGACCCTTATTGCGTAACACACGAATCATCTGTTTCCTTTTGACAGTTCAATAACATTGCCATTGAGTAGCTAAATTTTTTGAACAAATGATGTAATGGATAAGTAATATCCAATCAAAAACATAAATGTGAAATGGGAGCCAAATTCAAAGTGTGGTTATCGACTTCGCCGACAAAAGAATTGAGATCTAAATGGGTGCCAAGTTCTATAGATAATCCTGAAATGTATAAAGAACATACAACATTCTAAAATAAATTTAAAACAAAATTTCTTGTTTTTTCTGTTATAACAATGTTTGCTATTTAAAAATATAACTTCATTGAATAGTCGAATTATTTACACAAAGCACTGAGGATGAATTCAAGCTGAAAATTTTACTAGATCTCAATTTGGGGTTCTAGCTAATCTAGGGGGTATTAATAAATAAACCAAATTTCACGTGTGTATGTTAAATAGATTTTGAGTTATTGAGGGGTGAAAAGTAGCTCCAAATGGTTCGTGTAATATACCACACGAATGCTGCGTCGCCAGTTCTTTTCTTGAACTTGGCTTGACACGCGGCCGCGTGTCTAGATCCTTCAAAATGATTCAGATTATGATTGATCGTGCGTTACGCAATTAGGACGAATTTCGGTCGACAAAAAAAACAGAAAGTAATATCACAAAAATCATCATTTATTTGTTACATCATAGATTTTAATTACAGTCGTTTAATAGCTTATTGTTTATGTTACATTACTTCAGTCATATTTCAACTCTTGCACATTGAGCGATACATTTACATACATAGTGCCCTTGAATTTACCGCATCATGCTCATGCATAGTTTACACGCGGCTAGCAACGATTACTTACTACTTGCCTCTTACATTACGTGCTGAATCAGTAAAAAAGTGACGTCTGATATCTTCTTTAGGGCCTGTTTCACAATGTTTGCAAAACCACTAGTCATAGAATAAATTCAAGAATTGAACACAATTCGTATGACATAGGTGCCGATTCTGTTGTTCACAAACTAAACTAAATTTAACTTCTGTGCATCTTTTTCTTTATATTTCATTAAGAAAAGGACAGAAGACAAATTTTAGTTTAGTCCCGTGAAATTAATCAGCGCCTGTCACTACTCCATACAAGTTTAGACGTGATTAAAAACTTGCTTATTAAAATTACGTCAATTTACGTCAGGCGCTGATTAATTTGACAGGACTAAACTAAAATGTAGCTTCTTTCCTTTTTTTAATGAAATAGAAAGAAAAAAATGCACTGAACTTAAATTTAGTTTAATTTGTGAACAACAGAATCGGCACCATTATCTGCCAAGTTCACTTGGCGTCAGCGCACATCAAGAGCAGAGCATTTTCTGAGACCACAGAAAAATTAATCTTATGAGAATTACACACATTGCAAAATTAAATACACGGCGGTCACTAGCCACAACACTAATCCTAATGACGTATAGAAACTCACGGCTTTGAATGGCAGTCCGTGACAGAAGTCTACCGTCTATAATACTTAAACAAAACACAGGTTCAGACTGAAGAGAGGCTATGAGGCTGCGGGCACGAAACCAGCCGCGAGGAGTGGTAGCAGGCGCAGTCGCAACCCTAGATTTAGGGAGGGGGGGGGGGGAGGTCATCATTGGTGCTGTAAAAAGTTTTTCACCTTCTAATGATGCCCACTTTTTTGAATAACTGAACCTCTTTTAAACTTTTCTCACAGTTGGTCGAAGTAAATGTGGTAAATGTTTTTGTATATGCCCGTCGGGGTCACTGTGGCTCAAGTACCTACAGTTTTTGGTTAGTAAAGTACGTAAATCATTCAGTCTCACGACAGCTTGAATGATTTTGGGGTGTCATGACCAGGACCGCGCCTGAGTAGTGGCCTAGCGAAGCGGTGGCAGTGGAACAATTTTGTACCGTAGCCACCGCCCCACTCCGCCATCCCACCTGGCCGCTGGTTCTGTGCCCGCAGCCTAAGTTCTATCCTCCACACATAATACCATAACGTGGACGGACCATGCTTCGTCAGAGGCTCAAAAGACATCAGTGTGTACACATGAACTCGTTCACACACGTCCGTGTTCACACCAACGACGGAGCGTCAGTGCCCGCCCTGTGTGTGCGACGGCGCTGTCACGTCCCGTGCACGGCCTTGATGTGTGGATAAACCTTCACAAAGCCCAACTTTCGATGTACCATATTAACGACCGCGTATGATAGGTAAGATACGAGATAATAATTAAAAGTGCCTGCTACACGGTCGCCAATCGCGTCCCGACAGAGGTGACCTTGGTGGTTTAAAACCGTGTAGATGATGGTTTACTATCAAATTTGAAACAGATAATATCTAAGGTATCACACAAAAAGCGCACTTATTAAATAAGCTAAAATCTAATATCGCTTGGCAGATCAATTTTATATAAAACTAGATTATAACTAATACACGGCGTACATTATTAATTACAGTTCTATTGGCTCTATGGCTGACAAAATCCCGTAGAATGATCTCTAAGACCACAATCAAATAGAACGTTTACATTACAATTTAAAAAAGTATAAAATTAAGCTCTGGCCGTACTGACCCCGCGTCCTAACTAAAAACGACCATCGCGCGAGTACGCGATCGAAGCGATCGTTGGTACGCATTTTGAGAGACCAACGCGGCTTGGTTATTGTTTGGACTATATCATTATCATACAAAAGAGCACGATGATCGCTTTTAGTTAGGACGCGGCCTGAGGCGAATCCCACCTAGGACGCCACCGCGCGCTTCGATTGCTTTAATGATTAGGAGGCCTCGCGACTATGCGTGCCAGATTGAACACCTCCATACAAGCCAATTGACACAATCGGCGCGTGCGGATTTCAGCCTGCATCCCTCAGATTCGCCTGTTTGGTTTAGGACCTTACATTACAACTCAAATTTCCTCCGATCCCTTTCAAGTACGAAATTTAAGGCAGTTCGTTACACATTACACAATTCAACCACTAGTTTGCACTGCTTTATAAATCCTTAACCTAGACTCCGATAGAGCTGCTAAAACACTATTCCCATTTATTTGCACGGAACACACGTCTAAAGCAGGCTCGGCAGCCGGTAGTGACATTGTCCTGGAACCGTCTAACCCGTGAAGGTACAGTGTCGCATCACTTTCAGAATGGGCGGCCACCCAAGAAGCACCCGGGGTCCTACAGAACGTCGCTTTCGACATTACTGAAGTACGCGCCGATCCGTTAATCACATAATCTACGACAATTTCCGCTCCTCCCCTCACTGTCGGTATCAACGAACAGACAGTTAACTTCGAACGCTCTGAACCCTTTGGCCGCATGGAAATTAAAGCTTTCTGAGATTCGGTGTCGTAGCACATAGACAAGAACGCGCCGTTAACAGGGAATGCTTTAGGAACCCACTGCCCGGTTTTAGTTTCCCATAACCAACAGGAATTTAGCTGGCAAGATAGGAGGCCATATTCCGTTGAGCAGACAGACACGACGGGTGACATGTCCCCCGTGCCTGATAAGGTGCGTAGACTTGTCGATGGGTTCCTAAAGTCGTATTGGTGTATCATACCACCAACTCCACCAGTGTAAAACTCATTGGTCCTGTGGTGATCCCAAGCACATGACCATAAAGGGAATCCTGCGTTTACAGTCACATTTGGAATGCCTCTCTCCACGATTCTGGCAGTGCTGTCTAAACCTACACTTAGAAGCAAGTCACTGGGCTGAGAGTAAGTAATATCCCTGATTGGTTTAGGATGTAGATGCACAAATTGTCCTAAAGTGTAATCTACACAACTGACTTTCCTGATACCGTAACCAGGAAACAAGTAGTTGGCACTTTTCTGCGAGACATAAAGTTCATAAGTCCTGCAGTTATAAGTAAGCACTCTACAGCCTCCATCTTTGCAAATTTCCAAGTTTTTTTCGAGAGCGAAACGCCAGGACTTTCTTTCTACCTGTTGCTTAGTCGCTTGGGACTTTGATATTGTTTTTTTTAGGTCTTCTAGTTCCGCAGCTAAAGCGCGTTGAGTAATTTTAGCTGACTGTAAATTTAATTCTGTTCGGCTCTTTTCGGCGTGTAATACATCTACTAGTTTCTGTAGTCTCGTCATCTCGGACGTGTCTGCTGCTATTAACCGTCTTGCGTAAATGAACCTTAAGTCTTTGAGTGAAGCTTTACTTTTGCATGTAGGACACGACCTGTCTTTGGCTGCTTGCGCCTTCAACCATCGTTCAACACACTCAGATCCGAATAGATGGCCGCATTTAAGAGCTACTAATCTGTGGTTACCGGAGTTACCCCAAATATCGAGGCAGATGGGACAAGTCTCTCCGTCTAAATCTTCGTTTCTGTCTGGGGAGTTGATTTTCCTGACTTTAGCGGGAGGTTCTTCGACTATTTCGGTGTCAACCTGTACGTGGCTTTCCGGTAACGATTGGTTAGACTCCTCACTCGCTGAAGAAACCGTATTGCTAGTACTGTCCTCATTTTGGACGACAGGTTCGCGTTCTACAACATCTCTGATTCTATTCTCTGCTGTCTCTACTATCCTCTCAATACGCAGATAAGTGTTATCAATGGCAATGGTTAGCCTCTCGCGAGCTTCGCGCAGGCGGTCGATATCGCTGTAACTTATTTGAGGAGTTCGGTACGTACCAATATCGTCGTCACTTTGTGTGTACGTGTCGGAGGATTGGCTGGAACTGGGTTCATTCAACTGCTGATGCGTAGGTTCAGGGATCTCAATGTTTCTGTCAGCCAGAGGCACGGTTACCAGAATGCTGGGGCTGCTCCGATCAAGGCTGCCCCGGTCAGTGGGGCTGCTCCGGTCAGGGCTGCCCCGGTCAGTGGGGCTGCTCCTGTCAGAGCTGCCCCGGTCAGTGGAACTGCTCCAGTCAGTTGAAGAGCTACTCATCGTAACTCATCTGGGAACTGCAAGGAAAATCTGTGATGAATCCAAGGGTTAGGTAGAGGTGTAATAGTACACCCACATTTCGTCATTAAATTAAATCCCATGTAATCATGCATTACATGATGCGAGCATATTGCTGAGAAATACCTGGTGGAAAAACTCAATAAAGTGCCTGCTGCACGGTCGCCAACCGCGACCCGACAGTGGTGACCTTGGTGGTTTATAACCGTGTAGATGATGGTTTACTACCTGAAACAGCTCTGCCGGTCACCATCCTAGGTCACCTCTGTCGGGGCGCGGCTGGCAACCGTGTAGCAGGTACTTAACACTTTGCCCGACCTGAGAATCGAACCCAGGGCCACATGCTCAGCAGTAGCGCTTATACCCAAAAGTGAATAATACACTTTATACCCAAGTCCACTCAGACTTATACTCAAACTCAAAGCATTTATTTCAATTAAACCATTTACAGGCACTTTTGAATAGTCAAAGAATCGGTCAGTTAGTCAAAAAGTTGAAGCTAGTTGCCCATTCCAAATCGTAGATCTCTAACATATTGTAGATCTATAACAAGGGCGTTTTTTACCATATAATAAAAAACCGGCCAAGTGTATGTCGAACCATGCACAATGAAGGGTTCCGTAGTTGGGATGAATTTATCCAACAAACTTAACATTGTAGTTGAAAAACTTATTTTTGCAACTGTAAATTTAAGTTGGTTGATTATTACTCGGTAACTTGTGGAGCCTACTTAGCGCGTAGTTAACTTATATGTGGTAGTTTTCCTTTTAATTTCGTTACATACACTACTGCCGTGAATTTTTTCACATATCCAAAACCAAGCATGTAGCTCAACTCTAACTCTAACAAAACTTAATATTTCGCAAATGGATCCCTGAATTCAAAAATGGTTTTCGCAAACTCACTTTTAAACGACCTTTCCAACGATACACTGCTCTTCTATGAAATTGTAGCTTTAGCTCACATTTGCATGGGCTCTTTTAACGTTGGACCCTTGCAAGGAACAGAAAGACAACATGGTAATAATATTAGGACTTTTCATGATATCTTATACATATGCTCTTTCAGTATTCAGGGATTTCAGAAGCTATTAGTACGGAACTTACCAAACACATAATCACAAGTGTGAATAATAAAAAATAATAATAACAGATGCTTAATGTTATTAAAACATCTAACTGGCGTCTGCGAGTTGGCTTCAAGATTCAAGTCCATACATATTCCGTTTGATAAGTATTATTTTTACATTGTCCGTTTTACTAAGACTAATAACTTTTTATGCTATAGTAGAAACAATGACTAGTTTAAATAATAATATAATGACTGGACTAAACTACTGCTTCTATCTGAACCTGCCTTTATATTTTTGTTGTGCATAATTTGGTCAAAAATTAGATAAATTATAACTTATGAAACATAAGATTTCATTTGAACAAATTCCAAGTGAAATTCATGAGGTTTCCGATAAATAATTAATGAAAAATACGTTTATTTGAGTAAATATAGTTATCAGCTGATAAAAGTGGGTACAACCTACGCGCGCTTAGTACTTGTACAGAAGGAATCTGACCATGTGAAATTTCTATAACCTATTTTAACTGCCTAATAAACGAAACAATAAATTAATTCAACGATTACAAACATAATGTTACTTACCTAAACAAGTGCAAAAAGCTTCTGAAGTAGAATACACCGCCATGCGATTCCGTTCTGTTTTTTATCAAAACTGTCAAATTCAAACACATAAAATGCTAAATCATTAAATTTCTAAATAAACCTAGCCTTGATTGAAGATTAAACAACTAAGTTTAACGATTTACACAAGAGAAATGTTGAAAACATCGATCGGTCACAATCGGTCAAGAAATTCAATCAAGAACAAAACACAAGAAAACAAGCCATCGCCAAACTTCTGTCATTGGTTCTGTGTATCATCTGTGGTTTCTACTTTCTACTGATTCTGTCAGTTCTTTTTTTTAATAATCGGATACACATCACTTCTGAAGATATAAACGAAGATAAAATTGCCACTTGCTCACTTCAGATGTCGCTACTAACCAGCGTCTTAAGAATTTGACAGCTAGGTGTCACTATCCATACATTTTGTAAAATTAGCAGCTGTGTAACTGCAAAATACGGGGACACATGTCATGTATTTGCCAAAGATGTTTAAAAGACGAAAACTGTGGAAGAAAGCTGTCCGAAAAAAACATTGGAAACTCGTTATTTCGTCGAGACTATGTGCTATTCTTTTGAAAAAGATAGAAAAACTTATATAATGTTCATAATTTATTGACTTTTCCACCAAAGCTACTTTTTTTACCAGTGTATTACACAAACAGCAGAGCTCTCGTACCGAATACACCAGCCGAGAGAGATAATGTATACCAAGGTCGTTTATCTCTTTCTAGCATTAGAGATAGCAGTACTTTACTTTAGCGGTTAAAATGAATCTAAAAGCTAAAAATATTTATGTTACTATTTTACTTGTACCTAGTTGGTGAAATATTATGTACTCATGTTCATTTTTATCTTTTGGCAATTGTTAAAAAGGGACAAACGCCTCGGTTTGGCCTCTTGGCCCGTTTTGCCTCGGCTAAGATAGCTCAAAAGTAAACCTAGTCCAACACTTTTCATTTTTATTATACGATTTTTGGAGAGCTCTTTCTTGTTTGTATAATAAGTCCATGCCTTAGCTCGCCTTTTAAAAGAACTTTGTTTCAAAAATACAATAAAAGTAAACCCTTTTCAACGTGCTTAGAATGACTTTTGGGTTTTTTCGACGGAAGAATAGACAAAATGATAGATAAATAGATAATAACAATCACAATCTGTCATTTTGTCCATTCTTCCGTCGAAAAAACCCATAACCCGGTTATTCGATGGTCATGCTACGCGTGGGCCTTTTCCTATTTCTCTAACAATTTTTGTACTTTTGTTAAAACTTGTTCAAGTAATCGTATCCGAACGCAAAAGTGTAACTTTCGAAACTCATTACATTATCATCTGTGAAAGAAAGGGGTTTGCAAAAGCCTTTCTGATTGGTTAAATGGTTAAATATGTCAAATATTAGACCAATCATATTCGCCTAAAATTTTTAACCAATAGGGTTGCGTAAAGTACAGTTGGTAATGTGATGTATTTATTTATGCTCCTGTCAGTTGGTAACAGTGACAAAATTGCAGTGGAACGGGGTGGCGTAGCGGATTGCGCCCGATCCCGTTTTTAACATTTTTCACATACGACGAGCTTGATCCGTGACTTATTTGTGTAAAATAATTATAAGTCGATAGTGATAAGTATTTCGAGTGCGCGATACAACACAATGGACGCCGCATGAGCTGTGTAATAGTGTCTAACAAGTTGGTCGTCGATGTTGATAATGGCGTCCAGGACCGAATAAAATCAAAATGTTTGTGTGAAAACGTGAAATAATCGGAGGAAGCTGCTGTGATGTGTTTAATTGTTGGTCAGTACATTGTGCATACATTTTAAATTCCGTATTTCTTGCGGAAATCTATCGATTATTGTGTTTTTGGACGAACACAAAGTTAGGTCCTGAAAGTTAAAAAAAATAGGTCATGAATATGTTTTTGAGTTTGATTGCGGAGTTGTAAAGGCAGTATGTAGGTCGTAGAGCGCGCGTGTTAGTCAATGTCTGCGGTATTTCGCTCTGGGCGAGCTATGTTGACATTTTACAGAATCATGTCGCAAGGCAAGTCAGTATCTGGGTCAGGCAGTTTGGGGTCAAATGCGCGCGCAGTGAGCCAGTGACGTCAGGCCTCCCCTTGCCACCCCCAAGCACATTTCACTTTCTGTGTACACGAAAATGTAAAATATGTGGAAGCTAGGTCATGCAAGAAAAGAGGCTGCATAGGAACCCTGTGTCAGGTATTTTTAGTCTCTATTTGTTTATGGTCGATATTTTTAGTGCTATGGGTCATTGGCCCCGTTTTTTTACATCATTTGGGTATGTGCATAGTTTATTTATTTTATTATCTTTCTAATAATGATTAATGTTCTTTCTTTGCTCTCAGACCACTGCTATAAGCAAAATGAATGGTTAACCATAACTTTCAGTTATTTAAATATTATCAAACATTTCTAGTTCAACAAATATAACAAAGTTCACTAGAATATCTACAGTCAAAGAAAATAAAGACAATACAATAGGTACTAACAGATTTGGATGAACAGAATAATTAAAATTTCAGTATTCCAACAAAAAGGAGACAAATAAATTAAATAATATGGATCTATGGTAGTGAGTTTTTTTCAATTGGATCAACCAGCCAGCACTTTTTAATAGGAACATCTGGTCATAGATTTCAAAATATTAAATTAATAATTTGATTTAAAAAAAAGAATGCTGCTAAGATGACCCACTGACCAAGAATTCACATAAGGGGCTGGTGAATATGAACAAGGATATTTAAACATTATTTAAAAAGTTTTTCTGTGTAAAATTAGAGTTATCTAAAAAAACAGTGGACGGAATGTGTGAAAGATGTTGAATGAAGAAGACATGCTGCAACTATTAACAAATTAGAATAAAAGCAGGAGGGCTAATAATTCTTGCACATTCTTCTCCATACGAAACCTACCTTTTGGAAGAGGCAACTAGAATCAGGTCTATTTCTTTGTTTTTGACATTCAAAAGTGCCTTTTATGTGGCTAATAGAAATAAATAATTTGACTTTGAATACAAATCAAATCAAATGTTTATTTCCTAGAAATATATTGTTTTGGTACAGGTAACATCTTCTAAGTGGCATTGTATTCTGCCTGCAAGCAAGCACGCAAATGTACAAATTACGTATAAATATAGTATTACTATTATACAAATTTTCAATTTTTATGTTCCCTAATTTCCTTAATACTATAAGAACAACACTTGAAGCTTTTGTCTATTTTGTCATAGACACATTATCCTTTAACAATTTTAATTTGTTTGGTAAGTTATTATCTAAACTATCTACACTAATATTATAAAGAGGAAAGATTTGTATTTTTATGTGTATGTTTGTAATGAATAAACTCAAAAACTACTGCGCCGATTTCAAAAATTCTTTCACCATTATAAAGCTACATTCACCCTGAGTAACATAGGCTATAATTTATAAAGATTACACGCGGGCGAAGCCGCTGGCGGCAGCTAGTAATTTATAAAACTCACAATAAACACATTTTTCTTTCTTCTATATCTTTATGACAGGGTGGTTGATACAGTAGGTTGCGAAACTTGAACAAATATGATATCTATGTGAAGAGTTTGTTTCTTCGAATGCGCTAATCAGGATCTACCAGTCGGATTTGAAAAACTCTTTTACAGCCCAATTCTTGAGGAAGATATTTAACATCACCAGTGGCGGATTGAATGTCGAGAGCGCCCTAGGCTAGCAACTCATAGACTAGTGGGCAAAAATTAAAAAAAAAAATGTTCTTTGTCTCTGTACCTATCCTACATACCAAGTTTCATCACAATCATAAACTTTTACATTGTGTAAGTAGGTGTATACTTACATAAACAATTAATTAAATATTAATTTTCTTTTTTTTTTTTCTTTAAAATCTTCCGCGCGCGCCCGTTTAGTCCTGGCGCCCCTAGGCACGTGTCTAGTTTGCCTTAGGGTTAATACGCCACTGAGCATCACGCTACGACACTTAGGAGCCGAGCAAAAGAAAAAAGTCAGTAAGAACGGTAAACGAGAACGAAGTTAAACCGCATGCGGGGATGCGATGCGATGCGGTGGGTGACGTAATTGCACGCGGAGGAGGTCCCTGACAGAAACTAGTATTTCAATAAAAATGGTGTATTTTCCAAGCAGTGTTTACAGGGTGGGACTGTAAACACAATTTGGAAAATACACTAGTTTTTAATTTTCCCATTTGTAAGAAAAAGTTGCCTCATAATATTTACATTCACATCATATCAATGATAAAAGATAAGGACAGTGTTATAAATCTGTGTTATTGCTGATAATGTTAAAAGTAGCGCTCTGTGGAATCCTGTTTTTTGTTTTATGTGTTTAGCTGACAATTTTGTAAAAAAAACTCACCCATACATAGTAAGTAACTTATGTGTGAAAATGTCCATGCAAAATGTATGGTGTTGGATATTGATTTATTGATAATGTGACATCACACTGCTTTCCCTGAAGGGTTAAGTTAGGTTACGTTACGTATAATTGTACATATATGTGTACAATTGTACATTTATAGTACACCCACCATTTAGGCGTGACTGTGCGGATCCATTATAAGATATATTTAGTAACCTATTCCGCTTGACTATTCCTTAAGAGTCATAAAAAACCTCTGTATGAAATCGACATGTTTTTCACCTCTCAACGAGGCATCCTCAGGATGACGATTGACCAGTCGCGAACCAGAACACGACGTTGCCACGCAGAGCGCTGGACTCTTGAGGAATAGTTACGCGGAATAGGTTACTAAATAACTACTTCTATTTTATTACTTAGGCACTAGCTCCTCTCAGACCCTCTCTGTCCACCTCTCCATCAACTCACGGTCCATCAACCAGAGGGCCAAGTCTACTAATTTAAAAACGTGTCAGTGGTCTCCCAATGACGAGTTTTTGACAGATTTTGTATGGCATATCTGTCAAAAACTGATCATTGTGAGACCACTGACACGTTTGTAAATTAGTAGACCTGGCCCCCTAGCGATCAACTGTGCACAAATCCAGACTCTAGGCTGATTGAGAAATTCCGAATAGAAAAGCCCAATAACACTGCCCAACCTGGGAATCGAACCCAGGACCTCATGGTCAGCAGTAGCACTCGCGACCACAAGACCAATGAGGCAGTCAATCTAATCTAATCTAACTAATATTATAAACGCGAAAGTTTATAAGTATGGATGGATGGATGGATGTTTGTTACTCTTTTACGTAAAAACTACTAAATGGATTTGGATGAAATTTGGCAAACAGATAGTTTATAACCTGGATTAACACATAGGATACTTTTTATCCCGATATTCTGACGGGATCGAGACTTACGCGGGTGAAACCGCGGGGCGCAGCTAGTTGTAGATATATTGTTAGCAATTTGGAATATCAACATTTTATTTTAGGGTTCTAAGTTCTGAATGTCAAGCACTCACACAATGTACACAAGGCTACACATCAAGCTATGAATTTCCAGTTTAAGGGGCCACCGAATGATGCTCTCAACTACAATTTGGAGTTCGTGCAAACTTCGTTCGGTGCGCCGCCGTGTATGTGTGCGTGGTGAGATAAGAGATAAGTAGATATTATTATTTGCCATTCATTCTTATCGAGTCGTTCAATCGGCTTTTATATTTATTATTAATAATTAGGTATGTTCATTATTTGCTATATTTTTGTTGACTAATTTGGAGAATCGTTATTGAATGTACAGACTAGTAATGCGTTTTTTGGAAATTTCTTTACCATGTCAATATCTCAAGATATTAGATTACTATCTGCGCCCTTCAATTTCACCCGCGTAAGTCTTGATTCCGTAAGAATATCGGGATAAAAAGTATCTTATGTCCTATTCCAAGTAATGGTCTACCTATGTGCTAAATTTCATCTAAATCCATTCAGCCGTTATAGCGTGAAAGAGTAACAAACAAATAAATAAACAAACAAACTCACTTTCGAATAGTTTAGAATTTATAATATTACTAGCTGCCCGCTCCGGCTTCGCACGGGTAGCACTAAGTACCTGCCTACCCTACCTACCTACCTAGCCTACCTACCACTTAGGGGTATGAAAAATAGATTACGACCGATTCTTAGACCCACCGAATATACATATAAAATTTCATAACAATCGGTCAAGCCGTTTCGGAGGAGTATGGCAACTAACACTGTGACACGAGTTTTATATATCTACTAGCTGCGCCCCGCGGTTTCACCCGCGTAAGTCTCGATCCCGTGGGAATATCGGGATAAAAACTATCCTATGTGTTAATCCAGGTTATAAACTATCTGTTTGCCTTTCATCCAAATCCATTCAGCCGTTTCTACGTGATTGAGTAACAAACACACAAACTTTCACATTTATAATATTAGTAGGATTAGTGATATTATGTATATATTTACATATCACTAATCCTACTAATATTATGAATGTTTATACTAGCATCCGCCCGCGGCGTCACCCGCGTGATAAAAAGTAACCTATGTCCTTCCCCGGGCGGCCATCTATCTCTTTGCCAAATTTTATCGTAATCCGTTCAGTGGTTTGCGCGCGAAAAGGTAACATACAGACAGACAGAGTTACTTTCGAGTTTATAATATTATATGTATGGATTATAGGTATGGATATAAAGTTAGGATCTCGAGATCTACGCCTCGTAGAGAAAATCTAGTAAGTAGATAGGTACTTACTTCATTCAAATAAGGTACCTACCTAGTACCTATGCATCGTTATCGAGAGTGGCCTTGGAAATCGACAGACAAACGGGCGGCGCTAAAGTTGACCACCCACGGCGCGTAATTATAAACTAATAGGATTAGGATATATTTATTATTATTGTCTTTATTTAAAGCCTGTACAAGTTTATTTATTTTCTTTAGGGTGGGTGGCCTCAACTTTAAAAAACTAAGGCTTTTCTTTGTTATTTCAGTAAGTAGGTACTTACTTATTTCTTTTACCTACTAAACTTTAAATATTGTGATTGAAATACTGAATGCAAGTCAAATAATAAAAGTGTACATTAGCAAAGTATTAGTAAAAGACAAAACTTTTGTTTAGGTTCTTACTTCAGAGATAATGATAATTCATAATTTAAAAAATATACGTCAAATCGTGATGAAGTCGTGTAGGGTTAATTATCGACTGAACGAATTATTTACAAAAAATACAATTATCAGAATACATAATGTAGTCTCAAAGATCCACACAAAACACGCAGATTTATAGGATTTGGCTTGTTACCTTATGTTATCTGCAGTACTATTACATAAGATGATAATCCACCGTAATCAAACGGCAAGAAGTTTTATTATACCTACGTGTGTGCGTAAAGACACAGGTGCACTCCTATTCCCTTACTTTCGACATCATTTTATGCGTAAACAAACATGCAAAAAAGTCCAACAGTTAAATAATGACTTGTTTTACAACAATTAGACTGACTTATTTTACAACAACTCTCACAAATCTATAACAGCCGGTCAGTCAAGTCCATCGGCGCACTGCCTATAACTATTGATACATACGAATTATCGTTCTACCTGTGAGCTTGGCACTAAAAGTGTATAAACTTCAACGACTTTGAACTTTTCATTTTAGTTTTATCAATGTAATATATGTATACTATGTAATAGGAATTTCACAAAAAAGTTCGATCAAAAACCGTACCGAGGCCGAGGCCATAAAGCCGCACTTGTCCAAACAAATCACCCTACCCCGGGTACGCTGGACAAACATCACTGTCAAGTATTGAGTAGTGTTCTTGATATAATTATGCCGCGCGGCGGTAGCGCACCGCCGCCGCACTGTCGCCGCGCCGCTGCCGGTAGCTTGCACTTTTGCAAGCAGCCGGCGATCAAGTGGAATGGCGCGGCGGCGGGCGGCGCGGTCGCGGCGTGGCTGTGGTGCCGTGTGAACAGTTTAGAGGCGCGGCGGCGGCGCGGTCGCGGCGTTGTGTGGACGGGCACTGGCGGTGACGATGACGCGAGTTCCATGATTTTTGTTCACCCAAAAAGTGCTAAACGCGCCTAAAGAAGTTTTCACTTCAAAAATGTCTTTATTTTCTTAGGCTGAGTTTATAAGTAAACAATTAGTAGCTAAAGAGGTACCTATAACGTTATAATAGGTACCTATATCATTGAGTAATACTTACTGTGAGATAAGTAGGTAAGTACATCCCAAATCCCAACGTCCGGAGTCCATGTCTTCAACCAAATCAAAATCGTAAGAAATATTCCTTGTCTGTAAACAAAACAAAACTTCACTGATAAGATAACAAACACCCCGAAAGAATCCCACACAAACCCCGCGTGTAGTAGAGGCACGTTACGCTAATGTGCCTGTCGGAGCGATACAGACAGCTACCACGACCACGCACACATTCACACGCGTGAAGCGAATAGAATTCTATTGAATTTTTATGAGAAATTTGGATGTGTTCCGTAATACCAAAAATGATTAATGAAAAATTTTTTTTTTTCCAATTCTTTATCGATAATTTGTAACTTGATAATATAGACTGTGCTTCTGCTGAAACAATATTACAAATATTGTTGTTTATAATACAGAAAAAACAGTATGAAAACATGTCATTTACGCTGTAAAAATGTTCGAAATTCAATTCGCTATAACTTTACTTTAGGTAAGTTTTTTGAAAAAAAAAGGATTTAGAAGCCTAGATAAATACTGTCTCAATCCGAATAACAACACAATATGGTGGAAATATGCTCAAATTGCAAATGATTTTGGTATTACGTTTGTATGGAGAATTCATCGGTCACCGTGTTCTTAAGCTGACCTCGAATTGTACAGAAATCCTATACAATGCGAGATCAGCATAAACTGGATATGTATAGCTTGACTAGCTTCCGCCCGCGGCTTTGCTCGCGTGGTATGTCGATAAAGAGTAGCCTATGTCCTTCTCCGGGATGCCATCTATCTCCATGCCAAACTTTATCGAAATCCGTTCAGTGGTTTATGCGTGAAAAGGTAACATACTGACAGACAGAGTTACTTTCGAATTTATAATATTAGTGTGATGTGCCGTGTGTACTACCAAAGTACACAATGTATTATCTGTACAAATATTGAATTTCTTTGACATATTTTTCGTCCTTCCTAATAATTTGCCCCAGATTCTCGAGGCTATGCACACTATCACCAAACTCGGATTATAGATAAACAATCTAATAAAAACCGGCCAAGTGCGAGTCGGACTCGCGCACGAAGGTTTAGGGGTATGAGGAACAGGGTGTAAAGTTCACTCATCCACCATAGAAAAGGGAGGATCCTCCAACCAGACGGGTGTTGCGTCTGGCGGGCAACTGCCCAATGATTGATATTGGGTTTTTGTATATATGTTCACTGCACGGTAAACTCTAATTGCGCGATGCAGGATTTATGTGACGTCAGGATTTTTGTATGACGTCAGGTCTTCGATGCGTAGTTCGCATGTGGCGATGTAGATACCGCCACAAAGGGTTCCGTACCATTATCTATAAAAACGGCAAAAAATAACGTTTGTTGTATGGGAGCCCCCCTTAAATATTTGTTTTATTCTGGTTTTTAGTATTTGTTGTTATAGCGGCAACAGATATGCATCATCTCTGAAAATTTCAACTGTCTAGCTATCACGGTTCATGACATGCAGCCTGGTGACAGAAGGACAGACAGACAGACAGCGGAGCCTTAGTAATAGGGTCCCGTTTTACCCTTTGGGTACGGAACCCTAAAAATCATAAACCTCCTTTTGGCTTCGCCGTAGTCGGGTAAAAAGTAAATATTTTCATGACGGCAATCACCTCCTTTTTCCGTCCCATAAAATGTACTAGAGTTAGTAGGGGTCTATCTATGCTATAGAAAGATTGATATTGTGACACGTCGCGCCTGTGCGGGCCATGAATATCGTGTTGTTTGCACTTGATGTTGATGTGTTGTTTACCTCTAGATGTTTTAAATATTCGATGTTTTCCTTAAACCTTCATTTAATTTTATTAATACCTATGTAAGGATTCGACAGTTATATAACTAAATGTTAGCAGGAAAACATCTCAACGTCTAGGTATTAATTTAGTACAATGTCAAACGGCAATCAGAGGGGCAGTTCCCGTATTTTTTAACCTCCTTCAAAAAGCAGTAGGTACTCAATTCGTCTGAATGTTTTTTTTTTTACTTTTACGATTACTCCGCCAATTATGAATTGATTTTGATGATTCTTTTCTTTTTGGGAGATCATGCTGCTGAGGTGGTTCCATATAAATCTTTGCTTGCGTAGTTTTTGAGTTAGCTTCAATATTACGAAGCGGTGTTCCAGGAACCGCAGTAATACTCATGTCTTCTTCCCACGGGGGTAGGCAAAAATTACCGAACGCGACCCTCTAAAATCCTTACCTACTCCTTTTGTTCGTTTACGTTCATACATCTGGCCATACACGCACGCCGGTTGCGAGTACTACGCACCTGACTTGTCTGAATGCTACGGCGACACTTCGCGTTATCGCGAACTTTTCTTCGTGCGCTCTCTCTCGCACACCCCTCGGATGTCTCGCTGAGCAACAGAGAGCCCACGAAGAAAAGTTCGCGATAACGCGAAGTGTAGCCCCAGCAGAAGAACATCAGCAATAAGGTCACTAAGTCCTACCAGGGTGTCCCTTCCCGGGGTAATCTTGACTCCTGTCAAAATCAAGCGCTAAACGATCAGAACTTCAGAAGACACGTGTTTGTAATGTATGTTGTGTTGTATTACAGACGGTGCGGGCGCTTGCATAGCGCGGTGATGGCGGTGGCGGGCGCCCCATGAGCCGGCTGCTGTGCTGTCTGTGTGAGCGCCGAGCCGACATGGGCGCCGCGCTCTCGCATCCTCAGGTAAGCAGGTTAATCCGCAAGTCAGCAGTTTGTCCTGACTGCCACGAAATAAAGGAACTGTAAGTGCTTGACCAGCCGGGCAGAGCGGTTTAGGGAGCGGCGCGGGTGCGGAACGCGCGTCATGTGCCTGTCTTCAGTCGAGGGCGGCTTCGTTCTGCAGTCAACTCGAACTAATTTGAGATCCCCTGCTCCCGCGCGGATTCTTTTTCATCCGCGAACTCACTGTGGCCACTTGTATGAACAAGATATAGCGTGAGTTGCCCGCGCCACGCCACTCGCCGCGCCCGCCTGCCCACTATGGACACTCAAATGAAGTTCATAATGTTTGAGAACAGGCTGGCCAAGCACTCATAGTCAAACTGTTACCTGTTGTGCTATTCTGTAAAAATCTCTCCGTGAAAACTTAGGTGAAGTAAGCTAGGAGTGAACTGTCACTGCCTTAGCATCAATAGTTATCGATGACAATGACAGCTCACTCCACGCTCACTTCACCTAAGTTTTCACGGTGAGATGGTTACAGAATAGCTTGGCTGTTATCATGTGCTGGCGGTCTTACATTTGAATATCGCTACTCATGGAGACGCAGGGTAGATAGGCCTTCCACAATGGGTTCCTAAGACCTGGTGGAGGTCGCGGGAATCCGTTGAATGCGGCCAGTCTCGACAGGTCCCAAGACTGGTTTATGTGGCGATAGTTCGGAGGCAGTCCAGCAGTGGACGTCCTTCAGCCGCATGATTAGGAAGACTCGTGGATCGTGGAGGCTCTTAATGCACCCCAAATGCTGTATTTTTTAGTTGTGTCAACTTGTGTGACATACAGGTCTACTGGAAAAAGTATGCGCTTCGGCAAACACGAATATTGCCGAAGCTGAGGGCCTAGACAAGTGACAATCGCTTCCAAAGCGTTTCGTATTTCTACAACGACTTTCAACAGGATTGACATAAGCTCTTCGATAGCTTATGTCAGTCCTATACATTTTTGCCGTTTCCCTCATAGTTTCGCCGATAGAATGTCACTTTGTCTAGGGCCTCAGTGGTATCTGTAAATCTTGAATATGAATACTTTGTTACCAGGAGGGCGAGGCGTGCGACGGCGCCGGCGTGGCGGCCGCGCCTCCCACCATGGCAGATGTCATACGGTGAGTTACCACACCTTGGCCCCTACCACCACCGCTTACAGCAGTATTATTTTACTTCAGTGTAGGAAAGAGATGAAGCTCTACAGGACATATAGCTCCATCTCTTTCCCCCACGAAGCGGTGGTGGTAGGCCCCCTGTACCTCTTGTCAGATGTATGAAACTGGTTTCCGCACGTTACTTCGTCTGCGCATTTTCTTGTTTTAAGGCCCTACCTTCCCTCAAATTGCTTAGCATGATCCTCCGTTTGCCGAAAATACTGCAGCTTTAATTTTGAAATAAATATATCTTAAAGTTTAGGATTGATGCTAGGTCCTATGTTTGGCGAAAACACGATTACATAAAATTTTCTCTATTGAAATTAATCCAAAGTTACCTCTAAACCGAACTATAAACCGCTGGTATTAAAAAAAATACTTCAAATTAGATCATGAAACTTTGTATACTAACTGAACAAACTAAAAAGCCGGTCTCATGTTTTATGTTAATTACCATTATTTTCATCGTAAAAAGAAATTACCTAAACTTGGCTTGAGAGCCGCCTGCTACCCCTCTCCGTCTCGCTATCACTCAGTCCTCGAGTAGTATGGTGCGAGCGAGATAAAATTTGAGGTAGGGCGGCGCACTATAAGAGGACAGGATTATTATTATCGAGTGTTAAATTCTATCTCCCTCTATTGCAGAGAAAGGAAGAAGAAGGCGGCGGGCTCCGGGCTCGGTACGCTGCGGCGGCGCATCGCGCTCGTGCGGCGCCCGCGCGACAACCGGCCCGACAGAGGTACATACTCTACGACAAAGTTTAGCCTAAAAACCTTTTATCTACACCCATGCTATAAATCCTCTATAAAAGTATCTGAAACAGTTAGCTTATAGCCAACATTAAAACATCCAGTGTCATAGTAACCATAATATCATCCAAACAGATGTTATAATGTTGTACTGAATTACATTATGCAACTCATTTAAAAAAAAACATTGTCATTCACGAGCGTTTCAGTAACAAAGCACCGTAATTTAAAAAAAAAACACATTCGAATTCGAAAAATTCGAATTCACGTCGTACCGCGCCATTTTTGTTCGATATTGGTATTGCAAAGAAACTTTTATAGAATAGATAAAATCTTGTATGCAACTGTATATAATTAGGTATTAAAACACTTATGTAACAGTTGCATAAATAACTACTAAACATGACATTTCTGTATAGAGTTTGACATAAAACCTGACATTAAACACGCGTTGAACAAGTGTCTAAGTTTTTGGTAAGGCCCTGAGAATCTACTTTAGGGGTATGAGGAACAGGGTGTAAAGTTCACTCATCCACCATAAAAAAGGGAGGATCCTCCGACCAGACGGGTGTTGTGTCTGGCGGGCAACTGCCCAACGATTGATGTCGGGTTCTTGTATACATGTCCATTGCACGGTAAACTTTAATTGCGCGATGCAGGATTTGTGTGACATCAGTGCCCTGTTTATCAAAACTTACAAGCCTTGTATTACCAAATGTTATTATTTAGTTCACAAGTACTTACATTTTGACACTTTTATTCGTGATTTTGTTTAGCAAAAAAATATTTGTAAGTTACAACTTGTAGAAAATCATAACAAATCCTGAGAGTGTCCGGCGACTCTCTGTTCCGTCTTACAAGTTTACAAGTACCGCAATAAATATTTTAATTCGATTTTCTTTTTTTAAATGTGGTCAAAAGAGAGAGATGACCTGATGCCCGTGTCCCAGCACTGGGAACATTAAGGCTGATTATGAATATGGAGATGAGCTATGAATTTAAGGCCAAAACACACACAGAGCGGGTGCGGGGCGGGAGCGGGTCGGGTCGTTTTCATCGCGTGAGTCGCGCGGTTCATCGTGTTCACACAGAGCGCGGGCGCGGGGCGGCAGCGGGTCGGGCGCGGGACGGCAGCGGGTCGGGCGCGGTTGTTCTTCGACAGACGACAGCGGTTGCAGTGTGAAAATGTTGGGTGATTCTGACACGGACGAAGAATTATTATTTTTTACTTATTTTAAAGAGAAGAAAATGGAAAAAGTTGTAGGTTCTTGACATTAATAAAAAAAAACATCAATATGGAGAATATCATCGATACGTGTATTGCAACGAATGTAACGCCGCTACACCCACATTGCTATTCTGTAACCATCTTACCTTGAAAACTTAGGTGAAGTGAGAGTGGAGTGAGTCATTGTCATCGAAACCTACTGAGGCTAAGGCAGTGACAGTTCACTCCAAGCTCACTTTGATATTTTACTACACTTAGTTTTCACGGAGATATTTTTACAGAATAGCACAACCGCTCCCGACCCGCTCCCGTCCCGCGCTGTTGTGTCGGCGGGCGCGGCTCCCGCGTGACTCCCGCTCCGCGCGCGACCCGCGCCCGCGTTCTGTGTGTTGACATCCATATAATTCCTTGAATTACAAATTATTATACCCGCCATACTCCCGCGCCCGACCCAATCCCGCCCCGCACCCGCTCTGTGTGTGTTTTGGGCTTTAACGAAAATTAACATTCTAGGTAACTTGTGAACGTGTAGACTTGTAACTTTTGATAAACAGAGCACAGGTCTTTGATGCGTAGTTCGCATGTGGCGATGTAGATACCGCCACACTACCTCTACTTTAGTCCTAAGTTAAAACAGTAGTAACATTTTAAAAAGAACCGATCGTTATGGATTACTCCAGCACCCGAATTGCGTAACACACGATCAATCATATTAATCTGAATCGTTTTGAAACAGATTGCTAGTCCATTGCTTCATAAGTTCGATAAAAAATCTTGTCAACAACGTAAATAGCGCAATGAATATTGTTGAACTGTCAATATGAAACAGATTAGTCTTAATCGTTTACGAAAATGTGTTACGCAATTAAATAGCAGGTGTTTTTCCAAATCAATTAACTAATGTCTTCTTATCGTATCGATGGCAAATAAGGTAAGTATTGAAAATTTAAATATTATGTTTAGTTCAAATTTTAGTAATGCGATCTCCGTTCGCGATATGATTCTCAAGTACACAGTCGCGAAAAGCCCTGTGGCATTCAGCGCACGATGAAAGGAGGCCCATTGTCTGCGGAGACACCGCATTTACACTTGAGGTCCGAGTCGTCCATAAACCCCCATCTGCAAGCGTAGCATGGCCACAATAGAAACGGAACGTAAGAATAGACAAAATTAAACTTTTTACAAAAAAAAACAACCGACTTCAAAAAAAACACTAAAAAAGTGAAAAATAACTTTAATTTCGGAAGTCGGTGTCTTTGCTTTTTAATTTTCGTTTTTTGCCACCGACTTCCGAAATTAAAGTTATTTTTCACTTTTTTAGTGTTTTTTTTGAAGTCGGTTGTTTTTTTTTGTAAAAAGTTTAATTTTTCACTTTTTAGTGGTGGTACCTACCCCACACAAGTTACTACCTGCTATGTAAATAACAGTGAAGGAGTCTAATAATTATATCTTCTACATAGACTGTGGGAAAAATACGTAATATTGAAGCTAGCTCAAAAACTACGCAAGCAAACTTAATAAAATTTATATGGGACCATCTCGGGAGTATACCCTTTCGAACTAAAAAAGAATTTTCAAAATCGGTTCACAAACGGCGGAGTAATCGGTGAACATACATAAAAAAAAAAAAAAAAAAAAAACAATCATCTGAACGTAGTACCTCCTCCTTTTTTGAAGTCGGTAATGATAAACAATCACTATCTGTCATTTTGTCTATTCTTCCGTCGACAAAATCCATAGATCTCCAGGCTTCGTTTCTATGGTTTTTATGCTACGCGTGCTTTGGAGATTCTCTTTGCTACGGTCTACTTGGTTGATTTGATTTGACCAGTCCTATCAATTTATCATGCAGCTCAATCCTATAATGACCGCTCAACAACTTGCCAAATCAATCTGCCTAGCCTTTGCCCAACTAAATTAGGGTCGGCTTCCAGTCTAACCGAATGCAGCTGAATACCAGTATGTTACATGGAGCGACTACCCATCTGACCTCCACATCCCAGTAACAGGGTAATACGAAACCCCTTGGTGAGACTGGTTGTCAGACCTTCGGAATTCTGACGACCCGTAATGACTGTCAAACATCTATGAATGACAGCCGGGACCAACGGGTTAACGTGCTTTCCGAGGCACGGAGGAGTCTAGCCACGGACCAATCCCGGCAAGCGTAGCTTAACCTGATGGATTGATCCGTGCGGCTGTTATTACTTGGCCACGAGCTCATATTACCAACTGTTCACCCCCAGGTTGCGAGCATGCCCGCTTCATCCGCTCGGTGGTGAGCTCATGGCGTCTCGCGGAAGTATTCCTGCTGTGCGAGGAGTTGGAGGCCGGAGCCGCCCTCCGCGACCTGGTGACGCAGGCAGAGCTGGCGCGGGAGCCTGCGGGCGCCCTGCACGCGGACCTGGCGCAGGCGTACAAAGACAGGTGAGGGTACAACGACAGTAGGGCCTGAATGTCCCTGTACACTGGTTATTAGCGGGAGAGTTTGTGACGGCGCTTGTTTAGGGAAATACTACCATCATGCATGACCACCGCTCAGGATTGCTTTGTTCTGGCACAAGATATCACTATCCATACTAATATTATAAATTCGAAAGTAACTCTGTCCGTCTGTCTGTATGTATGTTACTTTTTCACGCCTAAACCACTGAACGGATTTCGATAAAATTTGGCATGGAGATAGATGACATCCCGGGGAAGAACATAGGCTACTTTTTATCGACATACCACGCGGGCGAAGCCGCGGGCGGAAGCTAATCATCAAATATAATGAGTCATTTTTAGGGCTCCGTACTCAAAGGCTGCGAAACGGAACCCCATTACTAAGCCTTCGTTGTCTGCCAGTCCGTCTGTCTGGCAGCGGGCTGTATCTAGCTTCTGACGTTTCATAAGTGCCCATGTACGTTTATGACATACTAGCTGTGCCCCGTGGTTTCACCCGCGTAAGTCTCGATCCCGTGGGATTATCGAGATAAAAAGTATCATACTACAGGTCCTGCGTTTAAGATACAAAAGGGTGTTAAGCAGGGTGACCCGCTCTTTCCAAAATTATTCACAAGCATTCTCGAGGAGATATTTAGAACACTGGCAGCCTCATGGATAACCAAGGGCATTGAAGTCGGTAGCAGGAGGTTGACTAACCTCCGATTTGCCGACGACATAGTCCTTTTTGCCACCACAGCTCTGGAACTACAGACTATGCTTCAATACCTAAGCACGGCAAGCCTCAGGGTTGGACTCGCAATGAATCGGTCTAAAACCAAAGCCATGACCAATAGCACTAAGCGTAGGGTCGAGGTAGATGGGCAGGAAATACATTATGTCGATGAGTACATCTACTTGGGCCAGTTAGTTTCTTTCGAGAACAGGCAAGAAAAGGAAATCGATCGCGGTATCGAAAATGCCTGGAAAAGCTACTGGTCCATGAAGACGCTAATGAAGGGCGATCTACCGATCTCCCTGAAGCGAAAACTCATCAATATGTGTATTCTGCCCGTCCTAACCTACGGTGCCCAGACCTGGTCGCTCACTGAGTCGCAAAAGTTCCGCCTTGGGGTTTGCCAAAGAGCAATGGAGCGCAGCATTCTGGGCGTAAACCTAACTGACAGAATACGAAACACCATGTTGCGCTCCAAAAAGGGGATCCTAGACGTAGGCAAAAAGGCTGCCAAGCTAAAATGGGATTGGGCGGGTCATGTCAGCCGCATGCATAGCGACCGCTGGGCAACAGTCGCCACACGGTGGGTGCCTGAGGATGGACGGCGCCGCCGAGGCCGGCCCAGGAAGAGATGGAGGGACGATCTAGACGCGTACCGCAAGGGTTGGATCGAGGTGGCCCTAGAAAAGGATGTTTGGAAGGATTTGGGGGAGGCCTTTGCTCAGCAGTGGGACAGTATAGGCTAACATAAAAAAAAAAAAAAAATGTCCCATTCCAGGTCATAGTCTACCCATGTGCAAAATTTCATACAAATCCGTTCAGCCGTTTTAGTGTGAAAGCATAACAAACAAACTCACTTTTGCATTAATAATATTAGTTAGGATTTTGAATTTTAGTATAGCATTTACTGGCTGTATAATTCGTCTGTTCCTCGTACTAAAGCTACCCTTACTTCCAGGTGGTGGTGCGACGTGGAGCTGGTGGGCAGCGGCTGGTCGCTGGCCGCGCACCGCGCCATCCTGTGCGCGCGCTGCAGCTACTTCCGCGACCTGCTGCAGCGGTACCCGCCGTGAGTCGAAATCAAAAGTCATTTATTCAAATTAGACTGAGAATCAGCACTTTTCGAACGTCAAAAATCACATAAGACGGTCCCCCAAAACGCCCACCCTTCACACCCTTCACTAGTGCTTCAGCTGGGGAGACGACGTGGCGCAACAAACTGTCCAGCAGCACAGCTGTCTGTTCAGTCGCCTTCTACTACTCCCATTATTCACCATAGACTTCCAAATGGAACCTTTAGTTCTCTTTAGATGTTTGATTGTCCTTGGCCGAAAGCTAATCTCCGTTGAGATTGGCCGCCATGGCCGAAATACGGTCTGTCTACTAATTTACAAACGTGTGAGTGGTCTCGCAATGATGAGTTTTTGACAGATATACCATACAAAATCTGTCAAAAACTCATCATTGTGAGACCACTCACACGTTTGTAAATTAGTAGACTTGGCCCCCTGGAGTACTGTAATGTCCAAGGCAGTGGCGAAGGGTGATTTTTCGGGGGTGGGAACCCGGAGCAAAAAAAAAAGAAAAAAAAAAAAAAAAAAAAAAAAAAAAAAAAAAAAAAAAAAACTATACTGACGAATTGAGAACCTCCTCCTTTTTGAAGGAGTCGGTTAATAATACTTGTTATGATGTCACTTCGGACCTTCCTTGTGGCCGCGAAAACCTACTTCTTGTTTGTTTACCTAGCAAAAGAACGGTATCAATAAACCGTTTCATTAAATTCCTATTTTGATTTACTTTTCTCAAACTTATTTATAAACTCACATTCAAAAAGCCCGCTTTCACAAACCACGCACACTCACACAGTTCAACAAGTGATTACGCTCCTAATAGCGCAACGCCATCTAACGAAAATATCAGAAAAGCAATGCATTTTGTCAGTACAAGAACGAGATATCTCCATTCAAAAAATTCACAAATAATTAAACAGAGGGCGCGTTTAACGATAAATTTTTAGGGAGTGGCATTTTACAATTCAGAGTTTTCGCTCACGGCCACTAGAGGGAATTGGCCGCGCGGGTGTAGAGCTTCAAACGAATTAGCGAAAAATCGTCAGATTATGAATGTAAAAACCCCTTTATTACATAAACTACTAGAATCTGAGAAAAGTAAACAAGGGAAATAATACATTTTATTTTATTTACAACTGCCAGTCAGCTATTCATATTTATCGTAAAGGGAAACATTAGAATGTTTGAAAAAACTATCACGTCGTTTGTAATTTATACTTATATCTGAGCGAGCACGGCCTAACGTAATTGTGTTTCTTAATTTCAAAACTTAACCTTGGAAAGCATGTTTCCTCACAAAGAAAATAATCCTAAACAACAATGTATAGGCTACCACTAAGCTACCAGACGGGCCGCACGCGGGCCAAAAGACATTGTAGTTAATTAGAAAGTCCTTGACGAATTATTGCCGCCATCCTAATCCTACTGATAGTACTAATAACTTTTCAAATCTATTAAGAAATTTCAACTTATTAACTATCTACCTACTTACCCCAAATACATAATTACAACGTACACTTTCACTAAAGTCAAAACACTTTAATCACTGTTTTATACCAACAAACTAATACTACTACTACGATTCTCGAACTGATAAACTAATGTATTCAATAAATAATACGAACAAAATGCAAATTAACTGCAAGTGTAAACAAATTATAATGCGATTACGTCAAACAGCAACCACACAATAGCGTCCTGTCCGAACTCCGAGCCGAACGCATTACGAAATTCAACGAAAACTACCGAACCGATATCGCGGCATCTCGTTCACGCGAACGCAAGTTTAGATCGCTTTAGGTACAATAACTCGTATTTGATCGGCTTGCTCGAAGCGTATAAAACCGGGGTGTCACGTGACCGAAGTGACGTCATGACGCCTTGATTTTTGAAGGAGCGATAAGCCAGCCGCGCCGCCGAGTTATTTTAGAGAATTTTTTTTTGCTGTTGGGAGACAACAAAGACAAAACATTGAATGTAGGCGTTTTGTATAGTTTTAATTATATGGTGTATTAAATACCTATAGTGTGATTACTTAAAAGGCATTTTAAACACTACTGACTGTGTCATTTTTCAATGACGATAGAGTGGTTTTGTTTCGAATTCCAGAAGGGAAGCCGATAGGAATCGAGTTGTACGGTAGCTGCGGCCCTGGTCCAAGGCTTATAAATGTTAATCTCGTCTTTTAAATAACGCCATAGAAAATAGTTTGTCAGTATTTAATTGGGCGAACCAATGACGTGATGAATAATGGATCGATGATGTTCAAAAACAAACCGGCCAAGTGCATGTCGAACCACGCACAATGAAGGGTTCCGTAGTTGGGATGAATTTATCAAACAAACTTAACATTGTAGTTGAAAAAGTTGTTCTCACACATGTTTTTTTAAATTTAAACATTTAAACATTTTAATTTAAAATTTAAATTTAAATTTTATTACTCGGTAACTTGTGGAGCCTACTTAGCTGTGATAGTTTTCCTTTTAATTTCATTATACATAATATACTGAATGAATGCCGTGAATTCTTTACATACCCAAAACCAACCATTTAGCTGGCAGAAGGGGGCGGGACACACTTGACTCTAACAAAAATTAGCACTTTAAAGCTTAATATTTCGCAAACGGATCCCTGAATCCAAAAATCTACGTCTATCATATCGTCTATCATTTCCTCATATCATATTTATCTCTTAAACCCCGTCGTGAGTTGCGCCGCCCACTGTGCTGACTCGTAACGCGCCACGTTGTCAGGTCGTGCTGCCGCGTGCCGCTGGAGGGCGCGGGCGCGTCGCTGTCGCGCGACGAGCTGGAGGCGTGCGTGCTGGCGCTGTACGCGGGCACGTCCGTGTGCTCGCTCGGCACGCTCTGCGCCGTGTGCGCCAGTAAGTACTACATAATCCATACTTCCATACTAATATTATAAATTAGAAAGTAACTCTGTCTGTCTGTATGTGTTACCTTTTCACGCCTAAACCACTGAACGGATTTCGACAAAATTTGGCAAGGAGATAGATGGCATCCCGGGGAAGGACATAGGGTACTTCTTGTTTAAAAAATAATCTTACAGGGGGTGATATAGGGGATGTTTTTATAGGAAACCCAGCATTTCTAAAGTATCCCGGTAGTACGTCCCCGTGAGACGATATCCGGCATCCACGCGGGAAACAGCTAGTAATATTATAAATGCGCAAGTGAGAATAGAATACTCTTTATTATGTACACCATAAAAATACAGATACAAATGTAGAAATTTAACATAGGGTGACACAATGGGCGGTCTTATCGCTAAGAGCGATCTTTTACAGACAACCTTTGGATGGATTAAAGCGCGAAGGAGAGATCATACTGCAGGTAGTCAGTGGTGTACCGTTTACATTATACAATGAATACATACATACATAAAGCATATACTTATCTATATAAATATATATAAATAAACAATACAATAATAAACATGAAAAAGGAGAAAAGAGCTATATTTAATGACGATGTTGAAGGAGAGAGGAAGTGAGTTTTTTGTAACGCTTTCACGCTAAATCGGCTGAACGGATTTGGGTGAAATTTGGCACAAGGACAGACCATGCCCTGGAGAAGGACATAGGATACCTGTTATCCCGATATTCCCAAGGGATCGAGACTTGTGAGGGTGAAACCGCGTGGCGCAGCTAGTCAGCCTTTAATGTTGCCAATGCAGGGACTCAGGGCTCCTCTCGGCCTTAGAGTTTTTGGTTGTAGGACTTGGCTTCTTCATCACGACGATTTCCTTCAATATGTATATGTATGTAGTGCTAACAATCCTGTTTATTTCGTTACAGAGTGGGACCGCGGCGTGAACGCAGACGGTGACTTGGATATCATCAACGTGGACAATAATGGCAGTGAGTCTATTCATCCATACTAATATTATAAATTCGAAAGTGTCAACTGTCTGTCTGTTTGTCTGTATGTCTGTATGTTACCTTTTCACGCCTAAACCACTGAACGGATTTCGATAACATTTGGCAAGGAGATAGATGGCATCCTGGGGAAGGACATAGGGTACTTTTCATCGACATACCACGCGGGCGAAGCCGCGGGCGGAAGCTAGTCTATTCATATTTTTATAATTCAAATCGTCGAGTGAGTCTTCACGTGACCAGGGGGCTGGCCTATTTTTACCCGACTATGGAGAGCGAAAGGGAGGGTTATGATTTTGACCGGTATTTATATATGTTTATCGGTTCCCTCATATATTCTAAAATACTCATCATAATTTGAAAAATGAGGTATCGTTGGAAGCGTCTTGATCGTCCGCTGGCTATATCACACGTAATCTGTTTGATTTATGCCCTAACACGACTACGGATTTTTAATTTGTCAGTCAATCAATCAATCAATATCATCTATCAGTCTATCAGTCTGTGATGTCTTGTATTTATGCATTTTTAATACCCTTTATTTTTGAGTTATAAACTCAAAAATAAAGGGTATTTTATTTTTGAGGACAAAGAGTCACTATTGGCAGTCCATACAAAACATGAGGGCCAGTTTTTGGGGACTGCCGATAGAAGTGAAAACTAAGCAACAATGCGTAACCTCAACGTAATTCAAACGGTAGACGGTAGATGGCGCTAAAAAAACAAATCACTTCAAGCGTGACGATGACGCGAGTTCCATGATTTTTGTACAACCAAAAAGTGCTCAACGCGCATAAAGAAGTTTTCACTTCAAAAAATTGATCACAATAACAGGGTGGTAGGGTGTGCAAGTGACTCTCGGCTTCGTGCATGTACCATCGAAGAAGTTCATGTCTATGCACCGTTAGGACTATTTCTGCTTGCAACGCTCGGCCGTTATAGAACCGGGCCAGTAGCAGATGTGGTCATCGTGTTCACGGGACTTTGTTTTGAAACTGCAAAGATATGAAGTTCTTCGATAGTACTTACACTCGATATGGTTGTTGCAGCGTGTCGCAGCAGCTCAGTGTGCGGCTGCGGGCGCTCGCGGGTGGACGCGGCCACGCTGCGCCGGCTCGGCGCGCTGCTCGGCTTCTCGCTCGACTCGCTGCACCACGACATGCGCTACCTGCTGGACTCAGGTGAGATACCCGTAGCGGCACGACACGGATACCTTTTGACCATTTTTGTCACTAAGCCGCCATTTTGATTATGACCCCGTGTTCAATCAATCTGCCGCCTTGTCCCAACTATGTTGGGGTCGGCTTCCAGTCTTACCAGATGCAGCTGAATACTAGTATTTTATATGTAGCGACTGCCTATCTAACCTCCACATCCCAGTAACAGGGTAATACGAAACCCATTGGTAAGACTGGTTGTCAGACTTTCGGACTTCTGACGACCCGTAACGACTGTCAAAGATCCATGAATGACAGCCGGGACCAACGGCTTCACGTGGAGTATCGGTATGTAAAGGTGGTCACCCATCCACGGACCAACCTCGGCAAGCGTAGCTTAACCTGATGGATCGACCGGTGCGGCTGTTATTACTTAGCCACGAGCTCCTCTCACTCATTGTGCGATTATGACCTATTCTGCGTTCGCAATTTATTTGCCAAACATGTCAACAAACACGAGTTTTAGGAAAAACAACTGTAATGCCTACACATAAGGTTCAGTTTGCGCTACAACTTCGTATATTTTTATGACTTTTTCAACGGTACTAATCAGTCTAAAATCAACTTTATTTACACTTGCATAAAGTTGATGTTTGTTTAAGTGGAAATAACATCAATATTGGAAACAAGGATTTAAATAGAACTTAGGTTATGTAATGGTTTTAGTCTTTTAGATAGATTATTTTCTATTTTGTGAATGTGAGAACGTTGTAGTCTTATTGGAGTGTAGATTTATTGAACATCTTCTATTTTTGTTAAGTACCTGGTACTTACTTGTTGAAAGGCCTACATTGTCCCCCCATGCCTACCAACACTGTAATTTGAAAGTATTGTAAAAGCCAATTATTTTTAAAAGAGTAACCATGGAGTTTCTTGCCGGCTCTTCTCCAGGAAACGACCAATTGGAACCGTGTGTTGGCTCTGCACTCTTACAGAGAATCTAGTTATAGTTTAAATATGACAATTAACTGTTATTCAGGTTCATGGCTTTTAAAATAAGGTTTTAGAAATAATAGACACTTGTTCATGTACTTACGTATTGTAATTATTCTCCAACACAGTAAATCAAAAGAAACTTCACAACTCGCTAGGTATCCTTTAAAATCACAACCCGAGCTTTAGTGCTCGTAACACGACGTCTTAAGCACGACTGAGCTCGCAGGACTGGCACGACATTCAAAGTGGCCTTTTCACACTCTTCTGATCCCCGCCATTGACCGGCAATGCGCTGTGATCGTCGTGCCATCCACGAACTCAGCCGGTACTACAATAGTCAAATCAATACTTTTAGTATTAAAACAGATTTAATTTAACATAGATAATTGCATAAAATAAGATATAATTTACTATTGATAACACGTGCACTTAGCTTCTGACGTTTCTTAAGTGCCCATGTAGGCTTATGTGAAATAAAATATTTTGATTTTGATATTTGAATCTAAACATGTATCTGCCTTGTCCCAGGTGAGATGGCGGATGCAAGGCTGGTGTTCCGGCTGGAAGGCGGCTGCGGGCTCGCATACGGGTTCCGCACGGCGCTGGAGCTGCCGTGTCACCGCCTCGTGCTCGCCGCGCGCTCCCGGTTCTTCAGGTGAGCACAAAAATTACAGTTTTACAAAAGTTGACAAGTCGCGTTACATACGTCGTCCAACATCCGCGTTTCATTTCACAAAAAAGGCCTAGTTGAGATACTGGTCATTGTTATACTGTGACCAACACAAAAAAACGTGTGCGGTCGGGCGACCCCCGTCAGGAACGAAGTTCCTACTCACGTATCATATAAAACAAAATAGTATATTATGCAATTAGTGAATAAAGGACGGATTTAAAGCGAGGGCCATAGGTGAATCACGAGCAAGTGAAGGATTCTAATGACTGAATCACTACCGTAGGGAGTGATTCATGATGATTGAATCACGACCGTAGGGAGTGATTCAAGTGTTAGAATCCTGAACGACGCGAGCGATTCATGGCCCTCGATATAAATCCGTTTTATTCAACAGTTGCATAATATACTTTATACCATGACTACGAGAAAAAGAACATGCAACTTCGAGTATGTTGTTATGTCAATTTTATGCCTTGTTTTTATAGTTCCTGCACCGTAGCATAGAATACATACTCCATAAGGTCGATGACTTCTTTTTTTTTCGACAACTCATTAAAATAAGTTAGGAAAACAGACTCTGAAAATGTGGTTAGCTTGATTTTCATTTTTCCATTTACTCAAACAAACAAACTCACACTCAAACTCATCGTAGGCTTTGATGTAAACCAGCCGTGATTTGTTGGTTACCAAGCTTTCTACTATATCGGCCGCCCTCTCTTTCATAAACTCAGGTGTTAACACATCTTCATCACTTGAAAACATTTTCAATCGATTTATTATTAAGTAACCCTAAACTTTTTGTTCGTACAACTTACAATATTTAAAATGGCGCCCATTTACTAATGACAGCAAAGAACACAAAACAGTCTTTATTCTAATGCTAAACTCCTGTTCGAAAATCAAATCAAATAGGAGTTTGTATATCATTGAGATGGAGTTCGAACAAATTGGTGTTCTAAATTCAAACACCAAAACAGTGATTAAAAGTGCTTTTTATTCACTGTTTTCAGTGAATAAAATAAGCTTTTTAGAGGGGGCATGGTATAAACGAAATTTTCGCAGCCACCATCTTGGATTTTCATTTTGTCTTCTCTATCGGCTTTAGTGCCCTCGAAAACTATGAAAACGACATACATGAAAAAATTGTCGCAGCCAATTGTACAATTTTCAACTCGGGCCGATTTGTACAATTTTCATTTTGACTTCACAATCGGCTTTCGCACCCTCGAAAACTATGAAAACGACACCCATGACGATTTTTTCTTTAATTGTTATATGCTCGATTCCTATAAACAAAAACGAATCGTTTTGCTTACCAATGGTAGATTTTTTTATTGCCAAACTGGTCATATAAATACATTTGTTAGCTAATTTTACCTGACAGCTAGTTCCATAAGGGAGTGTCTACTATGCAGAGCTATGAGGTCTTTGCTTCATTCTTGGTAAAGATACGAGAGTCTTAATATTAACCAATAACGGTCCGTAAATTATAGGAATCTCCGTAAATTATAGGAATCTCCGGATTTAAATTTTGACCAAAATCACACTTTCTCTCTCTCGGCATGCAGTCTACTTGGACCGATGTACAATTTTATCCCACGACACTGTAATCACTTTACTCTTTTCTTTTGTTATTTTTCTGCCGGCGTGCCCTCTCTCTCTCTCTAGTCTACTCTTTCTCGCCGATAGTGAGGGCAACATAAAAATCCAAGAAGGCGGCTGCGAAAATTTTCAAATTTTTCATCATGGTTGTCGTTTTCATAGTTTTCGAGTGTGCTAAAGCCGATAGTTGGGTCAAAATGTAAATCCAAGATGGCGGCTGCGAAAATTTTGTTTTTGTTTTGAATTATACGAGAGGTCCCCCGACCGCAAAACGGTTTTTTTTTCTTAATGTCTTACTAATATTGTCTCTCTCTCTACAGGAGCGTGATGTCGCGCCGCTCGCCCTCCCCGGGCGGCTCGAACGCGGCGGGCGCGTGGTGCGTCGACGAGAAGGTGCTGCCGCGGCGGTTCGCGCGGGCGCTGCTGAATGCTGCCTACACTGACATCGTGAGTCTCTCTCTACAGACGAGTCATGTCTCACTCTCGCTTCATTATTATCAGGATTGTGCCGCGGTACGACGGCGACTCTCGCCACCGCCACGCAGCCATTGATGCGTCGCTCTGCAAGAGTGACAGTCACCAGCCAGTGTCACTCGTATCCGGCCTTTGACAGAGTCCTGAGTGACGGCGCACCGACCCTGTTTGTTGCTATGCCACTACCGTTGCCATAGCAACGAATCCAAAGACATGTAATACCGTCCTGTCAGAATATTAATCAACGATTAATTCGTTTTTTTGAGAGCATTTTTCCAATATAAAGTGAAACTTGATGCTTTCGAATGATACTCATTGTTGTAGTGTATGGATAACATAGTAATTAATTAGGATTATGAATTTGATTTTTCGATCTCTTACGTGTACGTTCACACAAAGTTATCGCGGCATGTATAATGAGAAACGTCAAATGCGCCGTGAAATGCGCGCGCCCGCTCGCACTCCGGACAAGTTCGAACATCCCGAACATTTGTTTTATCCGCCGCTCATTCCGCCTGCGCGGTGCGCCGTCACTCAGGACTCAGCCTTTTCGGTGATCCCAGGAATTTCGTAAACAAACTAGAAGGTGCCACTTGCTGCGCTGTCAAATAAATAGGTGTGAACTAACATAACTTGTTTGTGTGATTCGTAGGTGGACCTGAGTCTGATCGGTCGCAACTCTACGTCGCCCTCGTCTACCAACAGCACCGGGAGTGGGACCAATGTAAGTGTATTTTTACTTGAACTTAGGGAACAGTGCAAGTTTCATCAAAATCGGTTCAGTAGTTTTCAAGATATGGAGGAATCGTGGAAGTAGGTTGTTTTTTTTTAACCCCCGACGGAAAATGAGGGGTTTTATAAGTTTAACGTGTGTATCTGTGTGTCTGTTTGCGCCATCGTAGCTGCCAAACGGCTGAACCGATTTTGATTTTTTGGTTTTGTTTGAAAGGTGACTAGATCGAGTGTTCTTACCTATAAAAAAAATCGTTTATTAGACGCTTTGGTTTTGTCGGGGTTTTTTCTTAAATTTTAAATTTATTTTAACATGTTTTGAAATTTTTTTTTGCTCTGTAGGATTTTTGTGTGAACTTTTGGACAGGACAACATTATGTCGGGTCACCTAGTATTTAATATTTATAAATATATTAATTCCGCAGTCGTGGGCGGGTGTGACGCGCAGCGGTACTCGACCCGTTACCGCCGCCATGTTGGATGACGCCTTCCAGCTCTATGAGATAGCCAGGTAATTACAACAGTCTCATATTTCGTGTTTGTGACTCGCCTACTAATGTTATATACATACATAAACTTACGCCTTCTTCCCATGAGGGTAGGCAAAAACTACAGAACGTCACCTGCTACGATCCTTACATATTCCTTTTGCCTCGTTCACGTTCATACATCTGGTCACACACGCGCCGGTTGCGAGTACTACGCACCTGACCTTTCTGTAGAACATCGCCAATAGGGAATATGCATGTATTTTTTTAATATTTTTATTCGATAGTTTACATCGTCAAATAATAGTTAAAAAAAAATCGACGGTAAAAAAGCAATTTAAAGTACTTAAAAAAAAGTTTAAAAATAACCAACCGATCCGGGCTATTTAACCTCTCTGCTCGACAAGACTTTGACACGTGACACATCAGCTAACTCGACAGGATGTTGCGAATTCCGTCATGAAAATCAGGAATTTACATGAACTTTCAGCATTTGAATTTATTAAAAAAAGTATGTTACCGCATCTATTTTTACCCGACTACGGCGAAGAAAAAAGGAGGGTTATGATTTTGACCGGTATGTATGTATGTATGTATGTATGTTCATCTGTTCCCTCCTATCTTCCAAACCACTTATCACAATTTGACAAATGAGGTATCGTTAGAAGCGTCGTGATTGTCCGCTGGTTATAGGCTATATGAAGTCACATTAAATTAAAAATGGCGCCCTCTAGAGGACATAAAGTGAGGAACTTAAAAAAAAAAAAAATGGTTTAATCGTACCATGTTGGGTATCAAATGAAAGGGCTTAATGAGCACATTTCAAAAATATATATATTATAACCCCAAAAGAACTAAAAAAAAAATCAAGTAATAAAAACTAAAACCCAACTACGACTTAAGAGGTATAAACAAGACACCACAGACAGACAAATTAAAAATCCGGAGTCACACGTAATCTGTTCGATTTATGCCCTAAAACGTGTGACTCCGGATTTTTAATTTGTCTGTCTGTGGTGTCTTGTTTATACCTCTTAAGTCGTAGTTGGGTTTTAGTTTTTATTACTTGATTTTTTTTATACAATATGTTTGTGGCAAATATCATAAATTATATGTCGAGGTCGGTCAAACCGCGTCAGTCGACTGCGTAAGTTGTTTAAAATAGGTATAAATACACCTATTCAAAAGGTAGGCAACTCAGATTCCCTGAAAATATGTACATAAACAATCTTCTCTCTTGCTGAAAATATGCAAAAGGACCAAATAAAGATATTATTATTCTTTCTACATTCTTACTTTTACCATTATTCATACTTAAACTAGATAAAAAACACGATCAAATATGAACAAAAATTGTGGTGCGACGTAACACTTCTTAGTGCTTACCGTCACCCAATTTTTCGATTTCGATTCAAATGTTACACTCAGCCTAATCGATATTCGATATAATCAAACTTGATTAAAAATTGTAGAAACTGAATAAAAACTCTTTGGTATATTTTTCATTAATTATTTTATTTTGAAAATTAATTTTAGTAATAAGTACATACACATAGGTACACTGTGGATAGTGGTGTAACGTTTTAGGGTTCCGTACGACCGAATGAAAAACTGAACACATATAGGATCACTTGTGTCACACGAGTCTTGTGTCTGTTCTGCATTGCTGCAATTTGCTTCGAATCTACTGGACCGATTAGGTTGATATTTGGTACACATATACATTTTGGTGACCCAAACATGGAAATGTAACGTAAATAAATGGATTTAGCAAATAGTCACTTTTGGGGGGCCAAACCAGAAAATTGAAAAAAAAAGTTTTCGAAAAAGCGTTCATACCTGCGACGGTCTTCTTCTTATTTGATAGCAAGAGAGAAAGAGAGGGAAAGTGGGAATTTAGTCAAAATGAAAATCCAAGATGGTGGGTTCAATTTTTTTTTAATTTTTCGTTTTCATAGTTTGCGATAATGCTAAAGTCAATAGTGAGGTCAAAATTTAAATCCAAGATGGCGGCTGCGTCAAGTTTTTGTCATGTGTGTCGTGTGGTTTTCGGGTGATAGTGTCGATACCCAATAAGATGAAATTATAATTATAATGTAAATAAGGCTGGCAACACTGATACGTCAACAACAATTTTTCCTCAGAATACTATTTATTTTATCAAAACCAAATATTTAGAATTAAAATAAACTAAACCTTAAACCGGAAAACCATAAAAACCCACCAAAGAGACCAAAAAAAAACCATGAACAAAATGTAACAGAATTCTTTTATAACTGCCGAATCGGAGGTGACATGACAGATGTCACCTCCGATAAAACAATAAACAGAAAAATAGAAAACCCATGAAGAAAGAATAACTATGTTGACGAGATCGGCCGCACGACGAGCACGCCCACCACCTCCGGACTCTTCGCTCAGCTCCGCCTCGCCGCCGCCGGTACCCAGTGCAATTGTGAGCGCTGTGATGACACCGGCCTCGGCAGTTGCGTCGAGCTCGAGCGACGAGTATTTCTCCCCGCCCACGACGCCACCACCTGCTCGTCGACGGGGAGGACGCCGGCCGCCGGACGGTTTAGGACCTCGAGGCCCACCGGCCTCTGATAGGGTCCCAGCTCCCGGCGGAAGTGTGGCGAAGGCGGAAGGGAGGAAGCCACCTGACCGCGTACCGTGTTCGGATGCTCTCTCTGTTTCAGGTGCTTGAGCCAGCTGTCATCGTGTCGGCACAACGACTGTCGGATCAGGTGCGGGTCATCCAGCGTAACCATATGTTGGATAATACTGTACTTGATCGCCTGCGAAATGAAATGCAGAGTAGCCATGTCATCGCTCCCCCGTCGCAGACTGTTATGGTACCACTACCGGTCACTACCAGTCAAGCCGACGACGCGATTGATGACAGGGCTACAAACGTAAGTACCCAGTGCAATGATGAATTGAGGAGAGCTCTGGAGGGTGCGATTCGGGAATATCGGCTCATGCCGCCCGAACTTAGACCACGCTTACCTCGTTTGCCCATGCATAACAAAAATAGGGCGCTGGTGGCGGCTCTGGATTCGCAGTTGTCAAGCTATTTTGACGACTGCGAAGACCTCACCGATACTCACTCGATTCTGTACTGTGCGGCTGTAGCGGCATGTCGTGTAGCTCACGTCAAATTTGATAATGAATCTAGAGCTACACGACCGAAATTAGCCGTACCAGCTTGGCAGTGCAGAATTGAACGACGTATTGGTGGGGCCAGAGCGCTCATCGGCAAACTAATCTGCTTCAGGGAGGGCAATACTCGCCCTAGAGTGATGCGCTTTGTGAGGCGGGCGTTCTCAGGCACTGATATCAGTCCTGAGGACTATATAACCCGTGTCGCAGAGCGCATAGACTTCCTGAAGCAGAAAGTGTATGCCTGGGCAAACCGTATTCGTAGGTATAAGCGGCGAGTAGACCGATACACTCAGAACCGCACCTTCCAGAGTGATGAAAGATGGGTATATAGGGCTTGGGAGCAACCGGACCAAGGTGTGGCTGACACGCGCCTGCCGGATGATGATGCCATGTGCTCTTTTTGGCGAAGTATCTGGTCGGTGCCTGTCAGTCACACTGAAGGGGACTGGACTCGGGAAGTCGAGCGAGCCTGCGATCCTATACCAGAAATGGGGGCTATTACCATCTGCCCCCAAGATGTAGCTCGTGCAGTCCGCCCGTTACCTAACTGGAAGTCTCCAGGGCCGGACGGGCTGCACAACTTCTGGATCAAATGGTTCATAGGGTCGCACGCCCGCTTGGCGGCTCAGTACCAGACTGCATTGGACTCCGGTTTGCTACCCCAGTTCTTAACTACAGGAGTTACCCACCTGCTCCACAAATCCGGTAGCACCGCGGAACCCAAAAATTATAGGCCGATCACATGTTTACCGACGGTCTATAAAGTTCTTACATCCATTTTGAGACTTAAAATTAACAAACATATCGACACGAACTCCATCATGTCTGCCTCTCAAAATGGATGTAGGAATGGGTCCCGCGGTACTAAGGAGCTACTCCTCATTGATATGGCCATTAGCCAACAGGTTCGTCGTTCCCGAAAGGATCTGTCGACATGTTGGATAGATTATAAGAAGGCCTATGACTCGGTGCCACATACATGGCTCATGAGGGTGCTGGAGTTGTATAAAGTAGATGCATCTCTGCGCACCTTCCTGATGTCGTGTATGGGGCAATGGAGGACAGTCCTTCGCTATCCAGGATGTCGAAATATCCAGAGGAATAGTGAGCCGATAAGGATCGAGCGAGGCATATTTCAGGGCGATAGTCTGAGTCCACTTTGGTTCTGCTTGGCCCTGAATCCTCTAAGCACACTGCTGGAGGACTCAGGTCTAGGCTATCGGCTGAGGAGAGGTGGACAGGTTATATCTCACCTCCTCTACATGGATGACCTAAAACTCTTTGCCCCCAACAATTTACAACTGATGGAGCTACTGAAAATAACTGAAACTTTCAGTAGAGCCATCAGGATGGAATTTGGTGTGGACAAATGTGCGGTCATGCATGTAAAGCGAGGGGAGATTGTGGAATCCGTGGGAACCCAACTCTCGGATTCCATATACCTAAGAGCCCTCTCCGCATCCGAAACCTATAAGTATTTGGGTATGTCGGAAGCGTTAGGCATCAATGTTACTGACATGAAGCAATCGTTGAAGGAGCGCTTCTTTGGCCGCCTGAAGAAAGTATTTAATAGTCTTTTATCAGGCGGGAACAAGGTGCGCGCCTTCAACGGTTGGGTCATGCCGGTTTTGATGTACTCCTTCGGCATACTCAAATGGACTCAGACCGAACTTGACGCCCTGGATAGGAGGGTCCGTACGCTGCTGACTGCATACCGAATGCATCACCCACGGTCATCGGTAATGAGACTGTATATCCCGCGAAAGTGTGGAGGTCGAGGCTTTTTAAACGCTAAGACCCTCCACAATCGCGAGATATGCAGTCTCAGGGAATATTTCCTAGAAGCCGACGTGGGACTGCATCGAGATGTGGTCGCGGTGGACAAGGGCCTCACCCCGCTCTCCTTGGCGAAAGAGAACTGGCGCAAGCCTGTAGTGCTTGACACTAACGATCGCAAGGAGGTATGGCAGAGTAAGGAGCTTCACGGACGCTTTTTCCGGGCCCTGCATGGACCCGATGTAGATTTACTAGCGTCCGTAGCCTGGCTGCGTTTCGGTGACCTCTTTGGGGAAACCGAAGGTTTTGTCTGTGCAATTATGGACGAAGTTATCATGACGAACAATTACCGGAGATTTATTGTGAAGGACGGCACGGTTGACATCTGTCGGGCATGCCACCGACCGGGAGAATCAATCCGTCACATTATCTCCGGATGTTCTCATCTAGCTAACGGAGAGTACTTGCATAGACACAACCTTGTAGCCAGGATTATCCATCAGCAACTTGCTCTGAAATACAGCCTAGTGGAATCGGAAGTGCCGTACTACAGGTACGTGCCCGACCCAGTTCTCGAAAATGGAAATATCACATTGTACTGGGATCGATCCATCATCACTGACAGGACTATTGTTGCCAATAAGCCTGATATAGTGGTGGTGGATCGAACAGAGCGGCGCGCAATGATCATTGACATAACGGTCCCGCATGACGGGAACCTCGTGAAGGCCGAGAAAGATAAACAAATCAAGTATCTTGACTTGGCTCACGAGGTTGTCGACATGTGGGATGTGGACTCTGCGATCATTGTGCCGATAGTCGTATCAGCCAATGGCTTAATTGCCAAGAGCCTCGACCAACACCTAAGGAGGCTCTCGTTGGGCAGCTGGATTAAGGGCTTGATTCAGAAAGCTGTACTCCTGGACACGGCTCGCATTGTTAGGAGGTTCCTCTCTCTGGAGCCCTGACCGCCGGTAGCTTGGACCCTGTTCCCGATACCGGTGGGCTACTATTTTTTATATTTTTAAATGTTTTATATATTTTTTTTATTCTAATATTTAAAAATATAATTTATATGTGTGAAAAGTGAAATAAAGGATGTAAATAAATTATCATAGACATCAGTCGCTGTCGATTGTAAACTTAATAGTTTGGCTATCAAGTTTACAATCGACAGTTTACAAGCGACTGATGTAAAAAAAGGACCTCTTAATTATTTCGTCACGTCCGTTCGTCCATTGGTTCGGATGTCATACAGGCATTTTACTCGGACACCTATTTATACTATACCTACCGTTGAAAATTTGGAAGAAGGTGTATTCTTTACACCGCCAAAAATCGTATAATAAAATTACCATAAACATAATTAGGGGTGTCATTCCCCATACATGGGGATGAATCGAGGGATGAAAAAAAGATGTATGACTCATAAGCAAGCATGTAGCATTGTTGGATCTTATAATTAAAATGATAAGATGCTTCTAAGTGACTGCTTTTTGAAGTGAATAACCCATTGTAACCGAAAATAACCCGTATTTCAACAATGAGTTACGGGTTATTTTCGGTTACAACTGCAGAATTAACTTTGTTTTTCGTAGTTTTTTCTAGAAATACAAACTTATTTTTGCAGTCGAAGAATTAATGCTGTGCAATGTGCATGCGTATATGTTCATCCCAACTACGGAACCCTTTTGTGCGTGGTCCGACAAAGACTTGGTCAGTTTCTTAAATTTCGTTGGGAAACTACCACAAAAAAAAACAATTTCTAGTACCTACTCAAGTAACCTAATAAAAACAAAAACTAGCAAGCTCATACAACTAACAAAACATATTGACGTTATGTAAAATTAATTTCTCACCATTATCAAACAAAATTTTGTTACGCCTACCTAAAAAGTATACTGGGCATTCTGTAGCAAACTATCAGAAAAGTTTAAAAAATAAAATCCACATTAAAATAATTTTGTCCAATATATTAAAATAATTTAGAACAGCGAGCGCATTCCATTTTTAAATTCAATTATAGAAACATTTCGGCGCGAAAGTCAAAATATGAGGTACCTAGCCCGGCCATAAGGTCCTGTCTATTGAGTTAATAGAATGTATAGGTTTCAATATAATGTCCGAAAAACGATTAAAATAACATTAGAAAAGTATAAATTATTAATGTATCCAGTGCTTAATGTATTTATTGTATAAAACAATTTTATTTCAATTTCGAAGTATCGATTTCTTATATTCGACATATTAATTAATCGAGAAGAACGAAATTTAAAAAATAATCGTTTGGCATAATCGTTTTCGGACATCATTACAATAAAAAAAAGTATAATGGACGGCGATTTTGAAAACAAATTCAGTAGTGGTAATGAATAATACGTGTTATTGGACCCGTGTTCGTATATTATGTTAAGATTTGGACATTTTCTAGTTGTATATAATATTTTGAATAATATTTGTCACATTTTAAATCGTATCTACATGTGTATGAGTGATATTCGTGAAAAGTAAAAATGAAAACACGCACGATTGGCGCGAAACTTCGTCTTTGGATAACACAAAACTTCATTACCACTATTTATTTAACTTGAACAATGGATGAATTCGTCAAATAATTAAATGATGTATTATTCACTGCCCCTGTGGTGGGGTTTGGATGTTCAAAATCACAAATTTTTATGTTTTTTAGCCTCGACCACCACTGTCATCAAAATGGCGATTATGGTATTTACAGTCTTGAATTTTATATAGGTGAATTAATTAACTTGCGCGCTGAATATGAAAGATTTAATGGCGTAAACATAATGAGTTTTTATCCAACTCTCATAATTAACGCACATTCATAAGATTTGATGGGTAGCATATTAAATATTTCCATAATCGAGACAGGGTGTCGTATGTGGTAATTCTGGGGTCCAATTGGATCCGCTACCGAGCCGGCGGAGGTTTTTGTGTTCGGGTCCAATTGGGGGCGCTTCCGAACTATACGGTTAAACGCCCTCCATTTGGCGCGCTTGGTGTGGTGACGTCACAGACCGTGAAAACAAACAAGCAACTGTCAAGTCAACGTCAAACACTCCTTTTTGTAGGAGCGTTTGACATTGACTTGACACTTGTTGATTGACTTGACATTGACATTTTGATTGTTATCCCGGATTGTTACGTCACATCCGCTCTTAGCTTTTCAAGTATTTGAATTATCCACGGTTTTTTGGGACTTTTTATAAATTAATTTTATCGCTCAAAAAGAAATTTTATAAAAAAATATTGATGGAGGCATAATTCTGAAGTAATATAGTTTATAAATAAAATATTTGACCCATATTTGAATCACATGCATATTCCCTATTAGGTCACTATATAAACATTTTAAAAAATAGGTTGTCTGTAAAGTCGGTTTACGGACGATAGTTTAACGTGACAACGTCATAACAAGTGCTTTTCGCTCGTGTAACGCTCTCGCTCCGATCGTAACGGGACAATGAGCGTAACGGGACAATGAGTCATCCTTTTTCGTGAGTGCAGCCGGCGTTCATCGATTTATTAAACGTTGTCACGTCAAAAAAACTTAAATAGGTATACGATAGTTCAGATTCAAGCACGTCGTGGTGTGCGACAATTTGTTTCTTCAAACGTTTATTTAAATTTAATTTTCTCTTAACTAAAAACTACAACAATTCTAAGTATGTACCAGAATTTGTGAAATAATCAAAAAAATCTTTGTTTCTGTCAATCATTTGTAGATGACAGAGACAGAATTATATATGTGTTAAATGTGTGGACGCGGATCTGAACTCTACTCCATTTGAAATAAGATTAGACATTTAAATAAACCTGTTTTACAGTCCGTTCAACCGATTTTGACTTCTATTGCGTTGGTCGCATGACAAATGGCAGCTGCAGTAGACAGTTGGTATTATGTAACCTTTTTTGCTATTAATGCCATCCTTATGCCTACGGTATAGAAGTCAAAATTGATTGAACGGACTGTATAAAAGGTTTGTTTAAATGTCTAATCTTATTTCAAATGTAGTATAGTAAATCATCAAATCCCCAGGTCGATCGTCTTTCATGATCCTTTGTTTTTCATAATGTTGTATCCCCCCCAGGTTTCTAGAGATGCCGATAGTGGTGCAGGGCTGCGAAGACGCCATCGTGGAGGCGCTGTGTCCCGACAGCTTGCCGCACGTGCTGCGCTGGGCTGCGCAGGCGCACGCCAGCCAATGGGTGCAGAGGTATTCCATCATAATTATAGGGGCCAATATTAGCACTTTTTCAGTTACACCGTAACAATGAGCGAGGTACGTCTAAAAACAAAAGCACAGTATGAGCTACACCGTAGCGCAATGTGAGCTACGACTTACCGTTTTATGAACTACGCTTTAGCGCAGTATGTGCTACGCTGTAGCGCAGTATGACTACGCCATAGTCCTGTATGAGCTACGCCGTAGCCCTTTATGAACTACGCCATAGAGCGGCAGCGATGTATGAGCTAGGCCGCAGCGCTGTAGAAGCTACGCCGTAGCACAGCTAGCTACGTCGTAGTACACTGATCTACACTGTGGCCCTGTATGAACATTATGAATCATGCCCCATAGCGAGCGTGCCATAGCGAGCTACGCCGTAGCAAGGCGAGCTATGCTGTATCATACTGATCTACGCCGTAGCACAATGATCTACAAACGTAGTATAGTTATTTATGCAACTGTTGTATAATAAGGGGTATTAAAACACGAATGTGGGTTGATAATAGTATGACATGAGTGTTTAATACCTAATTATTTACAGTTGCATACAAGACTTTATCTACATCCATGATATGAATCCTCTATAAAAGGTTTGCAATATCTCTATATCGAACAAAAAAATGGAGGGATACGACACACGTGAATTCGAATTTTTCGAATTCGAATATCCTACAAGTTTTTTTGCTGCATGCATGACAGCGTTCTTTTTTTTAAATGAGTTGCATTATAAAATTCAGTACAACATTATAACACTCGTTTGGATGATATAATGGTTACTATGACACTGGTTGTTTTAATGTTGGCAATAAGCTAACTGTTTCAGAAACTTATGGAGGATTTATAGCATGGGTGTCGATAAAAATGTTTAGAACTCAATTATTCCTCATAAAACATTGTTCTGTTCCCCTCAGACAAGCGATGCGTTACCTGCGCGACGAGTTCCCCACGATAATGTCGTCCAACAGCTGCGGGCGCATCCCGTCGCACGCGCTGTCGGAGGCGCTGTCGTCGCCCTTCCTGCAAGCGAGCGAGCCGCAGGCCCTGCGCGCACTGCTGCGCTGGGCCGCTGCGGCTCGCGCCGACCAGCCGCAGCGCGGTAAACTATACTTTATAATCACTGTCATACAGTTCAATTTCCCACGCTCTTAAGGTTATCAGCGCCATTCCTACAAGCTAGCGAGTAGCAACCACTGCGCTTATACGAATATGAACATTATTTGCCAAATTAAAAGGTTCATATTCGTATGAAATACAACTTAGCAAAATAAAATTAAAAAAAAATCTTTATTTTACACTAGCGTTTGCCCGCAGCTTCGCCCGCGTGCTTGTAGGAAAATATCTTGTTATAAGAGATTTATATTGATTAAAATTACCATATGTGTTCATTCAGGTTATAGACTATCTGTGTGCCAAATTTCATCTAAATCCGTTCAGCTGATTTTGCGTCAATCCGGAACATGAATCTAGACAAAATTAAAAAAAAAAAATTTCACTCTCTCACACGTTTCCACACCTCGTTGCAAACACTATGGTACGGCTGGTATAATGACAGTGTAATACTATTATCTTCCATCTCCTTCCAGAATCCAACATCGTGTGGTCGCGCGCCCAGTCCGTGGGGCGGCGCGGCTGTCGGCGGCGCGACGCCGGCGACGCAGCGTTGCGCGACGCGCTCGCGCCACTCGCGCCGCTCCTCAGGCTCGAGCATCTGCCGCCCGACCACGATCTGTTGACGCAGGTGAGCTGCTTCGCGAGCATTTACTGTGTGTGATAGGGTACTCGCTGCGAGTAGTCATTCCGATCAGCGCGCGCCTCCGCCTACACGCCCGTACTACAGGTCGTTTCGTCATAGATAAAACAAAGAAAATACATTTATTCAGCACAGACTAAAAAGGACACAATGTACATAATATACAGCCGATAACAAAATAAAACAACAAAATAAAATAAAAGGAACAAATAAAAAGTGTAATAGTGTAGGACATTACCAGTGAAGTGTGCCACGACCCTGAATGAGCCGACCCTGATGTCCCTGGGCGTGTAGATGACGCGTGACGCGTGTGTATATACAAAGAGTCAACCGAAAAAAAATCTCAGCTTGGGGATATTTCTATATAATTCGTTTCTTGGGTGCGTATAGAAAATATGAGGAACCGTGGGACACAAATAAAAAAAAGCAAGTGAAAACAACTTCATAAACGACATTTTTCTATTTGGAGCACCAACAGACTGCCGAAATTGGCGTGTAGAAATCGCTGAGTGGCGATATCTATATCGCCACATGCGAACTACGCATCAAAGATCTGACGTCACGTAAATTCTGCATCGCGCAATTAAAGTTTACCGTGCAGTGGACATATATACAAGAACATACTCAAACGTTGGGCAGTGTCCCGCCAGACACAACACCCGTCTGGTCCGACCAGACGGGTGTTGGATCCTCCTTTTTCTATGGTGGATGAGTGAACTTTACACCCTGTTCCTCATAATCTTATAGCTGTGTGACAGGCAGGGAGTGAATACTCGCTGCGAGTATTCGCTGTGTAACCCAGGCTTTAGGCCTTCGAAGGCCGAAGGCGTGTTCAATATGTATCCCACGTTCGTGGACTACAGGCGTGTCGTGTCGCATGTGCAGGTGGTCCGGCGCGGCATCGTGCCGGGCCCGGGCGGCGAGGGCGCGGGCGCGGCGCACGCGTGGCTCGGGCGCGGCTCCTACCGCCCGCCGCGCTGCTTCCTGCCCTACCTCGACGAGATCAAGGTACACTCATTATACAGGGCTACATTAAATATGTTCCAGAAAAAACGTTTTTGTTATACTGTGCTTTGTTAGTGAAACGCTCCTGCATGTTGAGAGCATTCGCGAATTTTTCGAATTCGAATGTGTATTGTTTTTAAATTACGATGCTTTGTTAGTGAAACGCGCCTGCATGACAGCGTTCTTTTTATAAAATGAGTTGCATTATGAAATTTAGTACAACATTATAACACCCGTTTGGATGACATAATGGTTACTATGACACTGGTTGTTTTAATGTTGGCAATAAGCTAACTGTTTCAGAAACTTTTAGAATGGATTTATAGTATGGGTGTAGATAACATAAATTAATTAATTTTGGGGGGTAACTAAGAAAAAAAAAAAAAATTGCCGTCTGTACCGTGTGATACATCAAATGAAAGGGCTTTTTTTATAATTAAATAGTTTTTAAAATAATTGATGAAAATTGACCATTCCCCCAGACTCTGAGTCCCCTGAGACCCCAGAGGCTGGGGGAATGTTATCTCCGAAACTAGGGAGGCTAAAATTTTGAATAAATACAGAAAATGTTTCTTTACTCATAGATTACAGGAAAACCTATAAGAAGTCTATAGTTTTAATATAAATATTGTCTGTACCAACTTACATTTGCAGTTGAAATGTATCGGAACTCATTATTTAGGGGTTTATTTATAAACATTGCTCAAAGTTAAGTAATGATTAGCGACTGTTTAACCATACATTTTTGACGTTTGAACGTCACTTAACTTTAAGCAACGTTTATAAATAAACCCCTTATTGTGCGAGGTCTGACACGCACTTGGCCGATTTTTTCGAACGATATTTGTCATAGACACGCTAAGCCTGCCATCAGACGGACTGCACTTCAACTGCAAATTTGCAGTTTGAATGCAGTTACAGTACATTACTTGCAGTCGTACTAACTGCATTCAAACAGCAAGAAGTGCAGTTGAAATGCAGTCCAACTGAGCCTAAGAAGTATTGACGATAACACATGGTGTTGTTTACAGGCACTTTTAGAAGACCAGGCGGTGCCCGAAGCGGAGCTGGCGCGCGCGAGACGAGAGAGATATCTGCACAGAATACCGGACACGCTGTATATGGTGAGCAACACAAATTATACGTTCAACACACACCTAGGTACAGTACAACTATTTGCTTAATGTCCCTCGGGAATCATCGCTTTTCCGAATACAAACGAATGCTAATTTCCATGTCCAACAACAGGGAATATGCATGTATTTTTTTAATATTTTTATTCAATAGTTTACATCGTCAAATAATAGTTAAAAAAAAATCGACGGTAAAATAGTATATTATGCAATTAGTGAATAAAGGACGGATTTAAAGCGAGGGCCATAGGTCGTAGGCTTTGATGTAAACCAGCCGTGATTTGTTAGGTAGCAAGCTTTCTACTATATCTGCCGCCCTCTCTTTCATAAACTCAGGTGTTAACACATCTTCATCACTTGAAAACATTTTCAATCGATTTATTATTAAGTAACCCTAAACTTTTTGTTCGTACAACTTACAATATTTAAAATAGCGCCCATTTACTAATGACAGCAAAGAACACAAAATAGTATATTATACCATGCCCCCTCTAAAAAGCTTATTTTATTCACTGAAAACAGTGAATAAAAAGCACTTTTAATCACTGTTTTGGTGTTTGAATTTAGAACACCAATTTGTTCGAACTCCATCTCAATGATATACAAACTCCTATTTCATTTGATTTTCGAACAGGAGTTTAGCATTAGAATTAAAACTGTTTTGTGTTCTTTGCTGTCATTAGTAAATGGGCGCTATTTTAATGAGTTGTCGAAGAAAAAGAAGTCATCGACCTTATGGAGTAAGTAGTCTATGCTACGGTGTAGGTACTATAAAAATAAGGCATAAAATTGACATAACAACATACTCGAAGTTGCATGTTCTTTTTCTCGTAGTCATGGTATAAAGTATAGTATGCAACTCTTGAATAAAACGGATTTATATCGAGGGCCATGAATCGCTCGCGTCGTTCAGGATTCTAACACTTGAATCACTCCCTACGGTCGTGATTCAATCATCATGAATCACTCCCTACGGTCGTGATTCAGTCGTTAGAATCCTTCACTTGCTCGTGATTCACCTATGGCCCTCGCTTTAAATCCGTCCTTTATTCACTAATTGCATAATATACTATTATTCTAATGCTAAACTCCTGTTCGAAAATGAAATAGGAGTTTGTATATCATTGAGATGGAGTTCGAACAAATTGGTGTTCTAAATTCAAAGACCAAAACAGTGATTAAAAGTGCTTTTTATTCACTGTTTTCAGTGAATAAAATAAACTTTTTAGAGGGGGAATGGTATAAAAGCAATTTAAAGTACTTAAAAAAAAGTTTTAAAATATCCAACCGATCCGGGCTATTTAAACGCCCTCCATTTGGCGCGCTTGGTGTGGTGACGTCACAGACCGTGAAAACAAACAAGCAAATGTCAAGTCAACGTCAAACACACCTTTTTGTAGGAGCGTTTGACATTGACTTGACACTTGTTGATTGACTTGACATTAACATTTTGATTGTCATCCCGGACTGTTACGTCACATCCGCTCTTAGCTTTTCAAGTATTTGAATTACCCGCAGTTTTTTGGGACTTTTTAAAGATCAATTTCTCGCTCAAAAAGAAGTTGGAAGAGTATTAGCAACTCTGTATACTTCCCAGTCCATTGAGAGCGTCTGGTCTGCACCAAGTGCAAAGGGCACCTGATAGAAATCCGACGACTGACGAAAAATGTTGTACTGTACTATCGCAGTCTAAAAATGCTTATCAGTTTTCAAACTAGATTCTTTACCACACTGTGTGCAGTAAAGTCTAAAATGCTATATCTTATTTTAAAGTTGACACGTTACCATAATGACATATAACAAAGAAAATAGGTTTGAATTTTGAATCATCGATCTTGTGAAATAGATGTCTGCATGCAAGTATAAGCCTTAAGGTGGTAAACATTCTCAGACCGCGACCGTACGTCTTAACATAAAATGAATATCGCACATTACGGGTGGGCCGAACCGGGGACGCCCCGGGTCCCAGCGCAACGCACTGGCGGATCACTCGCATTTTGTATCATGCGCGCTTAGCTCAACTGTCCCCCCCAGGTGGCCGCGGCCCGCGCGGGCGCTCGCTCGCCGCGTTCAGTGTCGCCCACGTGCTCGGCGGCGGGCGCGGCGCGCGCGTGCGTGTCGCCGCGCGTGCTGGGCGGGCTGCGCGCGCGCGCGCGACACCTGCGCCAGGCGCCGCCCGCGCGCCGGGCGGCCGCTCTGCACGACAGCGACACGGCCACCGTGTACAAGCAGGTATGTGTGCGCAGTTAACTATACCGCTCATCTTCGCCGTGTCGATGGCGCGACAGTGCATGTGCCCTCAGTACATGTTGGCCGAGCGCGATAGGCCAACGCAAATCAAACGGTAAATCACGTTAAAAGGCCCAATATACGTTGGCCGAGCGATGGGCTGGGACTTGAAACGTCATTTCAAATTACTACGATTTACACCCGAAATCACATCAAGAAGTTGTCCGTAACTTTTCAAGCGAGTATAAACGTATCTCATGAGTGTCACAATTCATACTAATATTATAAATTCGAAAGTAACTCTGTCTGTCTGTCTGTCTGTATGTTACCTTGTCACGCCTAAACCACTGAACGGATTTCGATAAAATTTGGCAAGGAGATAGATGGCATCCCGGGGACGGACATAGGCTACTTTTTATCGACATACCACGCGGGCGAAGCCGCGGCCGGAAGCTTGTAAAAAATAATAATTATTGTTTACAGATCGCGTTACGGGCAGTTCGTGAGATGTCGCTACCAGATGCGTGTGCAGAGTTACTGATCGCCGAGTTAGATAACGACAGGTGAGTTGATGATACATTTATATTTACTACTAGCTGACATAGATGTTGTCCTGTCCAAATTTGAACATTTCACCCTAATAGTGGAACCACATAAGGTTCAAAATCGTTTGAAACTTCAGTTACTGCCAAATATTTTATAATATTTTTATTTGTTTCCAAAGAGAGCGAGACGCAGAACACTGGGACTGTGCGACAGACAGACAGGCAGACAACGTGCGCGTGTGGTGCGTGGACGAACAGCCGGCGCACGAGTGCTGCAGGTATGGTTCGGTGAAAGTTCAGCATGCGAAGTTAGGAGTGGAGGATTCTCAGATAGTTTACTGAAGGCGTGACTTTACAAAAATCCATTATAATATACAATAGACGTAGATATATCGCCATGACGACGTAGAAGTGTATGTAGGTGTAGATATATGTGGATATATCTGTCTCTGCGTCTGGCGCTCAGCGTTGCAACACGTGGTGTTCGGGTTCGCGACTGGTCAATCGTCATCCTGAGGATGTCTCGTTGAGAGGTGGAACACATTTCGATTTTTTTTAAACTCTTTTCTGATGCTTGCCAGACCAGTGGGAGGTTCCTGGTAGTGAGTTACTACTGGAAGATAACTCGATAATTAACAAACATATTATGTTAAAATTTGAAAGGCACGAATATTTAAATCTTTTTTTTTTTTTTTGTTTTTTTTTTAGGACGCTGAGCGGCAGTGGGTCGCTGCGCTGCGCGTCGACCGGCAGCCTGCGCGCGCAGCCCGCGCTGCACCTGCCCATGGGTCAGTTACTCATTGCTTTATTTTCTGTTGGTGTAATCGATTTGAGCGTGCTAACACCCGTTCCGAGTTAGCGTGAGCGAGATAACGATGTCGCGTGAATCGTCATAAATGACGTCATGATATGCGCCATCGTGCGACAACGCTATCCTTGCATGGTGCGAGTTAAAAATGGTACTGGTAGCAACGACACTCGTTAAACTCTTCCTTTTTTAAGTGTAACATCTTTGCTCTCGCTTTCCTGCAATCTGTGGGAGTTATTTCGTGAAAAGGGACGGAAGTGTGTAACAGAATGCCGGGGAAGCGTGCGCTATTTGATTTGACCAATGAGCGCGCGCGGTGCTAGCGTTGGCCGTCAGATGGTACCCACCCATTTCCGAGGTTTGTCCTGTCAGCCAACAGAGGTGAGATATCTAGGTGTCACACTTCATATGCGACTGCAGGATTCGGATTTCGGATTCGGATAAAAAAAAACGGCCCGATATAAAGTTTAGTAACTATAAATTCTAAGCTGTAAAGAAATAATTTTCGTTGCTACTCCCATAGGAGGAAAGCGTGAGATTATGTAAGAATACTAGCGCTTTGCCCGCGACTTTGTCCGCGTAGATTTCGTACTTTCCTCTAAAAATGTAATAATAAGATTTTTCATACAAACAAATCCTTTTCACCCCCTTAGGGGTAGAATTTCGGAAAATCCTTTCTTATCGGTTGCCTACGTCATACAAAGAACTTACCCTCCAAGTTTCAGGTCTCTACGATCAGGGGTGTAGGCTGTGCGTTGATCCGTCAGTCAGTCATTCAGGACAAAGCATTTTATATAATATTATATAAATTGTAATGTAAAATATAAACAAATTAAATGTATCGTTTCAGACAACTCTCGTCCGGGCACGTGTAGGAGAGAGGGCGGCTCGCGGTCAGCTGACGGGGCGCAACACAGGTCATTATACTATTAAAACATTAATATTAGGTCCCCACCTATGAAATCAGTGTTCTGTATGGGGAATTTTAAAGAAGTTGCATTTTTCATACTAATATTTTCTTAATTTATATGTATAACAACCATGAACACTTATGTGTTAAAAATTGTATGCACTAATGTTTCAATAACTGCGATAACGTATGCCACTTAGAATAAGCGACAAAAATAATTTTGGCTAAGTTAAAAAAAAAAAAAAGTTGTCATTTCTGCTAACAAAATGAGGAAATTGAAACGTGTTTCACCTCTCAACGAGGCGTCCTCTGGATGACGATTGACCAGTCGCGAACCCGAACACGACATGTCGTGACACGCCACGTCGAGCGTGCCGATTGTGACGATTCTTTTTTAACATGGTTCCTTCCCCCACAGACAGTCCCTGTCGTGCCCGCTGCGCGCGCCGGCCCCGGGCGCGGGCCCCGCGCGCCTGTCGGCGGCCGTGCCCGACGTGGCCATGGCGCCCAACGCCAACACGCACCTGCTCACGGCCCGGGACTACTTCCGACACGCTCCGCACAGAGGTAACAACAGCTGCCTAGCATTATCAACCTGTAACGTTCCCACTGCTGGGACTCTGGCCTTGGTGAGATGGAGCTGACTGTATTGGCACCAGGCGGGCACAGTGCGGGTTGATGGAACTCACATGTCTCTAATCTACATGGTCCTGATTAAGATTATGTCTGGATTTAGCGACTGTGACCTCTGAGTTTGTTTCGACCTTTCTTCTCAGAGTAGTCAGATAGGAAACGCCGACCTCATCTAGCTTATTTATAAAAAAAAATAATATGACGGGTAAAAGTGATTCCAATATCCTATTTACAGAATAAACAATTTCATTTGTCTTAGATTTTTTTTTGGTTTTAGGACAAACCTAGCTAAACTTATGTCTAAGGGCCGGCTCGGCACGGCAACGGATTTTTATGCGACAAATAGAAAATAAAATTGAAATTTCAACGGCAACGATATAGGCATGGCCCGACGGCATCCTCAGGATGACGATTGACCAGTCGCGAACCCGAACACGATGTGTTGCCACGCCGAGCGCCAGAAGCAGAGTCCGGTGAAACACGTGTCTATAAGTTCTGTCGGACTGTAATTTGTGTGATTCCTTTCTCTTACACCCGTTCCCCGGCTATAGTGTGTCTTACGAAAGTGTATAATGTTTTGTTGCATGTTTCAGAGTACAGCGGCGGAGGTGTGTTGCAGTTAGACCTGGGTGACGGCGCCACGCACACACCGCGACCGGGTCAGTACAATATTAATAATTTCAGTTAAAAAAAAATGCGGGGCTGTCTTTGGGGACGGCCGATAGAAGTGAAATCCAAGTAACATTCATTCATTTCTTCAAGCGTTCGGTGACGATGACGCGAGTTCCATGATTTTCGTCCACCCAACAAGCGTTCGGTGACGATGACGCGCGTTCCTTGATTTTTGTTCACCCAACAAGCGTTCGGTGACGATGACGCGATTTCCATGATTTATGTCCACCCAACAAGCGTTCGGTGACGATGACGCGAGTTCCATGATTTTTGTCTACCCAACAAGCGTTCGGTGACGATGACGCGAGTTCCATGATTTTTGTCCACCCAACAAGCGTTCGGTGACGATGACGCGATTTCCATGATTTATGTCCACCCAACAAGCGTTCGGTGACGATGACGCGAGTTCCATGATTTTTGTCTACCCAACAAGCGTTCGGTGACGATGACGCGAGTTCCATGATTTTTGTCCACCCAACAAGCGTTCGGTGACGATGACGCGATTTCCATGATTTATGTCCACCCAACAAGCGTTCGGTGACGATGACGCGAGTTCCATGATTTTTGTCCACCCAACAAGCGTTCGGTGACGATGACGCTATTTCCATGATTTATGTCCACCCAACAAGCGTTCGGTGACGATGACGTTATTTCCATGATTTATGTCCACCCAACAAGGGTTCGGTGACGATGACGCGAGTTCCATGATTTTTGTCCACCCAACAAGTTATTTTTGTGAATAAATAATTATTTATTTATTCACAAAAATAACTTGAGTGACGTGACGCTGGTGGTAAGTCGAGAGTAGCAAATCTTGGCGGTTAAAAGGTTAAAATACCAGCATTGAATACCTATATTTGTTTGTATTTCAATAAAATATCACGGTAATGTTCCAGGGTCGCGCGCGCAGCGAGCGGGCGGGGCACAGAGCAGTCGACACCACAGGGAGCACACGCCAGTGAGTTACTTATTAACATATTAATGCCGCTATGACACCCATGCGCCTGCGCACATTGGGTTTTTCCATTTAGAATTGCTCAGTAGTTATTAGCCTGGAGTTTGTAAGTAGTGCCGTGGCCCGCCACACGCCTCTCCGCAGTCGTGGGCCGGCTGTGAGCGGATAGACTGCACCTGCGTGTGCGCATACACGCCTGCACTGTAGTATCTCCCGCGCCGATGGATGGTTTCCGTTGATTGGCCGCCATGACCGAAATTCTGTATGTTTTGGTAACGTAAAGTTAATGGTGCATATATATTGGTGTTGCAGGCCATGTCATGTCTGCGGAGCCGCGCGGACGAGGACGAGCTCCGAGCGGCCATCGAGCTGTCTGTTATCAGAGGTAGGAGTCTGTTGTGATTGGATTTTTAACCCCCGAAACGTAAAAAGAGGGGTGTTATAAGTTTAACGTGTGTGTCTGTGTGTCTGTCTGCGCCATCGTAGGTGCCAAACGGCTGAACCGATTTTGATTTTTTTGGTTTTGTTTTGACTTGATCGAGAGTGTTCTTAGCTATAAAAAAAAAATCTTTTATTAGATGCTTTGTTTTTGTGGGGGTTTTTAAATTAAATTTAACTTGTATTATACAATAGACCTCCATCTGTCACTAAAGAGACACAAGAAAATTTTTATTTGTTATCGGCTTTCTAAAGGCCAATCAACAGTTGAGCGGACAGACAGTGACCTGCATAACCTGACCCCTCTTCCGCACTTCTCATTTTGTGGGAGAGGTCAGGTGATGCAGGTAGTGGCGAATGTGCAAGTATCTCCCGGGCCCCCGACTCATGCTAGTAGTAGAAACAGTGGGGTTTTATTCGGTAGGAATCCGACATATGCTCGGTTCTTATAAACAAAAACGAATTGTTTTGCTCACCAATGGTAGCTTTTTACAAGCTTTATATTAGCTTGCTCTGTTCGTATGTGTTTCCGGTTACTCCAATTGTCATCCATTTTTCAAGCACTTCCTGGCATTCGATTGAGCTGAAAATTGGCATACTTATATAACTACCGAGACATTTTGAAAAAATGATACCATAGAGCTGGTCTGATGATGGAGCCGGAAGTTGGGCATAGGAACTCCTCAATCAAACAAGATAGCACCATCGTATTTGGACTTATAATAACAAGTGCTTTGACACTAGGTAGTGATCTGATGATGGAGCCGGAAGGTGGCCAGTTCTTTTTCTATGTATCAATCAGTTCTATTTCTATGTATTTGACGTTCAAAAGTGCCTTTAATGTGCCTAGTTGAAATAAATTATTTGACTTTGACTTTGACTTTGGCCCTGGGAAAATCCTTTTTAGTTCATTAAAAGCTTGTTTTTAAAAAGATTTTTACTTATTGCCAAACTTGGCTTTTAAATAGATTCGTAAGCAAATTTTCCCTGTGATAGATACTTTCATATGGAAGGGTCGACTAGGCAAAGCTATGCGCTCCGCGTCTTTGCTTCGTTATTGGTAAAGATACAAGAGTCTTCATATTTTACCGACTTCAAAAAAGGAGGAGGTACTACGTTCGGATGATTGTTTTTTTTTTTTAATGTATGTTCACTGATTACTCCGCCGTTTGTGAACCGATTTTAAAAATTCTTTTTTAGTTCGAAAGGGTATACTCCCGAGGTGGTCCCATATCAATTTTATTAACTTTGCTTGCGTAGCTTTTGAGTTAGTTTCAATATTACGTATTTTTCCAACTTGTCTATGTAGACGATATTATTATTTGACTCCGTCACTGTTATTTACATAGCAGGTAGTAAATTGTGTGGGGTAGGTACCACAACTATAAAGTCAAAAATATAAACTTTTCCCAAAAATAAATACAACCGACTTTCAAAAAACACTAAAAAAGTGAAAAATTAAAAAATAAAGTTATTTTTCACTTTTTTAGTGTTTTTTTTAAGTCAGTTGTTTTTTTTTTGTAATAACCAATAACAGTCGTAAATTATAGGAATCGGCCAATAATTCTCCGTTCTCCCAAGACGGAGCTATAGTCATAAATATTAACACTACACGTTTCATTCGCAGCTTACTCGTCTTCCCGGCCCCCGGCGAGCGTGGCCCAGCGCGCGGCGCCGCCGGCCCCCCTGGTGGCTCCCTCGGCCCCCGGGGCCCCTGGGGCCCCGCGCGCGCCGGCTACCCTGCCGCACGCGGCGCGACCGGAGCGCGCGCACCACTCGCTGGCGGGCCACAGTCAGCATGCGCCCACGCACCAGCCTAATAGTAAAAACTACTCACTGATCCTTTCCAACTAAACTTCAATATAACAAAATTCAATATAATGCATTTTTCAGGCATTAAATCCCCTCCCATTTCGATGTCCTAATAGTATATTATGCAATTGGTTAATAAAGGCGAGGGCCATAGGTGTTAGAATCCTGAGCGACGCGAGTGATTCATGGCTCTCGATATAAATCCGTTTTATTCAAGAGTTGCATACTATACTTTATACCATGACTACGAGAAAAATAACTTCGAGTATGTTGTTATATCAATGTTATGCCTTAGTTTAATAGGACCTACACCGTAGCATAGAATATATACTCCATAATATCGATAACTTCTTTTTCTTCGACAACACATTAAAATAAGCCTTTAATTACTGTTTTGCTGTTTGAATTTAGAACACACCAGTATATTCGAACTGCATCTCAATGCTTTATAACCTCCTTGCGAAAAAATACTCGATACTGCTATAACCAGCGGACGATCAAGACGCCTCCAACGATACCTCATTTGTGAAATTGAGATGAGAAGTTTTAGAAGATGCGAGGGCACATACAAACTATACCGGTCAAAATCATAACCCTCCTTTTTGCTTCGCCGTAGTCGGGTAATACACTGCGTGTTTCATTGACTCATGATGTTGTGTTCGCAGGCAGTAGGAGTCGAGCGAGCGCGTCTCCGCAGCGCCTGACTGAGCTGCACACTCCCACTCCACAGCATCTGGCGCGTGAGTAACGTAACATCACCTGAGGCCTTAGTGCGAGTTTCTTTTAACTATCTTCACTTAACGCATCGACCGCGTTCGGCGCTCCGATTGGTCCTTCACCAGTGAAGGCCAGTGACAGGCCAATCGGGGCGCCGAACGCGCTCGATGCGTAAAGTGAAGATAGTTAAAAGAAACTCGCACTAAGGCCTCTGTAATCCGCGAAGGGTCAGCCAGAGGTGTTTATTTACATTATACAGGGTGTTAGGGTAAACACCGTTATGCTTGCAACCAGTGGTTTGGTTTCATTTATAGAACGTAAAATCAATGGAAAATTACAACTTTTATTTTTAAACACAAGATTATTTCACCATACGCGCTATAGGGCAACGAACTTACATCTAAACACGGGCGGGGGGCGCGGGACGTGCCCTGACCGGCCGCGAGCGCGACCCCTATTGTGTATTTATTCATGTGTTGTGTAGGTAGGTAGGAGGGGCAGCGACCTCGGGCGCATATCCATGAATTTGCGGACGGTGTCGGATAGAAACTTTAAAAATCTTTTAATGAAAATCATGTTTTTTTTTTTTTGTGACTCGGTCACTTAATGTACCCCGATACTTCGCTAGTTATGTGTAAGTCCCATGCACAGTTCGATTCAAACTAAATAGTGGCTCGGAACATGAGGTGATTCGCTGCGCAGTAACAATTTCATGGATCAGCGGGGGTGAGAGGTGCGGTACTGCGCAGCGAGTGGCTAACTTCTGAGCCACTTCAAACCGCGATGCGATGCTACGCGGACTTTTGAACAAATATCGAACTTATTTTCTTCACGATAAGGTATAAATTTAGTGCGAGCGTGAACGCGTGTCGAAGTATGCTGTGATGCGCGGTGCTGCGCAGCGCGTGTACCTTATTGTGTAGTAAATAAATTCGATATTGTATCGGAACACAAAAAGTGCGTCGCGTCACGTCTCGGTGTGAACTGATCCATAATATACAGTACAGAAAGAGACAGATGATCGAGGTCTAGATGTGCTGTAGTGTCGACTGCGTACTGCAGTTAGAGCCGTTAATGTTTTTGAAAAAACAACTTTAACACCTACACATAAAGTCTAGTTTACTCCCATTTTAATGACATTTTGATAGTCACTCTAAAATCAACTTAACAAACATTTACATAAAGCTGTTTTTCGTGTGGAAATGGATTTGAATAACTTGTAAGGAAGAAAAGTGTCTTCCAAACAGTTGGTATACTCGATAAGGTAGTCCCAGAAACTGGGGGCCTAAACCGGCCACATTAGCAATTCCTCTAAAAGCAGTTCATTTCCTGAATCCCAGTTGCCATTAGCAATCCCTCTTATTTGACATTAAAGCAATTCATCATTCGTGGACCATTTTACGAATCTCTATAGAAAACTGTCAAACAGATGAATTATTTCGTATTATGAATAACACGCAGATCATATTATGATTTGTCAGTTTGTGTCATTTTACGATGATTCATAATATTTATGAAGTGACCGTTTTAAGCCCCTTGTCGTACGTTTACGTATTATGTTATTTTGGTGATATCAAATCAACAGAGAACAAGTAACTTGTGTTCCAGTGAGCCGCCTGGGCAGTGGATCGGCGGGCGGCGCGGGCCCGTCCCGCAGCCCGAGCCCCGCCAGCCCCGCCAGCCCGCACCCGCACGACCTCGTGTACAGGCACCAGCAGCTCAACCACCCGCACTACAGGTACACACTACCCTTTGAGCCACACTAAAGGACATCGCCCTTTATAACAGCACCGCTCTCCGACACGGTAAATAACTTTTCATTCAACTTAGGATTTTAAATCAAATGATTTAAAGTCTGTTTTACGATGGCTCTACAGAATAGTGGACGGCTCGACGGCCGTTCACTGCCCGCGAGCCGTCACACGTAAAATAGACTTTAATGCGTTTGATTTAAAGTCCTAACTTGAATGACAAGTTATTTGACGTGTCGGAGCGGTGCTGTTATAATGAGCGATGTCCATGACACTTCTACTGCACTCCATAAAGAAGAAGAAGCTGAGTTAACGTAAGACTCGTAAACACACTCAAGGAAATTAATTGTTTATCAAATTGACACCCTACGTCAATCCGCCGTTTTATAGCCAAGTCATGCAACTTCCAAAGAATGACAGGTGCGGTTTAAATGTACGAAAAAAATTGATTGGTAGTCAATTTGCTTCACAATTAATTTCCCCAACTTTACTTTTTACTGCTCTGACCTTATGAGCCATAAACCACATTAGCTCTGTTTGTCCTGTGAGCCATCTGAGACCTGGTATCCAGGCTTCTGACCTGAATATCTCATAATATTTATAATAATGCGTGTTGCAGGCTGGAGCCGTCGTACTCGGGGTCCAGTGCCGGCAGCAGACACACGTACGCGTGAGGCCCAGCCAAGCCGCAGGTAATCATATTATTATAACATGAGTAATTGAGTACTAAACGGATTTATATCGAGGGCCATGAATCACTCGCGCCGCTCAGGATTCTAACACTTGAATCTTTCCCTACGGTCGTGATTCAGTTGTTACAATCCTTCACTTGCTCGTGGTTCATCTATATCGTGGTACGGCGGCGACTACTGCGTCATCATCTTAAAATTTCTGGCCCCTGAGATGTTCCTTTAACCGAGGAAATCGGTAAACATCACTGGAGCAAAGTCCGCTGATTATGGAGGATGTGCCATCAATTCGAAGCCAGCTTCTTGAATGGCAGCCATCGCAACTCTGGATTTGTACGCGGGGGCGTTATCTTGGTGAAACAAACAAACAACAGAACACGTTCCGAAACGACGCAAACAAATGACTTCTATTTTTTTTAAACAAAAGAGAGTTGATTGTTTTTTTTTATTATCATCATAGCTAATGTCTGGGCTACGCCTGCCAGTATTTATATTTTTTCTTTCCAAGGAGAATGTATCGCATTCTCACTATTTATTGAACACCCCTCGTACTATTGATATACAGAATGCGTAGTTGACGGCATGTGATGGGTCTTTGTACACCCTGTATATGAATGATTTTGTTTCCGTTCCAGTCGGAGCACGACTCGCGCTACGACTGCTAGCGACTCGCACCAGTCGCGCCACAGTCGCCGGCAACAGTCGCCGCTGCAGTGCTCATAAAGACTATTCGTTGATTAATTAATAAATAATGTTCCACGTTCACGCGAGTGCGCGGCTGTCCACACCTCGTCCCCTCTCTCGAACACTTCAATATGTTGAAGAAATGTCAAGAGCGTTTACGCTGAGCTGAAAGTTGGCAACGTCGCAAATAACTGTCAAATATTTACCTGTTTTGATTAATTTGGCAATATTACTGTATGGAAATATGAAATATGGCTAGACAACTGTCTATAATATTGATTATGAATTGCAATTATAACACTGATACTAAGTTGTAACCGGTTTTATGTGTAAAAAAGGCATTTGGAAAGTTTCCAAAAAATTTTTTTACTACTAAAACGAAATATTCGGTGTTTCGATATTATTTATTGCATTTTATAATCAATATTTTACGGCTATTGTGCGGCTGTTATTATTTAGGTAGGAGCCCCGATGAAATAAAACAAAATAAAAATACGAAAATCGGACTAGTAGTTTTCGAGTTACAAGCGGAAGGAACGGACAGACAGGCAGACAGACGCTTTGAATAAAGTTAGTACGATCTCAACGAGAGACCTATTCTTATTTTCATGGCATTGTAAGCGGAAAGTCTGACAAGCAGTCTTACTAGGTGTCGTGTTACCCAGTTACTGGGTTGTGGAGGTCAGATAGGCAGTCGCTCCATGTAACATACTGGCATAAAGCTGCATCCAGTCAGACTGGAAGCCGACCACAACATAGTTGGAACGAGAAAAAGTTATACTGCAACTACATACAGGGTGTAAGGGTAAACAGTCTTGTCATTCAAACCATGAGTAGTTGACTTAAATATAAAAATAAATGACCGAACACAACAAAAAAAAAACGTCATTTTCATTAAAAGATTTTTTAAAGTTTCTATCCGACACCGTGCTCTCTAGTGAAACAGCTGACTGACTGAGGGAGGGGTCGCGCTCGAGGCCGGTCAGTTCACATCCCGTACCCTCCGCCCGTGTTGAGACGCAAGTTCGTTGCCCTAGCGCATAGGGCAACGAACTTGCGTCTCTTGTGGTAAAATGTAGAATTTAAAAAAAGAATAAAATAGTTGTTATTTTCCATTGATTTTACGTTCTATAAATGAAACCAAACCACTGGTTGCAAGGATAACGGTGTTTACCCTAACACCCTGTATATCTGATGTGATGAAGTTCTCAGAGAGAGTATCCCCTCCCCCATCCCCCCCGTCCCATCCAGTCCTATGATCTCAACATTTAAGTATATAAATACTGTATAATATATAGAACATAGCGACACTGTCAGTGAATAAGTTTTATTATAAATATTATGTTGATATGAACCCCGGTTTTAATGTCTTCTGTCAAATCGCTTATCAAATAAAATTGTTGTTAATTCGGCTATAAGAGTAGGGGAAGACCAAAGAAACGATGGATGGACTGTGTGAGGGATGATATGGTTGGACAGGGGGTGACTACTGAGATGACGACTGATAGAGAAGAAGCTTGCAGAAAAAATATCGATATATCGATATTTTTTGTTCGATATATCGATAGTTTTGGCAATATTTATTATTTGCAACACCGTTGTCGCAGCCACTGACTAAATCCGCTGGAATTCAGCGCCGTAAAAAGAAGACTTTTTTTTCCTAAATTGGTATTTTTAATATGAATGAAAAACAATTACAAATACTGAACTTCACAAATATTTATTTATTTGTGAAGTTCAGTAACAAGAAAATTTCACCGATGTAACGATATTTTTTTTTTCGATATTTCGAAATCCATTTTTTTTTAATATCTCTCCGATGTATATCGATACTTTTTGGCACTTCTTGCATCCCTCTATAGAAGTATGGAAGAAAAAGACATGTTGCGCCTACTAGAGTCCAAACGAAAGTTGAAAAACAAGCCTCTATAATAAAATATAAGTAAAAATCTTTTTAAAAACAAGCTTTTAATGAACTAAAAAGGGTTTTCCCAGGGCCACCTTCCGGCTCCATCATCAGACCCTGAACACAGAGCACTTGTTACAACTAATAGGTCCAAACACGATACTGCTATCTTGTTTGATTGAGGAGTTCCTATGGCCAACTTCTGGGTCCATCATCAGACCAGTACCATGGTATCATTTTTTCAAAATGTCTCGGTAGTTGTTTAAGTATTCCAAGTTTCAGCTCAATCGGATGCCAGGAAGTGCTTGAAAAATGTATGACAATTGGAGTAACCAGAAACACATACGAACAGAGCAAGCTAATATAAAGCTTGTTATAATAAAATTTCAAGTATCAAAACGTGTTATCGCACTATAAACAGGGATAAACAGTCTTGTTTTAATTTTACGCGTGTTTTGAGGATCAACTTTCGTTGGCCAAACTCTAGTACATTGGGATACGGGCAGGAGAATCATTATTTTAGCAAGTGGTTTGACAGCAGATTTTCGGGTCAATTTGACCGGATGTAAACTGTGGGTAAATGTATAAATATAGGTTGTAAGGCTGTATGAAAAGTTGCATTGTATTTGTATTTTGTTAAAAAAAAATGGTTGTGTTGTGTTACTGTTATTAATGGTCTGTATAGTTCGACTTAATGGCGGCTCTGAACATGAGGCGAGTCGCTGCGCAGTAACAATTTCCTGTGACAGCGGGGTGAGGGGTGCGGTACTGCGCAGCGAGTAGCTAACTTCCGAACCGCCATTAAGTTTGAATCGAGCTGTACAGTTGGAGGCGTCTCTATGCAGTGAATAGTTATGCTCATATATTGATATTGTGAAGCAAAAAGAAAAAATTGTAATGTTGTTCAACTGTCAAAATGAAAGCCATTGGTGCCGATCATATTGTTCATTAATTTGACAGGACTAAACTAAAATTTATCTTCTGTCCTTTTCTTAATGAAATAGAAAGAAAAAGATGCACTGAACTTAAATTTAGTTAAGTTTGTGAACAACATAATCGGCACCATTGCTACTGTATGTGTGTTACGTAACTACCCCGCAGATTCCTGACTGCTCATATATGCTGCATAGCGTTTTACCCGACCCGAGGATCGAACATCGAAAGACCTAGAAGCATAGATGATAAAATACCTCTGATGATACAATAACACAATACATTCAAACACAATAAATATATATAACTAGTAATAATCTGTACATAATAATATACTGACATATATAATAACGATGTCTGTGTGACTGTTTGACTCTATGTCACAAGATTTTGACTAAAATTCATTCCGTTTTTAAGACTTGAACATTAAATAACCACTGTTTATGTAACTAGTCAAAAAATAGTCATGTATTCAAACTAGGCTGAGAATCAGTACTTTTTGAACGTCAAAATGACATAAGACAGTCCCCCGACACGCCCTTCACCACTTCCTAGTGCTTTAGCTGGGGGGAAGTCGCGCGACATACCGTCGTATGTCGTGTAAACGAGGCAAAAGGAGTATGTAAGGATCGTAGCAGGTGGCGTTCTGTAGTTTCCGCCTACTCACGTGGGAACGGGGGTGAGTTTATGTAAGTAACAGGGGGCGAACCTGTTGCTAGTTGCATAAACAGTGACATAGAACAGTTATATTATTGGTTACAAAAATACTATGTTTAATGGAGTTTGTTATATCATTCTGTTATTGTGTTGTAAACGTTTTATTTTATAAATAAAGTACTCGTTTGATGTGACTGCAGCTGTCTACAACTATACACGGCTTCATGTCTCGTATCGACGCGAACTAACGGTTGTAAAAATATTCTTAACTAGCTTCCGCCCGCGGCTTCGCCCGCGTGGTATGTCGATAAAAAAAAGAAAGCTAAAACCCAACTACGACTAAAAAGGTATAAACAAGACACCACAGACAGACAAAATAAAAATCCGGAGTCACACACACGTGTTAGGGCATAAATCGAACAGATTACGTGTGACTCCGGATTTTTATTTTGTCTGTCTGTGGTGTCTTGTTTATACCTTTTTAGTCGTAGTTGGGTTTTAGCTTTCTTTTTTTTATTTGTCTGTCTGTGGTGTCGTGTTAATGCCTTTTCTTGTTAATACCTGTAGATCCGTAAGTTGTGGACGGCTGTTCATGTTGTCGAAAGTCTGTTTTTTTTATAATCTCTTAGACTAATATGACATTTCAAGTAATAGGGAATATGCATGTGATTCAAATATGGGTCAAATATTTTTTTCTATAAACTATGTTACTTCAGAATTATGCATCCATCAATATTTTTGAATAAAATTTCTTTTTGAGAGAGAAATTATTTTTTTAAAAGTCCCAACAAACTGTGGGTAATTCAAATACTTGAAAAGGCTAAGAGCGGATGTGACGTAACAATCCGGGATAACAATCAAAATGTCAATGTCAAGTCAATCAACAAGTGTCAAGTCAATGTCAAACGCTCATAGAAAAAGGAGTGTTTGACGTTGACTTGACAGTTGCTTGTCTTTTTTCACGAACTGTGACGTCACCACACCAAGCGCGCCAAATGGAGGGCGTTTAAATAGCTCGGATCGGTTGGATATTTTTAAACATTTTTTTAACTACTTTAAATTGCTTTTTTGCCGTCGAATTTTTTTTTACTATTATTTGACGATGTAAACTATCGAATAAAAATAAAAAATACATGCATATTCCCTATTGTTGTTTTGTTACTCAATTTGGTGTTTGACATTTGCAGCTGTCAAGTTAGTCCACGAGTAAAGAACAGACTTAACAAGCTCTGCACTGCCATTTATGTTAAGTTTGTTTCGAGATATGTTCAATTGGTTAGTGTGGGAGTGTGCTCCAGAAGACGGTCCATGAGGCGCTAGTTTCAGTCGCTGCGATGTTATGTCCACTTTTTAAAATGTCATGTGTTCAATAGAACCTCTAACAATCCCATTTTTCAGTCCTAAAAATATTATTTAACACTCTAATACAATGATTGCACCTCTTTTTTTGAACCTCTAGTAATTTTGGAGTCCTAAAAATATTAAATAGCCGTCTACTAAGGTCGATGTAGCGCTCGCTCGGCTCGCGCGCGGTTGGTCGCAGGTCTGAGCTAACCCATTTGGTCGGGCTGCCATCATGCAAGGGGGGAACTCAAACATTTCTCTACAGGGTCTAATTTAATTAGTTGGCGAAACTGTGAAGACGGTGACGGGTATACAACCGAGGTTAATACTTACGATAAAACAAAAATGATTTTATGAATTTTTTTGGGTCCGTCCCGTCACCCGTCTACGGAGTTTCGTTAACTTATACTGGGTGAAATTGAATTCACGGGCATGTTCGTAAGGGGTCATTGTAAATCGCGAAAAAAAAATCAGCTATTCCCTAAATTTTGACGAGTTAGGGTCAGTTCACACCGAGACGCGAAGCGACGCACTTTTTTATGATTCGATACAATATCGGATTTATTTACTACACAATAAGGTACACGCTCGCAGTACCGCGCATCTCAGCGTACTTTGACACGTGTCAACACTCGCACTGAATTTATACCTTTTCGTGAAGAAAATAAGTTCGATAATTGTTAAAAAATGAATGTAGGGAACAGGTGATTTTTTTTTCGCGATTTCAGGTTTGTTCCCTTAGTGAAAGTTGTTCATAAAGAAGAGTACAATGACCCCTTTTCACCCTGTATATTATCTTAACAAAATTGTGAGATACAGGATGAACTCTAGTTGACGTCTCTGAGTGCGAAGGTTAATAACGACGCGATTTCAATGTTTTATATTTGTTGTTTGACAGTTACAATGCAGTGTATAATATTAATGTATAATACGTGTGCGATGACTCGTATAAAGGTTCTATTGTAATGTATAATAATGTTGTATAAAGTTATACTTGTAGATAACAACAGTTGAGTGTTTTTATAAAACGTATAGAACATTGAGCCGTTTGTGTGTGAACCGAGATGTGTGTGTGGGCGCGTGTCCTAACATTGAGCCGTTTATGTGTGAGCTGTGTGTGTGGGCTCGTGTCCCTGCTGTTGTTACGACAGATCATTATTATTATGTATAAATTAAATATTTATTCACAACTTTTTGACTATTTATTTTTCTAAGGGCGGTCGCGCCTGGTGACCTGTATTGCCATACTCTCTAACCAATACGATCATGTACAAAAGTTACCTGGATTTTGAATTAATTCCCCGTTTTTAATTTAACACGTTCAGTGCCGAGAACCCTCCTAGAGCTCCTAGGGCTCTTCTAGTCGTATATGGGATGACGGAAGCCCTCGCGGAGGGCCTTTTTTAACCGACTTCTGCAAAAAGGAGGAGGTTCTCAATTCGTCTATGGTATGTTACTCGATTTCTCCGCCAATTATGAATCGATTTTGATGATTCTAGTTTGGTAGGTCATGCTTCTGAGGTGGTCCCATATAAATTTTATTAACTTTGCTTGCGTAGTTTTTAAGTTCGCTTCAAACGAATTTTTGCCACTTTGCGTATGTAGACGACATCTTAGTTTTCTCCGTCACTGTTATTTTACATTGCAGGTCTAATTTCGGAAGTCGGTGGCAAAAAACGAAAATTGAAAAGCAAAGACACCGACTTCCGAAATTAGTTCGTTTTCACATTTTTTTTGGAAGTCGGTTGTTTTTTTTTTTTTTTTGTAAAAAGTTTTTATAAATGTAGGTTTTTCTTAGCGAATGCAGCATTATAAACTGTGAAAATAAAATCAGTTGCATATTAACAAGATTTATTAGATCAAACTTTGAAGGTTTTACACCAGTGTGCATTAGAATGTGACTTTATAAAAGACTTGAATTGGCTAAAACTACATTCACATACATTGGAAAAGTATGTCACCAGTGTGTATACGAATATGGTTTATTAAATTACTCTTGTAACCAAAACTACGCTGACATACATCACACTTATGAGGTTTTTTCCCAGTGTGTATACGAACATGGTTTGTTAAATTTCTCCTGTAACTAAAACTACGTTGACACACATCACACTTATAAGGTTTTTCCCCAGAGTGTATTCGAATATGGTTTGTTAAAACACCCATGTCTCCAAAAGTACGGTGACATACATCACACTTATAAGGTTTTTTACAAGTGTGTATACGAATATGTTTTGTTAAATAACCCTTTTGGCTAAAACTACGTTGACATACGTCACACTTATAAGGGTTTTCACCACTGTGTTTACGGATATTGTGTCTACGGATATGTTTAGTTAAATAACCCTTTAAACTAAAATTACGCTGACATAAGGCACACTGAAACGGTTTTTCATCAGTGTGTATTTGAATATGTTCTGTTAAATTTCGCTTGTGACTAAAACTTTGTTGACATACATCACAGCTAAAAGATTTTTCACCAGTGTGTATAAGAATATGTTGTGTTAAATTACCCCTTTGACTAAAACTACGTTGACATATATCACAGCTAAAAGACTTTTCACCAGTATGTATAAGAAAATGTGTTGTTAAAGTACTCTTGGATCTAAAACTACGTTGACATACATTACATTTATAAGGTTTTTCACCAGTGTGTATACGCATATGTTTGGTTAAAATACCTTTTCGAGTAAAGCTACGTTGACATACATCACACTTATAAGGTTTTACACCAGTGTGTATTCGAATATGTTGTGTTAAATTACACTTAAAATTAAAACTACGCCGACATAAATCACACTTGTAAGGTTTGTCACCAATTTCTTTACGAGTATGTTGTATCTTTTTTTTTACTCGATTAAAACTGCGCTGTTCATATTTGTTAGGCTCTTTGACTGAAGTGCCACGTTTGGACGTACGTTTTGAAGTTGTCCGAATAAGTTTCGAGTCTGATTTTTCCTTGTTCGTCTGCTCGGCTGTTATTGCATCTTCTAGTTTTGTTCTTCGAGTGTCTAGTTTTGGTTTCTTCGCACCGGTCGCCCCTGTGATTATAAATCTGGTAAGTACAATGTTGCAGGAGATTGACATGCATTTGAAAAATTAAAACCCAACTACGACAAAAAGTCAACTAAAAAGATGTAAACAAGACATCACAGACAAATTAACAAGTTAAATTAAATTTAAAAAACCCCAGACAAAAACAGCATCTTATAAACGTTTCTTTTTTTTTAATAGGTAAGAACACTCGATCACGTCGAATCGGTTCAGCCGTTGGCAACTAAGATGGCGCACACAGATACACACGTTAAACTTATACTTTTTCCGTCGGGGTTTAAAAATCCGGAGTCACACGTGTTAATAATAATAAATCGAACAGATAACTGTGAGTCCGGATTTTTAATTCAGTCCGCAGCAAGCTCGTCATGCGCCCTCGTGGTCACTGCTTGCGGTAGCGTCGGAGCACAAAACAGCGAGGGGCTAATGGCTGATCTTAGCGTTATGTTCGTGAATGCGTGCCGCTTGTGACTGGTCGTCTTGCTGGCCATGGTTTTGTTATAGTCATCAGAAATTTACAGTTAATTGATGGTTCTAGTTTATCATTTGTGACTTCTACAATCCTATGGAGAGCATTCAACATTACACATGTCAGCAGGTACACTCTTTAGGTACCGCTGACCGCTTCCTATCAGGCGAACCATTGGCCTGTTTGCTGACCTATACATTAACTAACACTTACTTCTCGTCTCGCTGGCTCGTCGTTTCTTCTTAGATACTTCTTGTTCTTCTTCGACTTCAATTTTTAACTTCATCATCATCTTCTAAATCCGACTCACAGTTGTGTGCTGGTACATCTGCTACGTATAGACAGCTGTCTAAATTGTCCGGTTTTAGCTCTGTAAGTAAACAGAAACAGTCACGAGTGTTACTCTTCACTACATATTAAAACCGGCCAAGTGCGTGTTGAACCCCGCATAGTGAAGGGTTCCGTAGTTGGGATGAATTTATCCAACAAACTTAAAATTGTAGTTGAAAAACTCTTTCTCCCACACGGAATCTATATATTATTGCAATTGAAAATCTGTGGTTTATTATTACTTGGTAACTTGTAAAGCCTACGTAGATGTGATAGTTTTCTTTCGTTTTTACTACTTTCGTGAATTTTTTCACATATCCAAAACCAACCATTTAGCTGGCAGTGGTGGGGGGTCAGTGACTCTAACAAAAATAAAAACGCAAACAGATCCCTGAATCCAAAAATGGTTTTCACAAATATATACGTATATATTATACCTGATTAATATTTATACCTATGCCAAATTACAGGTGTCTAGTACTAAGAGTCTCCGTTTTTACATTATTTTGATGATTGTGCTGACGTGCCGTGCTATCCGGCCTGCGCTCTTACTGCAGGTCCTTGGTGTCAGAGGCAGTCGACAGGTTTACCGCACTGACAGCGAAGCGGAGCCCCGCAAGGAGCGCCCAGACTCTGACAAGTAGCGAGCCGGAAGATGGTAGGAAGAGCTTGAATGGAATGGCTTGTACGGAAGGTAGAGCTTGAAGCCCGAGGCCCGTCTCCCACTCACTCACAGCCAGTAGGCTTTTTAGGGTTCTGTACCCAAAGAGTAAAACGGGACCCTATTACTAAGACTCCTCTGTCTGCGTCTGTCACCAGGCTGTATCTCAGGAACCATGATAGTTAGACAGTTGAAATTTTCACAGATAATGTATTTCTGTTGCCGCTATAACAACAAATACTAAAAAAAACAGAATAAAATAAATATTTAAGGCGCTCCCATACAACAAACGTGGTTAATTTGCCGTTTTTATAGATAATGGTAGTTAGTTAGGATTTGTTGTTATTTCTGTTCTTAAAAACATACCTTCAATTTGATGTTCCTTCTTTAGCTCAATAATAATATCATCTAGTGCTTCACAAACAGCTGGTAATTCTTCTTTGACAGCAATGCTTTCTGTTTGACATTCATCATCTATACTTATGTGCATTATTGGAGATTTAATAAACCAACTGAACTGGTTCTGGTTTACTAACGAACTGGGCTGTAAAAAGACCACTATAGTATTAGGAATATATGCTGGTGATCACAGTCCCACGAGCACCAACCTTCTCTCATGATACTAAACTCACTCAAAGAGCCTCCACAAGTGTGGATACTAAAGTAGGTCCAATGTAACCTCACTGACCACTGCACAAGCTATTGTTGCATAGCTTGCACTGACATGAAAGAGGACTGCTATAAAACTGCCACATACAAGTGTCATACAGAAGTTGTAGCAGTATTTTGTGGTGTATTTAGACTACGACTATGAGACTAGTCTTAAAGAAGTAATAATTACATTTGACAAAAGCGTACATAACCTCATTCATCATCCGAGTGAACAGCTGTTCAGCTTCCAGACATTTTCTCCGAAATTGGTAGCATTGCTTGAGTTTAGCGCAGCAGAAGGAACAAGCATGAATCGGTCTACTGTCTTCAGTTACAAACTGCAACAAAATTAGTTTTACACTATTTTGTTTTTATGAAGAAATTACTTCTAATATACAGGGTGTTAGGGTAAACACCGTTATCCTTGCAACCAGTGGTTTGGTTTCATTTAGAGAACGTAAAATCAATGGAAAATTACAACTTTATTTTTAATTTTTTTAGATCTAAATTTTACCACAAGAGACGCAAGTTGCGTCTCAACACGGGCGGAGGTTATGGGATGTGACCTGACCGGCAGCGAGCGCGATCCCTCCCTTAGTCAGTCAGCTGTTTCGCTAGCAAGCACGGTATCAGATAGAAACTTTTTGAAATCTTTTAATGAAAATAACGTTTTTTTTTCGTTGTGTTCGGTCATTTATTTTTAAATTTAAGTCAACTACCCATGGTTTGAATGACAAGAGTGTTTACCCTTACATCCTGTATAGTAATGCAATCCAAGCCAACAGTTAATGGTCCTTAATGCTATCTGTGAGCATCTAACAGAGAAGGCATGAACATAGATTGGTCAGTGGGTCGTCTTAGGGGCAGAGATCACCACTCTTGCTCCAGGTAGATTGGCGACTTTCAAAGTCATCCTTAATATTATGAATGCAAAAATAACTCTGTCTGTCTGTTGCGCTTTCACACCAAAACTACTGAACCGATTCAAATGAAATTTGGTACACAGATAGTCAGAGCTTGAGAAAGGACATAGGCTACTTTTTATGGACAACCACGCGGGCGAAGCCGCGGGTGGAAGTATTATAAGTCCAGGTTTCCTCATGCTGTTTTCATTCACCAATGTCAGTAATTACCATCTTTCCCTAAGACTATCTCTGACCGAAAGTTCATTTAGGAAGTAGGAATCTTCGCATAGGATAAGCCTTTAAAAACCAACGCAAACCATAATTACTTAGGTAATAGGTAATACGGGCTGGTATCTGCAACTCCACGACAAAGCGCGTATTTTGCGTATGGGTGGGATCCACCATAATTACTTATAGGTAACTTACATAATCGCGAACTAACCTGCACAGTACAGCGCCGCTGACGCGTGCCCTGCATACACTGAATGACATTGCTGATAGGATAGATTTATTTAATTGCTCTCTGAATGAATTCACAAAGGTAACATTGTTTGTATTGTGTTATGCTAATTACATAATTAGTAACTTTGTTAAGTGTAATTGATGATTGATTTTACTAAAGACCACGCTACCGCATTAGGATTATTGCCTGTAATGATAGTTGTGTTTGTGATAAATAAATAAATAAATAAATAATTCTTATTAAAAATATCAACTTACTGGAATATCAGTCAGCTTCTCATACAGTTCATGTAAGTTCCTGTTGACCACTACATACATACGAAGATTTCCTGCTAAGCATATCCTACACATTGGCAGTTTTTCCATCTTGTAAGTAGTTGCAACTCAAAAATTATAATTTATGTTATTTAGTTAAATTTTACATTTTATGGAGAAAGTAACGAGGGAGGCTTGTCTGTCTTGTTTATTACCCGTCTGCCCTAGAAGGAGGGTAATGTTTTTATTATATTTTTATTATAATGACTCTAGAGTAATCTACTAAGATTTTGAGAATAAAAGTTACTAAATTTAAGTCTCTCTTGGTAGTCCAGACAGTCCAGGTAATTGATAGGAGCTAGTTTATTTGTTTATTAGTCCCATAACACCATCTAATAAATAGATACCGGTAATTGAAATCTATTTCGATAATAATTTACAGTTTACATACACCAAACAAAAGCACGAAGCACGCACGTCACTTATTGACAATTGATACCAGGGCTGCCAATGCCTATTTACCAAATTCCCCAAAATCATTGGTAAAAATCCCCGAATATGGGGAAAGAAAAATCTTGAGACCCCATAAAATAAACTCATTTCTATAAAAAATCAACAAAATTGATTAAGAGGGATGCGCTAAGTTGGCCCGCGAAATTCAAATTTTCTTAATACTTTTGCAATTTGCAGGTCAGTAGTAGGTTGTATGTTGATCTAAATATTATTTGCGACCGTAACAAATATGGATTTACAGGATTTTGCTCTCTGGGATTATCACCAATAATTTTAAGGAATCTGGAAAACAGGCATTGGCAACCCTGCTAGACTGCTGTCAAGTACTGTCAGTCAACGTCAACTACAAGAAATAAGAAACGAAGCCTGAAGCTTTTGTACTACCAATATTATTTATTGCTTTGTGTTTTGTACCGTTGTGTTGTGTATAAATACCATGCGATGCGAGTGTATTTTGTTAGGTTGTCCTGGGTTGTACTAAATTGTACTTGTACATGTGCACTACTTGCTAGCGCTAGGTGTTTCAATTCAATTCAAATTCTTTATTTCAGACATGAGTCCATAGTGTTAGTATCAACAAAATAACTTAATAAATAGTGAATAGTGTAATAGTGAGCGTTTTGTTATGAAGTCATAACGAAATAAACGTGAACTGTCTAAATTTAAGTAGATGGTGTAAAGAGACTAATTAATTAACAAATTCCTATGAATTACCTGGATTGTCTGCTTGACTACCAAAAGAGACATTTATATAAAGATACTAATTTTACTAGGACTTGTATTTATACAAGCCTCATCGTTATTTGTACGCAACACAGCAGTATTTCTCTTATATAAATGCACATTTGAACTAAATAACTTACTTAAGTGACACTTTTGAGTTACAAGATGGAAAAATTGCTAATGTGTAGGATATGTTTAGCGGAGAATGTCCGTATGTATGTAGTGGTCAACAGGCACTTACATGAACTGTATGAGAAGCTGACTGATATTCCAGTAAGTTATATTTTGTAATGAATTAAGTGAATTACCTATTAGGTTTTTTATGCCTCGTCTATACGAAGATTCCTAGATTCACACTCTACGTACATGAACTTTCGGTCAGAGAGTCGTCTTAGGAGAAAATGGAAATCATAGACATTGGTGAAAGAAATGGCATAAGGAAACCAGAACTTATAATAGATAATAGGTAATACGGGCTGGTATCCGCAACTCCACGACAAAGCGCGTATTTTCCGTACGGGTGGGAAATCGCTTATTCGATCCAGTCCCAGCTCCTCCAAGAAGGCCAGCAATGCCTTGGTGTTACTGGCAATCTCACGTAGGGTACCTGGGTTACCGAAGTACTTTGCCCTGTATGTGCAGGTAGTGTAGTAGCACATGAGCTGCTGTCTCGTCGTCCTCCATGCAGGCCCTGCACCAGAACTTATAATAAATATGTATATTAAGTCTCCAATCTGCCTTGAGCAACCATGGTGCTCATGACTTCTCTGTAAGATGCACACAGAGAGTTTTAAAGGTTATTTAAGTATTTCTTCATATAAACAAGATAATGCAAGACAAATTTTGTTGCAGTTTGTAACTAAAGACAGTAGACCGATGCTTGCCTGTTTCTTCTGCTGCGCTAAACTAAAGCAATGCTACCGATTACTGAGACAATGTCTGCAAGCCGAAGAGCTGTTCGCTCAGATGATGAATGAAGATTATGAGGTGAGGTATTCTTCAACAGCCATTTATTGTCATAATTTCTAATTTCTGTATAATGTGCAAGTGATTCCTTGCTTGTACCTATTGTGTCTGGATTTTACAACAATTTAAACACTGAGTGTTGAATGTTGATATGTACACATGGCTACACATCAAGCTATACATTTCCAGTTTAAGCTGATCTCGCATTGTATAGGATTTCGGTACAATGCGAGGTCAGCTTATACTGGAAATGAATAGCTTGATGTGTAGCCATGAGTACGCTTTTGTAAAATATAGGTGTTTACAATTATTTCATGTTAAATACTCCACATAATACTGCTACAAGTTCTGTATGCGGCGGATTGGTCCCCTGTCATGTCAGCACAAGCTATGTGACAATAGTTTGTGCAGGGGTCAATCAAGTTGGCCGGCTCTCTTCGGTACATTGGACCTACTTAAAGCCCAAAACACACACAGAGCGGGTGCGGGGCGGGAGCGGGTCGGGCGCGGGAGTACGGCGGGTATAATAATTTGTAATTCAAGGAATTATATGGATGACAACACACAGAACGCGGGCGCGGGTCGGGCGCGGAGCGGGACCCGCGCGGGAGCCGCGCCCGCCGCCCGCCGACACAACAGCGCGGGGCGGGAGCGGGTCGGGCGCGGGAGTAAGGCGGGTGTCATAAATTGTAATTCAAGGAATTATATGGAAGTCAACACACAGAACGCGGGCGCGGGTCGGGCGCGGAGCGGGAGCCGCGCCCGCTGACACAACAGCGCGGGACGGGAGCGGTTGTGCTATTCTGTAAAAATATCTCCGTGAAAACTAAGTGTAGTAAAATATCAAAGTGAGCTTGGAGTGAACTGTCACTGCCTTAGCCTCAGTAGGTAGGTATCGATGACAATGACTCACTCCACTCTCACTTCACCTAAGTTTTCAAGGTAAGATGGTTACAGAATAGCAATGTGGGTGTAGCGGCGTTACATTCGTTGCAATACACGTATCGATGATATTCTCCATATTGATGTTTTTTTTTATTAATGTCATGAACCTACAACTTTTCCATTTTCGCGTTCTTCTCTTTAAAATAAGTTAAAAAAAATATTCTTCGTCCGTGTCAGAATCACCCAACATTTTCACACTGCAACCGCTGCCGTCTGTCAAAGTACAACCGCGCCCGACCCGCTGCCGGCCCGCGCCCGACCCGCTGCCGCCCCGCGCCCGCGCTCTGTGTGAACACGATGAACCGCGCGACTCACGCGATGAAAACGACCCGACCCGCTCCCGCCCCGCACCCGCTCTGTGTGTGTTTTGGGCTTAAGTATCCTCACTTGTGGGGGCTCTTTTGAGTGACTATAGTATGATAAAATATTAGTTATTTATGCAACTTTTATATAATAAGCGGTATTAAAACACGAATGTGGGTTACGGAACGGGTTTTAGCACGCCCAAATCGATTACAGCGTAACTCGGAACGCACTCTTAGTGTAAAGCTCGTGAATGACAAATGACAATGTTCTTTTTTTTAAATGAGATGCATAATGAAATTCAGTACAACATTATAACACCCGTTTGGATGATATTATGGTTACTATGACACTGGATGTTTTAATGTTGGCTATAAGCTAGCTGTTTCAGATACTTTTATAGAGGATTTATAGCATGGTTATAGATAAAGTATGTCTTGTATTGTTTGTGCTCGTAGGACTATGATCACCAGCATATTTTCCTAACACTTTAATCATCTTTTTCAGCCGAGTTCTTTAATAAACAAAAATCACTTTGAGTATGTCAGTGGGTTTATTAAATCTCCAATAGAGCACTTATGTATAGATGATGAAAGTCAAACAGAAAGCATTGCTGTCAAAGAAGAATTACCAGCTGTTTGTGAGGCAATAGATGATATTATTATTGAGCCAAAGGAGGAATATGAAATTGAAGGTATGTTTAAAAAAATAAAATGTAATAAAAACTAAAACCCAACTACGACTAAAAACACACGTAATCTGTTCGATTTATGCCCTAACACGTGTGACTCCGGATTTTTAATTTGTCTGTCTGTGGTGTCTTGTTTATACCTTTTAAGTCGTAGTTGGGTTTTAGTTTTTGTTACTTGATTTTTTTATTACTTTAATTTTTTTTAATTTGACGTCACATAGCCTATAACCAGCGGACGATCAAGACGCTTCCAACGATATCTCATTTGTCAAATTGTGATGAGTGATATAGAAGATAAGAGGGAACAGAAGAACATCCATACATACATACATACATACCGGTCAAAATCATAACCCTCCTTATTCTTCGGCGTAGTCGGGTAAAAACTGGGTGGCATTTTATAATTTTCTGTTCTTGTTTACTTACAGAGCTAGAACCGGAAAATTTAGACAATAGCTGTCTATATGTAGCAGATGTACCAGCACACAACTGTGAGTCGGATTTAGAAGATGATGAACCTTTATTGAAGTTAAAAATTGGAGTGGAAGAAGAACAAGAAGTATCTAAGAAGAAACGACGAGCCAGCGAGACGAGAAGTAAGTGTTAGTTAATGTATAGGTCAGCAAACAGGCCAATGGTTCGCCTGATAGGAAGCGGTCAGCGGTACCTAAAGAGTGTACCCGCTGACATGTGTAATGTTGAATGCTGTCCATAGGATTGTAGAAGTCACAAATAATAAACTAGAACCATCAATGAACTGTAAATTTCTGATAACTAACAAAACCATGGCCAGCAAGACGACCAGTCACAAGCGGCACGCATTCACGAACATAACGCTAAGATCAGCCATTAGCCCCTCGCTGTTTTGTGCTCCGACGCTACCGCAAGCAGTGACCACTAGGGAGCATGACGAGCTTGCTACCAGTTGGTCAGCCAAGAATTCTTACATATTATAAAACAAACACCTCCGCCGCGTCTCTCTGTCGTCCTGTTCGCGATAAACTCAAAAACTACTGCACCGATTTTCATGCTGTTTTCACCAATGGATAGAGTGGTTCTCGAGGAACGATTATTTGAATTTAATTTAGCGTTATTATTTATAGATTAATTTACTTAAAAAAAATCTTGGAGCAACCTGTACTTGGAGAACTGTAGCGAAGAGGTCATTTGCCGGGGTCACGGATCATAAGAAGGCGAATAGAGGAAAGCCGCGCAATTTTTTAGAAATGATGCCGACAAAGCGATGGCCCCACCGAATAAACGTGTAAGAGAAAAAAAAATCAAGTAATAAAAACTAAAACCCAACTACGACTTAAAAGGTATAAACGAGACACCACAGACAAACAAATTAATAATCTGCGTGTGCTAATTACGTGTGACTCCGGGTTTTTAATTTGTCTGTCTGTGGTGTCTCGTTTATACCTTTTAAGTCGTAGTTGGGTTTTAATTTTTATTACTTGATTTTTTTTAAATTCTTTTGGGGTTATAATATACCGGATGAAATTTTTTACCGTCTCGAGCATAATAAGGTGTGTTGTGTAAGTGGAACAGAAGCCATACCCGAGAATATGTGCTTAGTACCTGTTACGTATTTATCGGGAGCGGGGGTAGCGCATGTGCAATCCAAACGCGAGTCAGTGTCATACTCATTTATTCGTTGATGCGAGGGCGCGCGCACCCCGTCACGCACACACGCGTGTCGTACGCGCAGTAGGTACATTACAATATACAACATTCCCTCCCCCACATACTTCAGAAAAATAGCTTATAATTAACAGGCAGAACACGTCGTTTGGATCTACGATTCTGTTGGTCAGGTTCTAAATTATTCTCACCGCTTTCTTCTGTGAGATGCGGTACAGAGCGGTCAGGACTCATCCTTGAATGATCTGGTGTCGAGGGCGAACGTGATGCTAATGGCTCAGCACTACTCCCTTCCTCTTCTTCAAGATGAACCTCTTCGGCGGGTGTTGGGATTTCGGCGCCTGCGGAATCGCCGTTCTCACCCGTTACGCCTGCGGATTCAGACTGCGACGAACCGCTACTGTCATCGACTTCTATGTCCAAATGCCAATTCTTCTTTTTGTTCTGTACCTCTGAAACGCCTTTGGCTTGAAACCGTCGAATCTGGTCTATGTGACGAATTACTTTGCATTTTAGTTCCGGAATATACACCGAATACATGACATTCCCAATCTCTTCTTTGATTATTCCTTGCACCCAACAAAATTTATCGTTTCCATAAAATCGCTTTATCCAAACAACGTCTTCTAAATTAAATTTTAGTCGTTTCCTTCCACCCTTGTTCTTACTCTGTAAGGACTGATTTTTCCTTACGGTCAGCGAAAGATCCGTGGATGTCGAAGTGACTTGAAGTGGATTAACTAAGTCCAGCCGCGAGCGTAGAGGTCGACCGTAAACTACTTCTGCTGGAGATTTACCTGTGGTGCTATTTTTGGAGTTCCTATAATCAAATAAGAATTTTGCTATTTTTTCTTGTAGAGGTATTTTAGTGTCTGATTGTAGTATGATACTTTTCAGACCTTTTTTAATTATTTTAACGAAGCTTTCAGCTTGCCCGTTACTTGACGGGTGGTAGACCGGTGATAAAACATGTTGAATACCGTTTAAACTGCAAAAATTCTCAAACTCCCTAGACGTGAAAGAAGTACCATTGTCCGTCACCAACGTGTGTGGTATACCTACTCTAGACATAAAATCACATAATCTATTGATAACAATTTTTGATCCATACGATGTTGTACTAACTGTGTAACATTCGACCCACTTTGAAAATGCATCTACTATAACTAAAAACATTTGGTTATGAAACGGTCCAAGAAAATCCAAATGAATTCTATAGAAGGCATGCGGCGGGTAGGGCCACGGCGAGGGAGGCGCGCGGTGTGGCGAGGGACGCAGCTGCGCGCACACGCTGCAGGCGGCTGCCAACCGTTCAAGCGCCGCGTCGATTCCCGGAAACCAAAATTTTTCGCGTGCGGCTGCCTTCATTTTTACTACCCCGAAGTGCGAATCGTGTAGTTCTCCACACATTTTCTCTCTAAGCGAATGCGGAATAACCACTTTATGACCACGCATTAAGCATCCATTTTCCAATGCTAATTGGAAACGACAATCAAAGTACGCTCGCAATTCGGGGTCGTGAACTTTACGCGGCCAACCCTTTATTACATGATTTTTAACTTTATTTAAAATCTCATCGCTGTCGGTCTCGTGACGTAATTCTTTTAGCGTAATGGGTAAACTTCCTTCAACAACAAAATTAACGTAAGCAGCGCGCTCCTCACAGTCGCGCTCTTCCCCCCGCACTTCGTCCTGCACCCGGTTCTCATCCATTAAAGTTGCTCGAGATAAAAAATCTGCACTGTTATCACCGCTGCGAATATATTCGATGGAATAATTGTACGCTGACAAAAATAATGCATAGCGTTGTAGCCTATTCGCAGATACTTCCGGGATGCCACGATGCGGACCGAAAATCGTAATCAACGGTTTATGATCCGTACGTAATACGAACGGTGTGACACGACCATACAAGTACTGGTGAAATCTTCTTACCCCGTAAATTATGGCCGTAGCCTCCTTCTGTAACTGTGAATAATTTTTTTCCGCTGCTGTGAGCGTCCGTGAAGCAAATGCGATAGGCCTCTCGCGATCGTCGGTACGTGATAACTGAGATAGAATAGCACCTAACCCTTGTGGTGAAGCATCTACGGTTAGGACCAGTTTTGCGGCAGGATCGAAATGGGCTAGCAACTGATCGGAAGCAAGCAGTTTCTTAATTTGTTCAAATGCCTCGTCGTGAACGGGGCCCCATTCCCACTTTTTATTTTTATGAAGTAATTCATATAATGGGCTTAATATCGACGAAGCGTTTTGCACGAAGCTTCTATAATAGTTTATCAACCCTAAAAATGATTGTAATTGCGCAACATTCGTCGGTTTTGATGCTTTTAATATGGCCTGGACTTTATCTGGAGATTTCCTTATGCCATTTTTATCGATAATATGCCCCAGGTAACTAATTTCGTTTTTAAAATACTCGCATTTTTCCTTTTTAACCGTTAACCCTGCATCTTCAAGACGTTTTAAAACTAACGTTAACCTGTTAATGTGCTCGTTAATATTACTCCCTGTTATTAAAATATCATCTAAAAATATGGTTACACCATCTAAACCTGCGAGCACACATTCCATAGCGCGTTGAAATATGGCGGGCGCACTCGCCAGCCCAAACACTAACCTGGTATATTTGAAAAGACCACGGTGCGTGTTGATGCATGTTAGGGCCTGTGAGTCTTCTGTCAGTAAAAATTGGTTATAGGCTCGCGAAAGGTCAAGTTTTGTGAACTGCTCACCACCGTGTAATTTAGAGAACAATTCATCGATAGTTGGTATTGGGTATTTTTCAATCATTAACTGTTTATTAATAGTTACTGAATAATCTGCACAGATCCTAACACCACCGTCTTTTTTTAATACCGGAACTATGGGCGAGGCGCATTCCGAATATTCTACAGGTTCTAATATCCCAAGATCTACAAGGCGATTCAGCTCTAAATCAATTTTTTCCCTCAAAGCGAAAGCGACCGGCCTTGCTTTAAAAAATAACAACTTTGTATCCGGTTTTAATTTTAAAGATACCTTATTTTTGTTAAAGCAACCTAATTTATTAGAAAATAGTTTTGGAAATTGCGAAATTATTTTAGTGATTTCGCGATTCTGTGGTGTATCTATATAATTAACGGGTGCCGCCGGGGCGAACTCTAAGTTAAATTTATGTAAGAACTCACGGCCTAGGAGCGGCGGGCCGCCGCCGCGCGCTACGTAGAACCTTAATACATGCGTGCAATTTACATACGTCACGGACAATGGAATAAACCCTAAAGTTATAATTTTGCTTCCCGTATAACTAAATAAATTCCTGTCGGTGTCGGACAATGGTACTTCCTTGAAACAAGAATGGTATGTATGATCTGAAATTACATTAACGGCAGAACCACTATCTATTTCAAACTCCAAAAATACACCATTTACATGTAGTAACTCCGTCATTGGTCTCCCTCTCACGCATTTAATGTTAAGTACATGTGACTTACCATCGTCTCCGACATCCGCAACATCTTCCGTGACGCAATTTACTTTCGAGTTAGCCGCACACATTCTAACTAAATGACCCTTATGGTTACACTTTTTGCACTTGTAATTTTTAAAACGGCACTGATTGGACTTGTGATTGGTATATCCGCACACACTGCACTTTTCTTTCTTGGAGATACTGAACACGCCGTCAGAGGCCGCGCTGCCCGCGGCGGCGGCGGCGGCGGCGGCCACGATGTTGCCGCCCGCGCCACTCGATGTTTGGATGACCGTTGCTGCTTTACGCGCCGCGCACACGTTCTCAGCCAATTTAACGGCCTCGACCAGCGTCAGTTCCTGCAGATCCTTCGCGAACAGCTTGTCACGCTCGGGACCCGCTGCCATACCCATAACAAATTTGTCGAGAAGGGCCTCTTCCAGATTCTTGAAACCGCAGTGTGCCGCCAATCCCCTAATCCTTGCTGCCCACTGAGTATGACCTTCACCTTGACGCTGCGTAGCCGAGTAGAAATGATACCTCTCCGCGAAACCAAGCCGTTTCGGGGTAAGATGGCAGTCCAACAAATCGATGATTTTGTCGTATTCTATTTCCTCAATTTTCTGCGGCAGCGCCAGGTCACTCGCTAGCTTGTAGCTTGATTCGCTCAATGCACTTAGCAATATTGCTTTTCTTTTGACCTTGGCTTTGTCCGACACATCATTTACGTCATTCGCAACAAACCACTGCGTGAGCCGTGATTTGTAGGTATCCCACTCGCTTGTGAGGTGGTCAAAGTTGGTTATAGCACCAAAAACTCCACTAGAAAACATTTTCGTGTTGTTTTAATCTTCGTCGCCACTGTTACGTATTTATCGGGAGCGGGGGTAGCGCATGTGCAATCCAAACGCGAGTCAGTGTCATACTCATTTATTCGTTGATGCGAGGGCGCGCGCACCCCGTCACGCACACACGCGTGTCGTACGCGCAGTAGGTACATTACAATATACAACAGTACCATTGAGATTGTACAGGTTCGGAATTTCCTTCAAAAATCATGAAAACTATCCATCCTACGGCCCGTGCGTAAAATGAATACTAGCCAAAATAGGAGATACCAAACGGCGTAGGCTGTGATCGCGCATGAATGAAAGTTGTACGTGTGTACGTATTTCTTTTGCGTAGAAACTAGAGATGATGAATATAACCATCAACCATTAAATTTAACTAATATTTAAAATTAACCATGATATTCAATAAATAAAATTAACATTAACGAATAAAAATATCATATCAACTTCTTCGGCGCAAAATTGGCAAGGACGAATATTTCTCTGTCTCGCTCGAACAACGCGCTGTCTCTCGCTCGCTCGGGTTGACCTTCGGAGCGGCAACGCAGTGTCGTGTCGTCAGTGTCGTAGAAATATTTATTCCGTTACGTGCATTCAATTGTATGTTCTATCTTTGTTACGTTAAAACACATTTACTGTTGGGGATATTTTATTCTAAAGAAAGTTGTTGATATTTTTAACCAATATTTCGGTCGGTTAATGGTTGATTTTTGATATAAGTTTATTTTATTAGTTAGTTTTGATATTTTACTCAAATAACAAAGTCGCGTCGTTGCGTTGTTGTTGTTTTTTTTATATATTCGATTATCTAATCGAGATAAATGCTAGTCAGTCCTAAGCCTGTTAAAGTATGAAGGGAAGTTTAACTTAACAATTTCAACATGCATTAGTTAATAGAATATTCAACTTTTCAACATGTTGCAGATACTTACTTGAATAAAAATATTAACTAATATTTTCAACCAATAAAAATATCGATATTTTTATTTAACCATTAACCAATAAACAATTTCAACCAATATTCTCATCTCTAGTAGAAACCTAGTAATCGGCCGCCCCTCGCATGGTACAGTCGTGTTTAAAACGTTTCCAAAATCAAATTAAAAATCAATGCAATAACATTTATACTCCACTTACTAATAAACTAAGACAAACTTGATCTACAAATAAAATGAACACAATACCCAAACATTCTCAAACATACAATAAAAATACCCAATTGACTAAATAAGCCTCACACCAAAAGAATAAGTAGTAAATAGGTAATAACTTAACACAAGTAAGAAAACTTAACCTACCTAAAATAATAAAACAACAAATACTTACGTAAGTACAAATAAAAACCCCACCAATTTACCAATTAAAAAGATAAAATAATAAGAAAACCTATACTTACAAATAAAACGAAAACAGTAACAAAGACTCGGAACGAACTTTTAATACAATCTAAGTAATCTTTTTTAAATAATTTCTAAACAATAAATACTTGAATAAGCAAAAATACTCGACTGTACTTCATTCAAAATGAAAAGGACGTGCATACATGCGGGAGCGAGAACATTGATAGAAGGTTGTTCGGTCGACCCGTTGCTAAGTAACGTCGGCGCACCTACGCACACACACGTACATAGAAACTTGATGTGTGCGTGAGAGTTCACTTACCGGGGTTCACGTACGAGAGCCGAGCAGCTGAGCGGTACTCGCGCGCGGGCGACACGACCGACAGACGCGCACGCGCATTGCACGCATTTTACAAAAAAATAACTTAGGTCTGTACCTACCTTTTTAGCGATATCGCAGTAGGTAATTATTGTTCAAAATGTTTCGTTCTAAACATAAACTAGCACGTCTTTGCATATTGTTTGGTAAACTTCGAGGCGTGTCTCTATCACTTTTCAAAACATTAAAAGCGTCTATTATTCGCTGTTTTAAATCACTAACGCTTTGAGCTTCTTCGGTATACACTAAACGTAAGACTAAACGTTTTAGTTCGGCCCACAAATAAAAGTCAAGGGGTGTTATGTAGGTCTGGTGACCTCGTCCGCCAGTTCACAGGTCCACCGCGACCTATCCACTTATCACCGAATTGACCATCGAGATACGCGCGCACAGATCGTTTGTAGTGAGCTGGACATCCGTCGTGCTGGAAGTACATGTCTTGCAGATATGGATCAGGAACGTCTTGCAACATGGTGTCAATGACGGAACGGTTCTGCAGCCAGTGACAAAACTCCATGCGGGGTCCGGGGTTTTCCGGGAATTTGAGGAGAAGGGATACCGTTCCTTCGCAGCGACTGAAGATGTTCTTCTGCATACATTCGCCTCGCGCTGGCTGTTTTCACCAAACAAGATACTCTACGTTAGAATATTCGTACATGTTTAGATACGATAACTATGACCGGGTGGACGATGCATACGCGGAAACAAACAGCGCGACGTTACGCCGCCGTGACTAATCGCAGGTGACTGAAGCTCGGGACGCGGGCGGGCGGGGGGATGCGCGAGCGAGGAGCTCTGGCGCGGCGGCGGCTCGTGCGCCTGACGATATCAAAGAAGCCGACGGCAAGTGCAGCGAGTACCTATCGGCCGCAAAGGAACGTATCTACGAATTCATTGATAAATTCCGTACATTTAGTAGGGTGCGTATGATTTGAACTTCGATATTTTTTCATCGATTTATTCTTTTTTTTTTACCCGACTACGGCGAAGAAAAAAGGAGGGTTATGATTTTGACCGGTATGTATGTGTATATGTATGTATGTATATATGTATGTATGTATGTATGTATGTTCATCTGTTCCCTCCTATCTTCCAAACCACTTATCACAATTTGACGAATGAGGTATCGTTTGAAGCGTCGTGATTGTCCGCTGGTTATAGGCTATGTGAAGTCACATTAAATTAAAAATGGCGCCCTCTAGAGGACATAAAGTGAGGAACTTAAAAAAAAATATGGTTTAATCGTACCATGTTGGGTATCAAATGAAAGGGCTTAATAAGCACATTTCAGAAATATATATATTATAACCCCAAAAGAATTTTTTTTTAAACAACAAGACACCACAGACAGACAAATTAAAAATCCGGAGTCACACGTGTTAGGGCATAAATCGAACAGATTATGTGTGACTCCGGATTATTAATTTTTCTGTCTGTGGTGTCTTGTTTATACCTTTTAAGTCGTAGTTGGGTTTTAGTTTTTATTACTTGATTTTTTTTTAATCACCCCTCAATAACTCAAAATCTATTTAACATACACACATGAAACTTGGTTTACTAATTAATACCCCCTAGATTAACTAGAACCCCAAATTTCATAAATACAGCTCAAACGGTTGTTGAGATATCAACGTCTAAAAATCGTCATTTTTATCACTGACTGACTGACCTATAGATCAAAAACCTAACCCACTTCCAGATGACCTAGAAAGTTGAAATTTGGCGTCCAGCTTGGTAATTGTGTGTATACAAAGGAAAAAATCAGAAAACAGATTTTTTTTAAGATTTAAAAAAAAAATCAAGTTTTCGATTTTTATCACCAAGCGCCTATCGAAATTATAATAGCAAAAATATTTTCTTTTTTAGGAGAATTGTTTCCATTATGAAAGGTCGCTTTTATCGTTTTGTATAAAGGTACCAGATTATTTAATATAACTTAGACAGCCAATAATTAATAATAATTGTTAATCATTGACTGTTTCAAGTTTTCCGCGAGGCAGGCAACAGGAGTGCGGCGCGTCCAGGGTCACAGGGATTTCAGGGTTTGGAAATATAGTCATAGTCCGTATGTTGAGGTGACATTTAGGCTTCCTGTACATGATGTCGGAGCCGCACCAGAGCCGGACCACAAGACGAAAAAAATCGCGGCGCGGCGCCGCCCGCACCGGTGAGGTTCCGGTGCATATCGCCCTTGCGCCATGTGGGCGATATTCATTCGTATATGTGTGTGATAAAAAAAAAAATATAAAAATTCGTACTTATACCGATTCGTTCTTATAGACGTTACGTATGTTTTTGTGTCAAAGCAGATAGTGAGGTCAAAATGTATATGCAAAGTAGTGGCTGCGAAAATTAATTAATTAAAGCATACGTGGGGAAGGAACCGACAGGGTGGGTCCATGTGAACTTTGTAATTATCATTTTAAGAGTTTGTACACACATGAGATATGCAATAAAGATTTGAATTCAATTGAATTGAACTTGTTCCTAACGGAGTTTCCCCGACGGCACACGTTTTGTTATAGAACTTCGACAACCAATATTAACACAAACTACAACGCCGGGCTCAGCGATCTGACATCACTGCGGATAAGTGTTACTAATTCAGTTATAAAAGAAATACATTCTAACACAATCTTGCTACTTATATTTAGAAAATAGATTTTGCGGATCACTTTTAGTTGACGAATAATAATTATTTATTTACAAAAAGTAATGATATCCAACCAAAAACATAAATGTGAAATGGGAGCCAAATTCAAAGTGTGGTTATCGACTTCGCCGACAAAAGAATTGAGATCTAAATGGGTGCCAAGTTCTATAGATAATCCTGTTTATAAAGAACATACAACATTCTCAAATAAATTTAAAACAAAATTTCTTGTTTTTTCTGTTATAACAATGTTTGCTATTTAAAAATATAACTTCATTGAATAGTCGAATTATTTACACAAAGCACTTAGGATGAATTCAAGCTGAAAATTTTACTTGGCTAGTTTTTATCAGCTAGCCAACATCTGAGAGGAGTAAGATAATATGTTGGCCTTACAATAAAGTAACGGTAAAGATATAAATATGCTCTAAATAGACGGTCAAAACTACGAATTCGTCGAAAATAAAAGAAAATAGCACCCAACTGTTAGCCGCTAAATGTACGCACAATAACAACAGCTAGAAAAGCACAATGATGTGGCGCGAGTTTAAGATGTAGCTGTCGCGCACACCAGAATAACAAAGTTACCCTGTTTGTATTAGTTCTTTTGCAGCGCGATACTATAGACATAGAAATTATCAAAGATAAAGAATATAAGTTGATTAGCCAAATATAAGAGAACTTGTATGTAAAAACTAGCCAAGTAAAATTTTCAGCTTGAATTCATCCTAAGTGCTTTGTGTAAATAATTCGACTATTCAATGAAGTTATATTTTTAAATAGCAAACATTGTTATAACAGAAAAAACAAGAAATTTGTTTTAAATTTATTTGAGAATGTTGTATGTTCTTTATAAACAGGATTATCTATAGAACTTGGCACCCATTTAGATCTCAATTCTTTTGTCGGCGAAGTCTATAACCACACTTTGAATTTGGCTCCCATTTCACATTTATGTTTTTGGTTGGATTTACTTTTTTTTAAACATCAATGAGTTTCAAGAAAATAATGAAAAACTATTTAATTTTTTTACTCTTGTGAAATTTGCATGACTAGGTCACAGTAATATATCATTACACGTTTATTCGTGTAACGATACACAACGAATAAAAAAATCAAGTAATAAAAACTAAAACCCAACTACCACTTAAAAGGTATAAACAAGACACCACAGACAATCACGATGCTTCTAACGATACCTCATTTGTCAAATTGTGATAAGTGGTTTGGAAGATAGGAGGGAACAGATGAACATACATACATACATACCGGTCAAAATCATAACCCTCCTTTTTTCTTCACCGTAGTCAGGTAAAAACTAAAACCCAACTACGACTTAAAAGGTATAAACAAGACACCACAGACAGACAAATTAAAAATCCGGAGTCACACGTAATCTGTTCGATTTATGCCCCAACACGTGTGACTACGGATTATTAATTTGTCTGTCTGTGGTGTCTTGTTTATACCTTTTCAGTCGTAGTTGGGTTTTAGTTTTTATTACTTTAATTTTTTTTAAATTATTTTGGGGTTATAATATATATATTTTTGAAATGTGCTCATTAAGCCCTTTTATTTGATACCCAACATGGTACGATTAAACGATATTTTTTTGTTAGTTCCTTGCTTTATTTCCTCTAGAGGGCGCCATTTTTAATTTAATGTGACGTCACATAGCCTATAACAAGCGGACGATCAAGACGCTTCCAACGATATCTGATTTGTCAAATTGTGATGAGTGATTTAGAAGATAGGAGGGAACAGATGAACATCCATACATACATACATACCGGTCAAAATCATAACCCTCCTTTTCTTCGCCGTAGTCGGGTAAAAACTGGGTAGCATTTTATAATTTTCTGTTCCTGTTTACTTACAGAGCTAGAACCGGAAAATTTAGACAATAGCTGCCTATATGTAGCAGATGCACCAGCACACAACTGTGAGTCAGATTTAGAAGCTGATGAACCTTTATTGAAGTTAAAAATTGAAGTGGAAGAAGAACAAGAAGTATCTAAGAAGAAACGACGAGCCAGCGAGACGAGAAGTAAGTGTTAGTTAATGTATAGGTCAGCAAACAGGCCAATGGTTCGCCTGATAGGAAGCGGTCAGCGGTACCTAAAGAGTGTACCCGCTGACATGTGGAATGTTGAATGCTGTCCATAGGATTGTAGAAGTCACAAATGATAAACTAGAACCATCAATGAACTGTAAATTTCTGATAACTAACAAAACCATGGCCAGCAAGACGACCAGTCACAAGCGGCACACATTCACGGACATAACGCTAAGATCAGCCATTAGCGCCTCGCTGTTTTGTGCCCCGACGCTACCGCAAGCAGTGACCACTAGGGAGCATGACGAGCTTGCTACCAGTTGCTCAGCCAAGAATCCTTACATATTATAAAAGAAACACCTCCGCCGCGTCTCTCTGTCGTCCTGTTCGCGATAAACTCAAAAACTACTGCACCGATTTTCATGCAGTTTTCACCAATGGATAGAGTGGTTCTCGAGGAACGATTATTTGAATTTAATTTAGCGTTATTATTTATAGATTAATTTACTTTAAAAAAATCTTGGTGCAACCTGTACTTGGAGAACTGGTAGCGAAGATGTCATTTGCCGGGGTCACGGATTATAAGTAGGCGAATAGAGGAAAGCCGCGCAAATTTTTTAGAAATGATGCCGACAAAGCGATGGCCCCACCGAATAAACGTGTAAGAGAAAAAAATAAGTAATAAAAAAAAATCAAGTAATAAAAAAAATCAAGTAATAAAAACTAAAACCCAACTACGACTTAAAAGGTATAAACAAGACACCACAGACAGACAAATTAAAAATCCGGAGTCACACGTGTTAGGGCATAAATCGAACAGATTACGTGTGACTCCGGATTTTTACCCGACTACGGCGAAGAAAAAAGGAGGGTTATGATTTTGACCGGTATGTATGTATGTATGTTCATCTGTTCCCTCCTATCTTCCAAACCACTTATCACAATTTGACAAATGAGGTATCGTTAGAAGCGTCGTGATTGTCCGCTGGTTATAGGCTATGTGAAGTCACATTAAATTAAAGATGCCCTCCAGAGGACATAAAGTGAGGAACTTAAAAAAAAAAATGGTTTAATCGTACATCGTGACAAATTAAAAATCCGGAGTCACACGTGTTAGGGCATAAATCGAACCGATTACGTGTGACTCCGGATGTTTAATTTGTCTGTCTGTGGTGTCTTGTTTATACCTTTTAAGTCGAAGTTGGGTTTCAGTTTTTATAACTTGATTTTTTTTTTAATTCTTTTGGGGTTATAATATATATATTTCTGAAATGTGCTCATTAAGCCCTTTCATTTGATACCCAACATGGTACGATTAAACCATTTTTTTTTTAAGTTCCTCACTTTATGTCCTCTAGAGGGCGCCATTTTTAATTTAATGTGACTTCACATAGCCTATAAGCAGCGGACAATCACGACGCTTCTAACGATACCTCATTTGTCAAATTGTGATAAGTGGTTTGGAAGATAGGAGGGAACAGATGAACATACATACATACATACCGGTCAAAATCATAACCCTCCTTTTTCTTCGCCGTAGTCGGGTAAAAAAAATCAAGTAATAAAAACTAAAACCCAACTACGACTTAAAAGGTATAAACAAGGCACCACAGACAGACAAATTAAAAATCCGGAGTCACACGTAATCTGTTCGATTTATGCCCTAACACGTGTGACTCCGGATTTTTAATACGGATTTTTTAATACTTAAAAACACGAACAATAATAAAAACTAAATTTTTATTATTGTTCGTGTTTTTAAGTATGTCAATCTTTTTCAAACTACTTACAAGCTTTTTATTTACAGGGGCGACCGTTGCGAAATATCCAAAACTAAACATACGAAGAACAAAACAAGCCGCCGAGCAAACTAAGAAGGACAAATCAGACTTAAAAGTTATCCCGAAAACTGAAAAACGTACGTCCAAACGTGGCACTTCATACAAACAGCCTTACAAATTTGGACAATGCACACGAACAACAAAACAAGAAGATGCAATAACAGCCAAGCAAACTAAGAAGGACAAATCACACTCGAAAGTTATCCCGACAACTGAAAAATGTACGTCCAAACGTGGCACTTCAGTCAAAGAGCCTAACAAATATGAACAGCGCAGTGATCGTGAACAAATTGGTGAAAAACCTTTTAAGTGTGATGTATGTCAACGTAGTTTTACTCAAAAACGTAATTTAACCAAACATATTCGAACACACACGGGTGAAAAACCTTATAAGTGTGATATATGTCAACGTAGCTTTACTCTAAAATGTATTTTAACACAACATATTCGAATACACACTGGTGTAAAACCTTATAAGTGTGATGTATGTCAGCGTAGTTTTACTCGAAAAGATAATTTAACACAACATATTGGAATACACACTGGTGTAAAACCTTTTAAGTGTGATGTATGTCAACGTAGTTATATTCAAAAAGGTACTTTAACCAAACATATTCGAACACACACTGGTGAAAAACCTTATAAGTGTGATATATGTCAACGTAGCTTTACTCTAAAATGTATTTTAACACAACATATTCGAATACACACTGGTGAAAAACCTTATAAGTGTTTTGTATGTCAACGTAGTTTTTCTCGAAAAGATATTTTAAGAAAACATTTTTGGAATACACACTGGTGAAAAACCTTAGAGTCAACGTAGTTTTTATAATGAATACGAGGCTTTTGGCTTAGAACTTAGAATATAATGTTATTCTTTTTTTTTGTAATGTGCCCAATGTGCATTTAGTTTGTGCAGAACAAACAATTTTTCTTTCTTTCTTTTCTAGTTTTATTCGAAATTATGATTAAACATAACATAAGCTACTTTACACTGGTGAAAAACTGGGGTTATAATATATATTTTTTTCAAATGTGCTCATTAAGCCCTTTTATTTGATACCCAACATGGTACCATTAAACGATTTTTTTTTTACCCGACTACGGCGAAGAAAAAAGGAGGGTTATGATTTTGACCGGTATGTATGTATGTATGTATGTTCATCTGTTCCCTCCTATCTTCCAAACCACTTATCACAATTTGACAAATGTGGTATCGTTAGAAGCGTCGTGATTGTCCGCTGGTTAAAGGCTATGTGAAGTCACATTAAATTAAAAATGGCGCCCTCTAGAGGACATAAAGTGAGGAACTTAAAAAAATAATGGTTTAATCGTACCATGTTGGGTATCAAATGAAAGGGCTTAATGAGCACATTTAAAAAATATATTATATTATAACCCCAAAAGAATTTTAAAAAAATCAAGTAATAAAAACTAAAACCCAACTACGACTTAAAAGGTATAAACAAGACACCACAGACAGACAAATTAAAAATCCGGAGTCACACGTAATCTGTTCGATTTATGCCCTAACACGTGTGACTCCGGATTTTTAATTTGTCTGTCTGTGGTGTCTTGTTTATACCTTTTAAGTCGTAGTTGGGTTTTAGTTTTTATTACTTGATTTTTAGTTCCTTACTTTATGTCCTCTAGAGGGAGCCATTTTAAATTTAATGTGACGTCACATAGCCTATTACCAGCGGACGATCAAGAAAGACGCTTCCAACGATATCTCATTTGTCAAATTGTGATAAGTGGTTTGGAAGATAGGAGGGAACAGATGAACATACATACATACATACCGGTCAAAATTATAACCCTCCTTTTTTCTTCGCCGTAGTCGGGTAAAAACTAAAACCCAACTACGACTGAAAAGGTATAAACAATCGATAGGAGCAATCGTGTGAGTTTATCTCCTTTAATTGTAAATCGTTGAAGCGATCTATGGATGGTGTAAGAAATCTGTGTAAGGTGGGTGATATCGTAGCACTACAAGAGACGTGGTTGTTACCGCATGATTTACCATTATTGAATGCGATACATGATGAATTTGGAGGAATAGGGACGTCGGCAATGGACACTTCTTCGGGTTTGTTGCGGGGTAGGCCCTACGGAGGGGTTGCCATATTATGGAGAAAAAGTGTGTTTCAGTCTGTAAAAGTGATACATTGTGATGACGTGCGTATAGCCGCAGTGAAAGTTCGGGTATGTAACAAAACTATAATAATATTTTGCATCTATATGCCCACTGACTGTGTAGGCAACTTACCTGAATTTACGCAGTGTCTTAGTAACATTAATTCAATAGTTGAAGACAATTGTGATACGGAGGCTATATACATTTTAGGTGACTATAATGCGCATTCAAAGGAACTGTTTTGGAACGAATTGTTTGATTTTTGTAATGATCGGGATAGGTAATAACTCTAATACATTTACTTTTGTCAGTGAGGCGCATGGGTGTGCGAGATGGTTGGACCACTGTGTCCTAACAAAGGCTGCTTTACCTTCTATTAACCGTGTCTGGGTAGATTACAATGTGCAGTGGTCTGACCATTTCCCACTTTTTGTTGAATGTAATTTAGGTAGGCTAATTTGTGATAGGGAGGCTGTCCTTACGTCGACTAACAAGATTATATTGGGGGAAAGAACGGCAGATCAAATTAGGTTATATCATCGTCTGTGTCACTCTCAGCTTCGTGAAATCGATTTTCCAGAAGAATTTTCACGATGCTGCGACGGTCTCTGTTACGATGCGGCCCATAGGACCTTGTTAAAAGATATGTATGTTAACCTGGTATCTATTATGTTGGATGCCGCCACTGCTTCTTATGAGCGCAGGGGAGCGCAGAGGAGAGGTGTATATATAGCGGGATGGAATAGACACGTGTCTGGATACCACAGGGAAGCCAGACTGAAATTTTTGTAATGGGTTCAAGCTGGTAAGCCGAATAGGGGTCAAGTGTACTACGATATGTGTGAGAGCAGAACAGCATTTAAAGAACATCTAAAGTGGTGCCAGGATAGACAGGATCAGATAAAAATGGACATCGTGGCCTCTCGTCATACTAACAATGATTTTAAGTTGTTTTGGAAGCAAACCGGGAAAATGAACGTTAGGCCTGGCTTACCTGTGAGCGTTGATGGGGTCAGTGATCACGAAGTGATCGCTGATCTCTTTATAGACCATTTTAAAATAGCGCCACATTGTGATTCTACGGAACAGAGGCGTCCCTCAACTCTTGGGTGTAACGGTGCTGAGACTGTTACTATGAAGCGAGTTGTCAGATTTACAGCAAAACATGTGCAAAAAGTTATACACAGCATGCATGCGAGGTAAGTCTCCTGGCTGTGACAGTCTCAGCATTGAGCATCTAAGAGATGCAGGAGTTCACTTGCCGCGTGTACTCTCCATGTTTTACAATCTCTGTTTGTGTCATGGTTATTTGCCGGATGAACTTACCAGAACGATCGTTGTTCCGGTTGTAAAGAACAAGACCGGGGATCTATCTGATAGGAGCAACTATCGACCTATATCGCTGGCTACGGTAATGGCCAAGGTATTTGACAGCTTGCTTAATGACACCCTTAAAACTTACGTCGATTTAAATGATGCCCAATTCGGCTTTAGAGGTGGACTTTCTACGGAAAGTGCTATCTTGTGTGTAAAGCGGGCTGTCGGGTACTACACTGAGAGGAGTACGCCGGTATACGCGTGCTTTCTGGATTTATCCAGAGCCTTCGATACTGTTTTGTACGATAGACTGTGGTTGAAGCTGGAGAGCGCTGGTGTGCCGGCAGAGATTGTCTCAGTGTTAAGGCATTGGTATCGGTGCCAGTGAAACCAAGTACGATGGGCTGGGGCTCTCTCCCAGGAATATGGCATGGAGTGTGGCGTGAGGCAGGGGGGCATTACCTCTCCTTTGGGCATTACCTCTCCTTTGTTGTTCAACCTGTATATTAATGACCTCATCTGTGAGCTCAGCAGTACTCATGTGGGTTGTTTTGTGGATGGAGTTAGCGTCAATAACATCAGCTATGCAGATGACATGGTACTGCTGGGCCCATCGGAGGGCGCAGTTCATAAACTTGTGGCGATCTGTGAGGCGTATGCGGCGGAACATGGACTAAAATATAACTGTAATAAAAACTAAAATCAAGTAATAAAAAATCAAGTAACAAAAACTAAAACCCAACTACGACTTAAAAGGTATAAACAAGACACCACAGACAGACAAATTAAAAATCCGGAGTCACACGTGTTAGGGCATAAATCGAACAGATTACGTGTGACTCCGGATTTTTAATTTGTCTGTCTGTGGTGTCTTGTTTATACCTTTTAAGTCGTAGTTGGGTTTTAGTTTTTATTACTTGATTTTTTTTGTTACTTTTTTTTTTTTTTAATCCATGGTTTAATGTTCTGAGGATCAGCCACCCCATTATACGATCTATTACTTCTTTCACTGCCCCGCATGTCTTTGACTTATCTATCTATATTCAGGCATTTCGTTAATTTGTTTGTTCAGGTTTGTCATTTTTAGAATTCTTTTTGTGAAAACATGAAGTTTCCGAGTGGCCTTTCTTACCGCAAAATTCACATTTTACCGTACATTGAAATCGTTTATGATTCCCGCCGCAATTATAACACTCTATGGGTGGTGTTCTTAAGCCGCTACTGCTAGAACTCGTACTGCTTCTCTTAGATGATTTACGAGCGCGCTTCGCCCTATGTTTACGCTTACTTACGCGTCTTTTTCCCATTATTTAGTTTTACTTTACTTTTGGGGCGCGAGATGAATTATGCAAACTTCTGATATTAACTATTTCTATGTGGAGGTTTAAAACACGTATTAGCAATTTATAGAAACTTATTAATCATAAATAAATCACAAAATCAAACGCGTTTCGCGGCTTGAGAAAAGTAATGGCGGGAAGTTCCAAATTCAAAAAACTTCATCGCCGACGCTCCAAGTAGCTTCACTCGGAGTTGCCAACATAATCTACTAAGATTTTGAGAATAAAAGTTAGTAAATTTAAGTCTCTCTTGGTAGTCCAGACAGTCCAGGTAATTGATAGGAGCTAGTTTATTTGTTTATTAGTCCCATAACACCATCTAATAAAGAGATACCGGTAATTGAAATCTATTTCGATAATAATTCACAGTTTACACAAAAGCACGAAGCACGTCACTTATTGACAACAGACAATTGATACCAGGGTTGCCAATGCCTATTTACCAGATTCCCCAAAATCATTGGTGAAAATCCCCGTATTTGGGGAAAGAAAAATCATGAGTCCCCACAAAATTATTTAATAAAATAAACTCATTTCTATAAAAAATCAACAATATTTATTAAGAGGGATGCGGTTAGTTGTTCAGATCAGTAGTAGGTTGTATGTTGATCTAAATATTATTTGCGACCGGAACAAATATGGATTTACAGGATTTTACTCTCGGGGATTTTCCCCAATAATTTTAAGGAATCTGGAAAACAGGCATTGGCAACCCTGTTAGACTGCTGTCAAGTACTGTCAGTCAACGTCAATTACAAGAAATTTATGAAGCCCTAAGCTTTTGTACTACCAATATTTAATATTATTTATTGGTCTGTGTTTTGTACCGTTGGTCTATGTTAACGTTGTGTAGTGTATAAATACCATGCGATGCGAGTGTATTTTGTTTTCATTCCGACCTCGCCGTCGAGGTCCAGTACGACCAACGCGATCCCGATTAAATCCGTCCCCCCGTCCCTTGTCCGATGATATGCCAGCCCGCGCCGCAGCTGAGCATGTAGCTTTAAATTCTCCGAATAATAATAATGATCCGACCTTGATCCAGCCTGTCCCATCTTGCTGTCCTCCCGTCAGTGTCGCCCTAAGCCGAGGTTCGTACCCCACAGGGGGTACCCTTAGCGAGCGTTCACTTAGTTTTAATTTAGAAAAGTTATATGCCCCTGGCTGGAGGCCCTGAGTGTAGAAGCTTAAGGCAGCCACAGGAAAGTCCGGTTAAGCAGTACGATCTTCTCTAAGATCAACTGCGAAATGCCCTAGACAAAAAAAAAAAAAAAAAAAAGTGTATTTTGTTAGGTTGTCCTGGGTTGTACTTGTACATGTGCACTACTTGCCAGCGCTAGGTGTTTCAATTCATTTCAAATTCTTTATTTCAGACATGAGTCCATAGTGTAATAGTGAGTGTTTCGTTATGAAGTCATAACGAAATAAACGTGAACGGTCTAAATTTAAGTAGATGGTGTAAAGAGACTAATTAATTAACAAATTCCTATGAATTACCTGGATTGTCTGCTTGACTACCAAAAGAGACATTTATAAAAAGATACTAATTTTACTAGGACTTGTATTTATACAAGCCTCATCGTTATTTGTACGCAACGCAGCAGTATTTCTCTTATATAAATGCAAATTTGAACTAAATAACTTACTTAAGTGACACTTTTGAGTTACAAGATGGAAAAATTGCTAATGTGTAGGATATGTTTAGCGGAGAATGTCCGTATGTATGTAGTGTTCAACAGGCACTTACATGAACTGTATGAGAAGCTGACTTATATTCCAGTAAGTTATATTTTGTAATTAATTAAGTGAATTACCTATTAGGTTTTTTTATGCCTCGTCTATGCGAAGATTCCTAGATTCACACTCTACGTACATGAACTTTCGGTCAGAGAGTCGTCTTAGGGGAAAATGGAAATCATAGACATTGGTGAACGAAATGGCATAAGGAAACCAGAACTTATAATAGGTAATAAGGGCTGGTATCCGCAACTCCACGACAAAGCGCGTATTTTGCGTACGGGTGGGAAATCGCTTATTCGATCCACTCCAGCTCCTCCAAGAAGGCCAGCAACGCCTTGGTGTTACTGACCATCTCACGTAGGGTACCTGGGTTACCGAAGTACTTTGCCCTGTATGTGCAGGTAGTGTAGTAGCACATGAGCTGCTGTCTCGTCGTCCTCCATGCAGGCCCTGCACCAGAACTTATAATAAATATGTATATTAAGTCTCCAATCTGCCTTGAACAACCATGGTGCTCATGACTTCTCTGTAAGATGCACACAGAGAGTATTAAAGGTTATTTAAGTATTTCTTCATATAAACAAGATAATGCAAGACAAATTTTGTTGCAGTTTGTAACTAAAGACAGTAGACCGATGCTCGCCTGTTTCTTCTGCTGCGCTAAACTAAAGCATTGCTACCGATTACTGAGACAATGTCTGCAAGCCGAAGAGCTGTTCGCTCAGATGATGAATGAAGATTATGAGGTGAGGTATTCTTCAACAGACATTTATTGTCATAATTTCTAATTTCTGTATAATGTGCAAGTGATTCCTTGCTTGTACCTATTGTGTCTGGATTTTACTACAATTTTATCACTGAGTGTTGAATGTTGATATGTACACATGGCTACACATCAAGCTATACATTTCCAGTTTAAGCTGATCTCGCATTGTATAGGATTTCGGTACAATGCGAGGTCAGCTTATACTGGAAATGTATAGCTTAATGTATAGCCATGAGTACGCTTTTGTAAAATATAGGTGTTTACAATTATTTCATGTTAAATACTCCACTTAATACTGCTACAAGTTCTGTATGCGGCGGATTGATAGCGGTCCCCTGTCATGTCAGCACAAGCTATGTGACAATAGTTTGTACAGTGGTCAATTAAGTTGGCCGGCTCTCTACGGTACATTGGTCCTACTTAAGTATCCTCACTTGTGGGGGCTCTTTTGAGTGACTTTAGTATGATAAAATATTAGTTATTTATGCAACTGTTATATAATAAGGGGTATTAAAACACGAATGTGGGTTACGGAACGGGTTTTAGCACGCCCTAATTAATCGATTACAGCGTAACTCGGAACGCACTCTTAGTGTAAAGCTCGTGAATGACAATGTTCTTTTTTTTTCATAATGAAATTCGGTACAACTTTATAACGCCCGTTTGGATGATATTATGGTTACTATGACACTGGATGTTTTAATGTTGGCTATAAGCTAACTGTTTCAGATACTTTTATAGAGGATTTATAGCATGGGTATAGATAAAGTATGTCTTGTATTGTTTGTGCTCGTAGGACTATGATCACCAGCATATTTTCCTAACACTTTAATCATCTTTTTCAGCCGAGTTCTTTAATAAACAAAAATCACTTTGAGTTTGTCAGTGGGTTTATTAAATCTCCAATAGAGCACTTATGTATAGATGATGAATGTCAAACAGAAAGCATTGCTGTCAAAGAAGAATTACCAGCTGTTTGTGAGGCACTAGATGATATTATTATTGAGCCAAAGGAGGAATATGAAATTGAAGGTATGTTTAAAAAAATAAAAACAACAATTAAAGGTATAATATTTGAAGAGTTTCCTCGATTTCTTCAGTATTCCATTATCAGAACCAGACCTTATGATGACAATGGGACCATCTCGGAAGTATACCTTTCCAACAAAAAAAAATTATTTAAAAAACAAAAAACCCGCCTGCAAAAACGCATAACTTAAAAGAGAAAAACAAGCATTATAATCTGTAGAATTTTGGTATTACAGGCGGGGAACAAACAAAATTTACACCATATTTCAGGTTATTGGTTTGTTCCCCGCCTGTAATACCAAAATTCTACAGATTATAATGCTTGTTTTTACCCGACTACGGCGAAGAAAAAAGGAGGGTTATGATTTTGACCGGTATGTATGTATGTATGTATGTTCATCTGTTCCCTCTTATCTTCCAAACCACTTATCACAATTTGACAAATGAGGTATCGTTAGAAGCGTCGTGATTGTCCGCTGGTTATAGGCTATGTGAAGTCACATTAAATTAGGCGCCCTCTAGAGGACATAAAGTGAGGAACTTAAAAAAAAAAATGGTTTAATCGTACCATGTTGGGTATCAAATGAAAGGGCTTAATGAGCACATTTCAAATATAATTAGATTATAACCCCAAAGGAATTTAAAAAAAAATCAAGTAATTAAAACTAAAACCCAACTACGACTTAAAAGGTATAAAAGTCACATGTGTTAGGGCATAAATCGAACAGATTACGTGTGACTCCGGATTTTTAATTTGTCTGTCTGTGGTGTCTTGTTTATACCTTTTAAGTCGTAGTTGGGTTTTAGTTTTTATTACTTGATTTTTTTTCTCTTTTAAGTTATGTGTTTTTGCAGGCGGGTTTTTTGTTTTTTAAATAATTTTTTTTTATTTCATTTTTTTATTTTTTTTTAAATTAAGTTATATTTTTGAAATTACTTAACTACTAGCTTTTATTTGATACCAATATTGTAATTTATTAAAAAAAAAAAACCCGCTCCCTTTTTTTTTTGTTTGCAGATGAAATATATAAAAAAATTATAGCCTATGTCACTCCCACAATTAAGACGAATCTAACGACACCTCAAATGTTAAAATCCATCAAGCCGTTTAGGCTACAGAGCATGCCAAAGAAATAGACATACAAACATACATACATACATACATACATACTCTCGAAAAACATTACCCTCCTTCTGGGGCAGTCGGGTAAAAAGAATTTTGCTAATCCTTACTTAGTATGATATATATATATATATACTTATATGACGGAGTCAAATCCGAACACACATAAAAATATATCTACACTAGCTTCCGCCCGCGGCTTCGTCCGCGTGGTATGTCAATAAAAAAAAAAATCAAGTAACAAAAACTAGGACTCTCCGGAGTCACACGTGTTAGGGCAAAAATCGAACAGATTACGTGTGACTCCGGATTTTTAATTTTCTGTCTGTGGTGTCTTGTTTATACCTAAGATAAGATAAGATAAGTGGTGGTAAGTAAGATAAGATAAGTGGTTTGGAAGATAGGAGGGAACAGATGAACATACATACATACATACATACATACATACATACATACCGGTCAAAATCATAACCCTCCTTTTTTCTTCGCCGTAGTCGGGTAAAAAGTAGCCTATGCCCTCCCCGGGATGCCATCTATCTACTTAAAAAATACAATAGACGCAGATATATTTATTAACCTATTCCGCTTGACTATTCTTCAAGAGTCATAAAAACCCTGTAAGAAATCGACACGTGTTTCACTTCTCAACGAGGCATCTTCAGGATGACGATTGATCAATTGCAAACCAGAACGCGACGTGTTACCACACCGAGCGCTGGACGCAGAGTGAATCAAATCGAAACACGAAACACGTGTCGATTTCTTACAGGGTTTTTATGACTCTTGAAGAATAGTCAAGCGGAATAGGTTACTAAATATATCAGCGTCTATTGTATTTTATAATGGATTTCCGCAAAGTCACGCCTGAATCAATTAACTATCTATCTCCTTGCCAAATTTTATCGAAATCCGTTCAGTGGTTTAGGCGTGACAGGTAACATACAGCTTTTCGCGTCTGTCTGTACGACTGCGTAGTTCTTCACCATCATTTAAATAATTTATTCTGCAATGTGTATGTGTATAATACATTTATATTAAACTTACATGTAATAAGAGCAGTAGCATGGCAGTTTATAATTTTCTATTCTTGTTTACTTACAGAGCTAGAACCGGACAATTTAGACAACTGTCTATATGTAGCAGATGTCCGACCACACAACTGTGAGTCAGATTTAGAAGATGATGAACCTTTATTGAAGTTAAAAATAGAAGTGGAAGAAGAACAAGAAGTATCTAAGAAGAAACGACGAGCCAGCGAGACGAGAAGTAAGTGTTAGTTAATGTATAGGTCAGCAAACAGGCCAATGGTTCCCTGATAGGAAGCGGTCAGCGGTACCAAAAGACATGCCCGCTGACATGTGTAATGTTGAATGCTCTCCATAGGATTGTAGAAGTCACAAATGATAAACTAGAACCATCAATGAACTGTAAATTTCTGGTAACTAACAAAACCATGGCCAGCAAGACGACCAGTCACAAGCGGCACTCATTCACGAACATAACGCTAAGATCAGCCATTAGCGCCTCGCTGTTTTGTGCTCCGGCGCTACCGCAAGCAGTGACCACTAGGGCACATGACGAGCTTGCTACCAGTTGCTCAGCCAAGAATCCTTACATATTATAAAACAAACTCCTCCGCCGCGTCTCTGTGTCGTCCTGTTCGCGATAAACTAAAAACGACTGCACCGATTTTCATGCTGTGTTCACCAATGGATACAATTTTCTAAATTACCATCTTGGAGCAACCTGTACTTGGAGAACTGTAGCGAAGAGGTCATTTGCCGGGGTCACGGATCATAAGTAGGCGAATAGAGGACAGCCGCGCAATTTTGTATAAATTATGCCGACAAAGGATCTTACCGATAGAACGTAAGCCAGCTGGTAGGTAGCTTCATGAATGAATCTTTTACACTGAGTGATCTCAGTTTTGGTTATGTTTTTACCCGACTGCCCCAGAAGGAGGGTAATGTTTTTCGAGAGTATGTATACATGTATGTTTGTATGTATGTATGTCTATTTCTTTGGCACGCTCTGTAGCCTAAACGGCTTGATGGATTTTAACATTTGAGGTGTCGTTAGATTCGTCTTAATTGTGGGAGTGACATAGGCTATATTTTTTTTATATACTTCATCGCAAACAAAAAAAAAAGGAAGGTATCAAATAAAAGCTAGTAGTTTCACCCGCGTAGGTCTCGATCCCGTGGGAATATAGGGATAAAACTTATCATATGTCCTATTCCAGGTCATGATCTACCCGTGTGCCCATCCTCTCCTCTCTAGAGTAGGGAACGTCGCGGTGGCGTGGCGCCGGCGTCGAACGGTTCGCGTATTGCATTTTCATACGCGTGATATCTTCGAAATTAAATGTCCGATTCGAATGAATTCAAAAGTATTTTACTGCTACATAAATACCCTTGATGTTAAAATTATTTATTTGAATAAAAATTAATTTTATATTGATAAAACTCCTTCGCAAATAATGCATTAATATAGAACAAATTTGATTACCATAAAAAAAGTTATAGTGAGTCAATCTTAAAAGATAGACATAATATGCTGTCGCGGACTTTTTTTTAGAACTTTTAAAGAGGAACAATTCCATTATACATGATATTTACGTAACATAAACCGTTTACGCAGCGCACGCAACGAAAGCTCTCAAAAAGGAATATTTTTCCCGTTTTTGCAACACATTTCATTTATGCTCCGCTCCTATTGGTCGTAGCGTGATAAAACAAAATTAAAAAAATAAAAATCTTCAAATTTTGGTATTACAGGCGGGGAACAAACCAATAACCTGAAATATGGTGTAACTTTTGTTTGTTCCCCGCCTGTGATACCAAAATTCTACAGATTATAATGCTTGTTTTTCTCTTTTAAGTTATGCGTTTTTGCATGCGGGTTTTTTTAATTACAGAATTATAAACATTAGAATCAGCAATCTCTAAGTTCATGAAAGGGCCAAATGTCATGATTTCATGAAATAGTCATTCAATACACTTTCATGAGCTTAGAGAGTTGTATTGCTGATTTTAATGTTTATAATTCAGTAAATCCATATTTGTTACGAGCGCTAATAATATTTAGATCAACATACAAACTGACCTGCAAATTGCAAAAAACGTAAGAAAATTTGAATTTCGCGGGCCACCCAAGCGCATCCCCCTTAAGCCCTTTTATTTGATACCCAACATGGTACGATTAAACGATTTTTGTTTTAGTTCCTTACTTTATGTCCTCTAGAGGGCGCCATTATTAATTTATGTGACGTCACATAGCCTATAACCAGCGGACGATCAAGAAAGACGCTTCCAAAGATATCTCATTTGTCAAATTGTGACGAGTGATTTAGAAGTCAAAGTCAAATAATTTATTTCAAGTAGGCACTTTTGAACGTCAAATACATAGAAATAGAACTGATTCTAGTTGCCCCTTCCAAAAGGTAGTTTTCGTATGGTGAAGAATGGGCAAGAAACTTCAACGTTACTCTTTAAAAAAAAATGTTTTACAATATTTGGTATAGGTACATCAATTATATAATTACATGTGAAGACGATGCACCGAGAATACAATTACAATAGGTAAAAAAATCAAGTAATAAAAACTAAAACCCAACTACGACTTAAAAGGTATAAACGAGACACTACAGACAGACAAATTAAAAATCCGGAGTCACACGTAATCTGTTCGATTTATGCCCTAACCCGTGTGGCCCCGGATTTTTAATTTGTCTGTCTGTGGTGTCTTGTTTATACCTTTTAAGTCGTAGTTGGGTTTTAGTTTTTATTACTTGATTTTTATGACTTGATTTTTTTAATACTTAATTTTTTTTGTTACTTGAATTTTTTTTTAAGAAGTCTGTTAAAGAATGACAAACTTTTTTACATAAAATTAAACCGGTGAAAAAAGTCAACTGAAAAAACTTTAAAAAAAAAAAAAAAACAACCGACTTCCAAAAAAAAAACACTGAAAACTGAAAAATTACTTTTTCGGAAGTCGGTGTTGTTTTAGTTTTTATTATTGTTCGTGTTTTTAAGTATGTCAATCTTTTTCAAACTACTTACAAGCTTTTTATTTACAGGGGCGACCGTTGCGAAATATCCAAAACTAAACATACGAAGAACAAAACAAGCCGCCGAGCAAACTAAGAAGGACAAATCAGACTTAAAAGTTATCCCGAAAACTGAAAAACGTACGTCCAAACGTGGCACTTCATACAAACAGCCTTACAAATTTGGACAATACAGTTATCGTGAACAAATTGTTGTAAAAACATATAAGTGTGATTTATGTCTGCGTAGTTTTAATTTTAAGTGTAATTTAACAAAACATATTCGAATACACACGGGTGTAAAACCTTATAAGTGTGATGTATGTCAACGTAGTTTTACTCGAAAAGATAATTTAACACAACATATTCGAATACACACTCGTGTAAAACCTTAGAAGTGTGATGTATGTCAACGTAGTTTTACTCGAAAAGATAATTTAACACAACATATTGGAATACACACTGGTGTAAAACCTTTTTACCCGACTACGGCGAAGAAAAAGGAGGGTTATGATTTTGACCGGTATGTATGTATGTTCATCTGTTCCCTCCTATCTTCCAAACCACTTATCACAATTTGACAAATGAGGTATCGTTAGAAGCGTCGTGATTGTCCGCTGGTTATAGGCTATGTGAAGTCACATTAAATTAAAAATGGCGCCCTCTAGAGGACAAAAGTGAGGAACTTAAAAAAAAATATGGTTTAATCATACCATGTTGGGTATCAAATGAAAGGGCTTAATGAGCACATTTCAGAAAATATATATATTATAACCCCAAAAGAATTAAAAAAAAATCAAGTAATAACAAGTAATAAAAAAATCAAGTAACAAAAACTAAAACCCAAAATCATAACCCTCCTTTTTTCTTCGCCGTAGTCGGGTAAAAACTAAAACCCAACTACGACTTAAAAGGTAAAAACAAGACACCACAAACAGACAAATTAAAAATCCGGAGTCACACGTAACCTGTTCGATTTATGCCCTAACACGTGTGACTCCGGATTTTTAATTTGTCTGTCTGTGGTGCCTTGTTTATACCTTTTAAGTCGTAGTTGGGTTTTAGTTTTTATTACTTGATTTTTTTTTAAATTCTTTTGGGGTTATAATATATATATTTTTGAAATGTGCTCATTAAGCCCCTTCATTTGATACCCAACATGGTACGATTAAACCATTTTTTTTTTTAAGTTCCTCACTTTTAGTCCTCTAGAGGGCGCCATTTTTAATTTAATGTGACTTCACATAGCCTATAACCAGCGGACAATCACGACGCTTCTAACGATACCTCATTTGTCAAATTGTGATAAGTGGTTTGGAAGATAGGAGGGAACAGATGAACATACATACATACATACATACCGGTCAAAATCATAACCCTCCTTTTTTCTTCGCCGTAGTCGGGTAAAAATATAACTTCATTAGTAAATATTTATATATAATAGTCGAATTATTTACACAAAGCACTCCCTGTTTTTTCGTCGGAAAAAAATAAGTAATAAAAACTAAAACCCAACTACGACTGAAAAGGTATAAACAAGACACCACAGACAGACAAATTAAAAATCCGGAGTCCCACGTGTTAGGGCATAAATCGAACAGATTACGTGTGACTCCGGATTTTTAATTTGTCTGTCTGTGGTGTCTTGTTTATACCTTTTAAGTCGTTGTTGGGTTTTAGTTTATACCCGACTACGGCGAAGAAAAAAGGAGGGTTATGATTTTGACCGGTATGTATGTATGTATGTTCATCTGTTCCCTCCTATCATCCAAACCACTTATCATAATTTGACAAATGAGGTATCGTTAGAAGCGTCGTGATTGTCCGCTGGTTATAGGCTATGTGAAGTCACATTAAATTAAAAATGGCGCCCTCTAGAGGACATAAAGGGAGGAACTTAAAAAAAAAATGGTTTAATCGTAGCATGTTGGGTATCAAATGAAAGGGCTTAATGAGTACATTTCAAAAATATATATATTATAACCCCAAAAGAAATTTTAAAAAAATCAAGTAACTTCACAGAAAAATTGTTTGTTCTGCACAAACTAAACGCACATTGGGCAATGTGCGTTTAGTTTGTGCAGAACAAACAATATTTCTTTCTTTCTTTTCTAGTTTTATTCGAAATTATGATTTAACATAACATACGCTACTTTACACTGGTGAAAAACCATACAAGTATAGTGTATCCAATCAAAAACATAAATGTGAAAAAATTAAGTAATAAAAAAAATCAAGTAACAAAAACTAAAACCCAACTACGACTTAAAAGGTATAAACAAGACACCACAGACAGACAAATTAAAAATCCGGAGTCACACGTGTGAGGGCATAAATCGAACAGATTACGTGTGACTCCGGATTTTTAATTTGTCTGTCTGTGGTGTCTTGTTTATACCTTTTAAGTCGTAGTTGGGTTTTAGTTTTTGTTACTTGATTTTTTTTTAATTCTTTTGGGGTTATAATATATATATTTTTGAAATGTGCTCATTAAGCCCTTTCGTTTGATACCCAACATGATACGATTAAAACATTTTTTTTTTAAGTTCCTCACTTTATGTCCTCTAGAGGGCGCAATTTTTAATTTAATGTGACTTTACCTAGCCTATAACCAGCGGACAATCACGACGCTTCTAATGATACCTCATTTGTCAAATTGTGATAAGTGGTTTGGAAGATAGGAGGGAACAGATGAACATACATACATACATACATACCGGTCAAAATCATAACCCTCCTTTTTTCTTCGCCGTAGTCGGGTAAAAACTAAAACCCAATTACGACTGAAAAGGTTTAACAAGACACCACAGACAGACAAATTAAAAATCCGGAGTCACACGAGTTAGGGCGGCATAAATCGAACAGATTACGTGTGACTCCGGATTTTTAATTTGTCTGCCTGTGGTGTCTTGTTTATACCTTTTCAGTCGTAGTTGGGTTTTAGTTTTTATTACTTAATTTTTTTTAAATATTTTGGGGTTATAATATACAGGATGTAAGGGTAAACAATCTTGTCATTCAAACCATGGGTAGTTGACTTAAATATAAGAATAAATGACCGAACACAAAAAAAAAAAAACGTTATTTAATCTTATTAAAAGATTTAAAAAAGTTTCTATCTGACACCGTGCTTGCTAGCGAAACAGCTGACTGACTAAGGGAGGGATCGCGCTCGCTGCCGGTCAGATCACATCCCGTACCCCCCGCCCGTGTTGAGACGCAAGTTCGTTGCCCTAGTGCATAGGGCAACGAACTTGCGTCTCTTGTGGTAAAATTTAGATCTAAAAAAAATTGAAAAAAAAGTTGTAATTTTGCATTGATTTTACGTTCTATAAATGAAACCAAACCACTGGTTGCAAGGATAACGGTGTTTACACTAACACCCTGTATATATTTTTGAAATGTGCTCATTAAGCCCTTTCATTTGATACCTAACATGGTACGATTAAACAATTTTTTTTTTAGTTCCTTACTTTATTTCCTCTAGAGGGCGCCATTTTTAATTTAATGTGACTTCACATAGCCTCTAACCAGCGGACTATCAAGGCGCTTCTAACGATACCTTATTTGTCAAAATGTGATGAGCGGTTTAGAAGATACAAGGGAACAGATGAACATACATACCGGTCAAAATCATAACCCTCCTTTTTTCTTCGCCGTAGTCGGGTAAAAATGGGAGCCAACTTCAAAAGTATTAAGGATAAGCGTGGTTGTCGACTTCGCCGACAAAAGAATTGAGATCTAAATGGGTGTCAAGTTCTATAGATAATCCTGAATTCTTGTTTTTCTGCTATACCAATGTTTGCTTTTTAAAAATATAACTTCATTAGTAAATATTTATATATAATAGTCGAATTATTTACACAAAGTACTCCTTGTTTTTTCGTCGGAAAAAATTAAGTAATAAAAAAAATTAAGTAATAAAAAAAAATCAAGTAATAATAAATATAAGTAAAAATCTTTTAAAAAACAAGCTTTTATTAACTAAAAAGTACTAAATAAAACTGTCGTAAACATAGAACTTTAATATTTTCTTACGTTCCTAATTTTAAGATAGGCGCGTGTTATGCAAGAAAAACACAAAAACGTGGAGGTTCCTGCATTCTTATTAAAAATATCTATGAATACAAAGAATTAAAGAACGTATCAAGTTTTTCAGTGGCGGGAGTTATAGAATGTTGTGCAGTGGAACTAATTATGCAAAAGACTGTAATAATATGCATTTATCGTCCGCCCAATTGGTCAAACATAAGTCTTTTCTATGATAACCTAGATTCTCTTTTGAAAACTGTGTGCACTAATTCAAATAAAAAGGTGGTTTTGTGTGGGGACTTTAACATAGATATAATTAAAAGAAATAGATTTACTTTGAACTTTGAATCCCTACTTTTCAGTCACAATCTTAAATTGGAAATAAATCAACCAACAAGACTAATGAGCAAAACTTGCCTAGATAACATAGCGCATAACTCTAAGCAGAAATGCAATAGCGAGATAATGGACTTCGCTTTATCGGACCACACAGCTCAATTATAAAAAATCCCAGTTAAAAAAACATGTATTATTAATTCTTGGAGAATACAGAAACGTCAGTTTACAAAGGAAAATATGTTAAAATTTAAAAATCATTTAAAGTGTCTTACTGTCGCAAACGTATTTGGTACTGAAAACGCTAACGAAGCCTATAACAATTTCATCGATATTTTTTGTTTATTGCACAATCTCTGCTTTCCATTAAAATGGGTAATTGTTAAACCTGAGAAAAAGATTAAGTGGATTACTCGGGGTATAAGAATTTGCAGTCGGAAACAAAGAAATCTACTGTGGAAGTATAGGCGATCACCTACGCAAACAAATAAAGCTATTTTCAAAACTTATTCACAGAGACTCAAAAAAATTATTCGGTTAACCCAAAAGGCCCAAAATAACTATACTATAAACAGTTCCGAGAATAAGACTAAAGCAGCATGGCAAATTATTAATAAAACTAAATTCACTAAAGATCCTGTCTTACAAATCAACAGTCAGAATTCGTTAATTAAAGACCCGCAAGAAATAGCCGAATCCTTTAATAATTTCTTTGTGGACCAAGTACAAGATGTAGCAAAAGGAAAAACAAAATTAGAAAATGTAACTAGTATAGGCAATAACCCGAACTCAATATTCATGCCACCAGTGATGCCACAAGATATATAATTGCTAAAGAACAAAAAAAGCCACGGTTATGATGGCATTACCACTTCTGTAGTAAAACTTGTGGCCGATATAATTGCGGTACCACTAAGTCACGTTATGAATACAAGTATTAGCTCAGGTACCTTCCCCAGTAACCTTAAAAAAGTAATTATAAAACCACTACATAAAAAGAATAATAAAGAAGACATGGCTAATTATAGGCCAGTGGCATTAATCCCTGTGTTCTCCAAAGTTTTTGAAAAAATTATATACGAGTCATTAGATAAATTCCTAACTAAAAATAAAATCTTATGTGATGAACAAAAGGGGTTCAGAAAACATAAAAATATTAATATGGCAATATACGATCTGCTGGATAATGTAATGCCAAGTGTTGACCATAAAACTCCCGTATGCGCTATCTATACTGATATGACGAGAGCATTCGATTACGTAAAGCACGACGCTCTCATTAACAAACTTTACACGTACGGCATCAGAGGAAATGTCTTGAGTCTAATAAAGTCATACCTTACTAATCGAAAGCAGTGCACACAAATATCGAGGATCTGTGGTAAAACAAAAAAAGAACATAATTATCTATCCCACTATAGAGAAGTCAAATATGGTGTTCCTCAGGGAATTGTACTTGGACCTTTGTTATTTAATTTATATATTAACGACTTGCCTCGGCACATTCATAATACATTGAAAAGAATAATTAACTGGCTCAATCAAAATAATTTAATCATTAATCTCCAAAAAACACAAATTATGCATTTTCATCAGCGCATAAGTGCTGAACATTATGATGTGGAATTCAATGGACAAAAAGTAGACTCAACAAAGGTTACAAAATTCCTCGGTATTATAATTGATAATAAACTAACATGGAAACCGCATTCTGAGGAGGTATGTAAGAAGTTAAGTAAGTCAGCATACGTACTATATAACTTATCAAAAAAGTAAACACTCGCACCGTGCTGGAAGCATACCATGGTCTTGTTGTGTCAGTTTTGAGATTTGGAGCTATTTTCTGGGGTAACTGTACTGAGAGGGAGAGAATATTCAAAGGTCAAAAACGTTGCATTAGATCAATGACTGGTCTTAATAATACCGACAGCTGTGAACCTGTGTTCAAGTCTCTAAAATTACTCACCTTTCCATCTTTGTATATACTTGAAGTTGCAATATTTGTTAGAACTAACAGACACCTATTTGCCCTAATGGAGGACATTCGTACACGGCCAGGATCTGTTAAATCGCAATATAAAAATCTAATGTTCACAGGTAGGCACAAAACAGCATTATTGAGAAAAAGTATTTTGTCAATGGGGCCCGTCATATATAATAAAAAAAATCAAGTAATAAAAACTAAAACCCAACTACGACTTAAAAGTTATAAACAAGACACCACAGACAGACAAATTAAAAATCCGGAGTCACACGTGTTAGGGCATAAATCGAACAGATTACGTGTGACTCCGGATTTTTAATTTGTCTGTCTGTGGTGTCTTGTTTATAACTTTTAAGTCGTAGTTGGGTTTTAGTTTTTATTACTTGATTTTTTTTTAAATTCTTTTGGGGTTTTGATATATATATATTTGAAATGTGCTCATTAAGCCCTTTCATTTGATACCCAACATGGTACGAATAAACCATTTTTATTTTTAAGTTCCTCACTTTATGTCCTCTAGAAGGCGCCATTTTTAATTTAATGTGACTTTACATAGCCTATAACCAGCGGACAATCACGACGCTTCTAACGATACCTCATTTGTCAAATTGTGATAAGTGGTTTGGAAGATAGGAGGGAACAGATGAACATCACAGCTGATCTTCAAGTTTAGTGTAAGAAGGACATTTACGCCTCAAGCTTTTAAGAAAATATTAAAGTTCTATGTTTACGACAGTTTTATTTAGTACTTTTTAGTTAATAAAAGCTTGTTTTTAAAAAGATTTTTACTTATATTTTATTTTCTACTTTTTAGCATTATGATTTGTTTAAATATCTGTTCTATCATCTTCACAAGTCCAAACAATTAGGTTTTCTCATGGCCACCTTCCGGCTCCATCATCAGGCACTGAACACCACCTAGTGTCAAAGCACTTGTCAATACATAACCAATGAGTCCAAACACGATGGTGCTATCTTGTTTGATTGAGGTTTTCCCATGGCCACCGTCCGGCTTCATCATTAGGCCCTGAACACCACCTAGTGTCAAAGTACTTGTCAATACATAAGCAACGCATCCAAACACGATGGTGCTATCTTGTTTGATTGAGGAGTTCCCATGGCCACCTTCCGGCTCCATCATCAGACCATGAACACTAGCTAGTGTCAAAGCACTTGATAATGCATAACCAACGAGTCCAAACACGATGGTGCTATCCTGATTGATTGAGGAGTTCCCATGGTCACATTCCGGCTCCATCATCAGACCCTGAACACTACTTAGTGTCAAAGCACTCGTTAATACATAACCAAAGAGTCCAAACGCGATGGTGCTATCTTGTTTGATTGAGGTTTTCCCATGGCCACCCTCCGGCTCCATCATTAGGCCCTGAACACCACCTAGTGTCAAAGCACTTGTCAATACATAACCAACGCGTCCAAACACGATGGTGCTATCTTGTTTGATTGAGGAGTTCCCATGGCCACCTTCCGGCTCCATCATCAGACCCTGAACACTAGCTAGTGTCAAAGCACTTGTTAATACATAACCAACGAGTCCAAACACGTTGGTGATATCTTGTTTGATTGAGGAGTTCCCACGGCCACCTTCCGGCTCCATCATCAGACCCTGAACACTACCTAGTGTCAAAGCACTTGTCAATACATAACCAACGCATCCAAACACAATGGTGCTATCTTGTTTGATTGAGGAGTTCCCAAGGCCACCTTCCGGCTCCATCATCAGACCCTGAACACTACTTAGTGTCAAAGTACTTGTTAATACATGACCAATGAGTCCAAACGCGATGGTGCTATCTTATTTGGTTGTGGTTTTCCCATGGCCACCTTCCGGCTCCATCATCAGGCCCTGAACACCACCTAGTGTCAAAGTACTAGTTAATACGTAACCAATGAGTCTGTAGAGTCTGTGTTGGGTATTTGGTGGTTAGGGAACTTTTCATAGTAAACACAGCTCTAACATCAATAATTAAGTTTATTACCCGACTACGGCGAAGAAAAAAGGAGGGTTATGATTTTGACCGGTATGTATGTATGTATGCATGTATGTTCATCTGTTCCCTCCTATCTTCCAAACCACTTATCTCAATTTGACAAATGAGGTATCGTTAGAAGCGTCGTGATTGTCCGCTGGTTATAGGCTATGTGAAGTCACATTAAATTAAAAATGGCGCCCTATAGAGGACATAAAGAGAGGAACTTAAAAAAAAAAAATGGTTTAATCGTACCATGTTGGGTATCAAATGAAAGGGCTTAATGAGCACATTTCAAAAATATATATATTATAACCCCAAAAGAATTTTAAAAAAAATCAAGTAACAAAAACTAAAACCCAACTACGACTTAAAAGGTATAAACAAGACACCACAGACAGACAAATTAAAAATCCGGAGTCACACGTAATCTGTTCGATTTATGCCCTAACACGTTTGACTCCGGATTTTTAATTTGTCTGTCTGTGGTGTCTTGTTTATACCTTTTAAGTCGTAGTTGGGTTTTAGTTTTTGTTACTTGATTTTTTTTCTTTTTTTGTTCAACAGAGTGGATCTAGATACTTTTATACCTACTTTTGCATGCCGTAAGGTAGAGTGTGGAAGAACTATTTGTTAAAATGTGAACACCTTATTTTGTACCCACAGTCTTTGCAAAATAAATGATTTCTGATTTCTGATTTACAACCTTGAGGCTGATCTTCAAGTTTAGTGTAAGAAGGACATTTACGCCTCAAGCTTTTAAGAAAATATTAAAGTTCTATATTTACGACAGTTTTATTTAGTACTTTTTAGTTAATAAAAGCTTGTTTTTAAAAAGATTTTTACTTATATTTTATTTTCTACTTTTTAGCATTATGATTTGTTTAAATATCTGTTCTATCATCTTCACAAATCCAAACAATTAGGTTTTCTCATGGCCACCTTCCGGCTCCATCATCAGGCACTGAACACCACCTAGTGTCAAAGCACTTGTCAATACATAACCAATGAGTCCAAACACGATGGTGCTATCTTGTTTGATTGAGGTTTTCCCATGGCCACCGTCCGGCTTCATCATTAGGCCCTGAACACCACCTAGTATCAAAGCACTTGTCAATACATAAGCAACGCATCCAAACACGATGGTGCTATCTTGTTTGATTGAGGAGTTCCCATGGCCACCTTCTGGCTCCATCATCAGACCATGAACACTAGCTAGTGTCAAAGCACTTGTTAATGCATAACCAACGAGTCCAAACACGATGGTGCTATCCTGATTGATTGAGGAGTTCCCATGGTCACCTTCCGGCTCCATCATCAGACCCTGAACACTACTTAGTGTCAAAGCACTCGTTAATACACACACACACATATCACAACAAGGCCTACATTCAATAAAATTGCCAACAATACAATTACCAACATTTGATGGCTCATATTTAAAATGGTTAGAGTTTAGTTTTAATTCTAGGTGAATTATTCTAAGTTTAACCGCTTAATTCGTGTGGTTGCCTATGTATTGCGGTTTTTACATAATTGTAGAAACAAGACTAAATTGCATAATTCCCTACAAACAAGCGAAATATTTAAATCAAAAACTATTCTTGTTAAAATATGTCAAAGCGAATCGTTTTATATTGAATTGAAGTCTCTCAATAAAGGTTTAGGAGTATCTAAAAATTCCAAAATATTTAATTTAAATCCGTTCCTTGATTCTGAAGGTTTACTAAGAGTAGGAGGTCGTCTTGACAATTCAAATTTTGATTACAACAAGAAACATCCAATTATATTAGATTGTAAAGATAGACTTACCCTGCTATTAATGCAAAATGAACACCAACGTTTATTTCATGCAGGTCCGCAATTGTTATTATCTTCTGTGAGAGAAATGTACTGGCCGATAGGCGGGAGGGCCTCAGCACGCAAGGTTTATAAAAAATGCATTGTATGCACTAGATTTCGTGGTAAGACTATACAGCCTATAATGGGCAATTTACCATCAGCTAGGATGAGACCTACTTTCCCTTTCCACTCGACTGGTACTGATTTCGCTGGACCACTTAAAATCTCTAGTAAAAAGGGAAGAGGTAATCGAATCAGTAAATCTTACCTCTGTCTATTTGTTTGTTTAAGTACCAGAGCGGTGCACCTAGAGTTGGTGAGTGATCTCACTACATCAGCTTTTATTTTATATTTGCGACGGTTTGTGTCGCGCAGAGGTAAGCCCTATGAAATTTGGTGTGACAATGGCACTAACTTCGTGGGGGCAAACAATGAACTGGGTAGGGTGCTCTGCTCCAGTCGTGACTCAGTCATTGATTACACTAGTAATGAAGGCATTATATTTAAATTTAGCCCGGCCTATTCACCGCATTTTGGTGGGCTCTGGGAGGCGGGCGTAAAGGCAGCCAAATATCACTTAAAACGAACAGCAGCCAATGTGTCCCTTACTTTTGAGGAGTTGTCGACTCTTTTTACACAGATAGAAGCAATCCTAAATTCTCGCCCTCTGTCTCCTTTGTCTTCTGATCCCTTTGATCTTAACCCGTTGACCCCCGGGCACTTCCTTATCGGACGGCCACTGACGTCGGTGCCCTCTTTTGCAGCGGAAGACTCAAGACCGAAGTTCCACCTCATCTGCAAACTACGCCTCGAGTTCTGGAAGAGGTGGTCTCAAGAGTACATAGCGGAACTCCAACAGCGATCGAAATGGAAAACTCCTTCTATCGGCCCTAGAATTGGAGACATGGTATTAATAAGGGACCAGAACCTGCCTCCGCAATGCTGGCGGCTTGGCCGCATTACACGTCTGCACATGGGCGCAGACAACACGTGCCGTGTGGTGGACATCTACACGTCCAAAGGGACCATACGCAGAGCCATCCACTACATCATTCGGCTGCCGGGTGAAGAAGAATCTATTGAAAGTTAGCTCTTTCAACGCCGGGAGCATGTCCACGCGCAAGGTGTGCGCGGGGGCTGCAAGCGGTCGCGGGGAGAGGAGCCGGTACTACGTGCCGCGTCACTGCTGCGACAGCGCCCCGCCGCCATTCGGACGACAGACGCTATAGAACGCGTACGCGCATCAATAAATAAACTTAATTCAATAGAAATACGTGCGCGCATCTTACGTGTAACTATATTACATATTAAATTCTATAAGTCATACAAGTCCGTTTCACTCATTCCCGACACATATGTTTGGTTAAAATACCTTTTCGAGTAAAGCTACGTTGACATACATCACACTTATAAGGTTTTACACCAGTGTGTATTCGAATATGTTGTGTTAAATTACACTTAAAATTAAAACTACGCCGACATAAATCACACTTGTAAGGTTTGTCACCAATTTCTTTACGAGTATGTTGTATCTTTTTTTTTACTCGATTAAAACTGCGCTGTTCATATTTGTTAGGCTCTTTGACTGAAGTGCCACGTTTGGACGTACGTTTTGAAGTTGTCCGAATAAGTTTCGAGTCAGATTTTTCCTTGTTCGTCTGCTCGGCTGTTATTGCATCTTCTAGTTTTGTTCTTCGAGTGTCTAGTTTTGGTTTCTTCGCACCGGTCGCCCCTGTGATTATAAATCTGGTAAGTACAATGTTGGAGGAGATTGACATGCATATGAAAAACTAAAACCCAACTACGACAAAAAGTCAACTAAAAAGATGTAAACAGGACATCACAGACAGACAAATTAACAAGTTAGGTAAATTAAATTTAAAATTTAAAAACCCCCGATAAAAACAGCATCTTATAAACGTATTTTTTTACCCGACTACGGCGAAGAAAAAAGGAGGATTATGATTTTGACCGGTATGTATGTATGTATGTATGTATGTATGTATGTATGTATGTATGTTCATCTGTTCCCTCCTATCTTCCAAACCACTTATCACAATTTGACAAATGAGGTATCGTTAGAAGCGTCGTGATTGTCCGCTGGTTATAGGCTATGTGAAGTCACATTAAATTAAAAATGGCGCCCTCTAGAGGACATAAAGTGTGGAAATTAAAAAAAAAAATGGTTTAATCGTACCATGTTGGGTATCAAATGAAAGGGCTTAATGAGCACATTTCAAAAATATATATATTATAACCCCAAAAGAATTTAAAAAAAAATCTAGTAATAAAAACTAAAACCCAACTACGACTTAAAAGGTATAAACAAGACACCACAGACAGACAAATTAAAAATCCGGAGTCACACGTAATCTGTTCGATTTATGCCCTAACACGTGTGACTCCGGATATTTTTAATTTGTCTGTCTGTGGTGTCTTGTTTATACCTTTTAAGTCGTAGTTGGGTTTTAGTTTTTATTACTAGATTTTTTTTATTACTTGATTTTTTTATTACTTGATTTTTTTTAAAATTCTTTTGGGGTTATAATACATATATTTTTGAAATGTGCTCATTAAGGCCTTTCATTTGATACCCAACATGGTACGATTAAACCATTTTTTTTTTAAGTTCCTCACTTTATGTCCTCTAGAGGGCGCCATTTTTAATTTAATGTGACTTCACATAACCTATAACCAGCGGACAATCACGACGCTTCTAACGATACCTCATTTGTCAAATTGTGATAAGTGGTTTGGAAGATAGGAGGGAACAGATGAACATACATACATACATACATACATACATACCGGTCAAAATCATAACCCTCCTTTTTTCTTCGCCGTAGTCGGGTAAAAAGAGGGGTCTCTAAGTTTGTAACACACGTTAAACTTATAAGACCCCTCTTTTTCCGTCGGGGGTTAAAAATCCGGAGTCACACGTGTTAGGGCATAAATCAAACAGATTACGTGTGACTCCGAATATTTAATTCAGTCAGCAGCAAGCTCGTCATGCGCCATAGTGGTCACTGATTGCGGTAACGTCGGGGCACAAAACAGCGAGGGGCTAATGGCTGATCTGAGCGTTATATCCGTGAATGTGTGCCGCTTGTGACTGGTCGTCTTGCTGGCCATGGTTTTGCTATAGTCATCAGAAATTTACAGTTCATTGATGGTTCTAGTTTATCATTTTTGACTTCTACAATCCTATGGAGAGCATTCAACATTACACATGTCAGCGGGTACACTCTTTAGGTACCGCTGACCGCTTCCTATCAGGCGAACCATTGGCCTGTTTGCTGACCTACTTATACATTAACTAACACTTACTTCTCGTCTCGCTGGCTCGTCGTTTCTTCTTAGATACTTCTTGTTCTTCTTCGACTTCAATTTTTAACTTCATTAAAGGTTCATCATCTTCTAAATCCGAGTCACAGTTGTGTGCTGGTACATCTGCTACATATAGACAGCTATTGTCTAAATTGTCCGGTTCTATCTCTGTAAGTAAACAGAAACAGTCACGAGTGTTACTCTTCACTACATATTATTAAAAAAAATTACCCTCCTTCTGGGGCAGTCGGGTAAAAAAACCGGCCAAGTGAGTGTCGAGTCACGCACAGTGGTTCCGTAGTTGGGATGAATTTATTCGACAAACCTAACATTGTAGTTGAAAAACTTGTTGAAGAACATGTTTTTGCAACTGCTATAAGTTGGTCAATTATTACTCGGTAACTTGTGGAGCCTACTTAGCTGTGATAGTTTTCCTTTTAATTTCGTTCTTTATACTACTGCCGTGAATTTGTTCACATACCCGAAACCAAAGACTTAACTCTAACAAAAATTAGCACTATAAAGCTTAATATTTTTTTTTTTTAAATACGTTGCCCCACACTAAGAATTTCTTCCTGTATCGTGGGTGCGTTTACAAACATAGAAACTCACATACACTAACACCCAGACCCGGAACCACTACTTGCAGATCATACAAATATTTGTTCCGTGCGGGGATTGAACCCGCGACACGTTGCGCAGCAGTCCATCGCTCAGCCACTGCGCCAACCGTGTCGTTTTTCGCAAGCGGATCCCTGAATCCAAAAATGGTTTCCATAAACTCCCATTATTTTTAAACGACCTTCCCAACGATACCCCATACCATGGGATTTACGAGAAAAAAACCCATCCCCACACAAAAAAAAAATTTTTTCCCGATTTTATTTTACCACTTTGTCGGCGTGATTTATGAAGCGCGAGTAGATGACTTTCATGCCATCATGCGCAAACGGTGTGCTTCGATGTTGCGGCGATTCAGGGGTAGCCCTAACAGTGGCGGACAAGGTCGATGGACCATTTATCAGGCTCTGGGCTGGCAGACATGTGCGTGCATATGATCATGTAGCCAACTAGTTTATAAGTTACATATTATATCATACCTTTAAGTTATTATGTTGTACTAACATAGGCCAAGTTCATACTAACACTATATGGACCTCTTGGTCTGAAATAAAGATTTGAATTTGAATTATGTGTGTACCCATACTAAACCATACCAAATTACAGCTTTCTAGCACTAACAGTCTCTGAGCTAAGCCACGGACAGACGAACATGGCGAAACTATAAGAGTTCCTTGTTGACTATGGAACCCCAAAAACAGAATAAAATAAATATTTAAGGGGCTCCCATACAACAAACGTGATTTTTTTGCCGTTTTCATAGACAATTGTACGGAACCCTTCGTGCACGAGTCCGACTCGCAATTGGCCGGTTTTGTTGTTATTTCTGTTCTTAAAAACATACCTTCAATTTGATGTTCCTTCTTTGGCCCAATAATAATATCATCTAGTGCCTCACAAACAGCTGGTAATTCTTCTTTGACAGCAGTGCTTTCTGTTTGACATTCGTCATCTATACTTATGTGCATTATTGGAGATTTAATAAACCAACTGAACTGGTTCTGGTTTACTAACGAACTGGGCTGTAAAAAGACCACTATAGTATTAGGAATATATGCTGGTGATCACAGTCCCACGAGCACCAACCTTCTCTCATGATACTAAACTCACTCAAAGAGCCTCCACAAGTGAGGATACTAAAGTAGGTCCAATGTAACCTCACTGACCACTGCACAAGCTATTGTTGCATAGCTTGCACTGACATGAAAGAGGACTGCTATAAAACTGCCACATACAAGTGTCATACAGAAGTTGTAGCAGTATTTTGTGGTGTATTTAGACTACGACTATGAGACTAGTCTTAAAGAAGTAATAATTACATTTGACAAAAGCGTACATAACCTCATTCATCATCTGAGTGAACAGCTGTTCAGCTTCCAGACATTTTCTCCGAAATTGGTAGTATTGCTTGAGTTTAGCGCAGCAGAAGGAACAAGCATGAATCGGTCTACTGTCTTCAGTTACAAACTGCAACAAAATTAGTTTTACACTATTTTGTTTTTATGAAGAAAATACTTCTAATATATAGAGATGCAGTCCAAGCCAACAGTTGATGGTCCTTAATGCTATCTGTGAGCATCTAACAGAGAAGGCATGAACATTGATTGGTTAGTGGGTCGTCTTAGGGGCAGATATCACCACTCTTGCTCCAGGTAGATTGGCGACTTTCAAAGTCATCCTTAATATTATGAATGCAAAAATAACTCTGTCTGTCTGTTGCGCTTTCACACCAAAACTACTGAACCGATTCAAATGAAATTTGGTACACAGATAGTCAGAGCTTGAGAAAGGACATAGGCTACTTTTTATGGACAACCACGCGAGCGAAGCCGCGGGTGGAAGTATTATAAGTCCAGGTTTCCTCATGCTGTTTTCATTCACCAATGTCAGTAATTACCATCTTTCCCTAAGACTATCTCTGACCAAAAGTTCATGTAGGAAGTAGGAATCTTCGCGTAGGATAAGCATTTAAAAACCAACGCAAACCATAATTACTTATAGGTAACTTACATAATTCTTATTAAAAATATCAACTTACTGGAATATCAGTCAGCTTCTCATACAGTTCATGTAAGTTCCTGTTGACCACTACATACATACGAAGATTTCCTGCTAAGCATATCCTACACATTGGCAGTTTTTCCATCTTGTAACTAGTTGCAACTCAAAAATTATAATTTATGTTATTTAGTTAAATTTTACATTTTATAGAGCAGTGGTTCTCAAACTTTTTAAATGACGGAACCCTTTTGGGAAGCAAAATACTTGATGGAACCGTACAATAAAACAATTGTTTTTATAAGTGTATTTTTTATTAATCAGCATAATAAAAGTACAATGTAACAGTTACTAATTATTATTTACTTCACCACTTGGCAAGGACAACAATAGAAAACATTAAAAAAGAAAAAATCTAACTAGTGGGAGGTATGAAACTGTTTTTTATTTTTAATCAATTGGTTGATATCAGGTTTGATGGAAGAAAGTTGGAGTCTCATATCAGCTTCGGCGTCCAGTCTATTGCGATATTTTGTTTTCGTGGCTGCGTAGGTAGAGAATCCTGTTTCGCACAAATATTTAGTTGGGAACGGGAGCAGAATATCCAGAGCCATTTGGCCAAGCATTGCATATTCATCTTGGATTCTGCACCAAAAATCATTGAGAGGCGTCGTTTTGAACAGTGACTCCATACTTGTGTCTGATGACATTTCTAAAAGAGATTCATATATCTCGTTTGACATGTTTTCAGGCTTTTCCAAGTTGGGTAAAAAAGGATTATGAATCCATGAATTCACTTTAAATACCAGACTACGGCGAAGAAAAAAGGAGGGTTATGATTTTGACCGGTACCTATGTATGTATGTATGTATGTATGTTCATCTGTTCCCTCCTATCTTCCAAACCACTGATCACAATTTGACAAATGAGGTATCGTTAGAAGCGTCGTGATTGTCCGCTGGTTATAGGCTATGTGAAGTCACATTAAATTAAAAATGGCGCCCTCTAGAGGACATAAAGTGAGGAACTTAAAAAATAATATGGTTTTATCGTACCATGTTGGGTATCAAATGAAAGGGCTTAATGAGCACATTTCAAAAAAATATATATTATAACCCCAAAAGAATTTAAAAAAAAATCAAGTAACAAAAACTAAAACAAAAAAGGTATAAACAAGACACCACAGACAGACAAATTAAAAATCCGGAGTCACACGTAATCTGTTCGATTTATGCCCTAACACGTGTGACTCCGGATTTTTAATTTGTCTGTCTGTGGTGTCTTGTTTATACCTTTTAAGTCGTAGTTGGGTTTTAGTTTTTGTTACTTGATTTTTTTTTTGTATTGTGTTCTTCGGGAAAATACTTTTCAAAAGATGCGCGCATCGAACTGAGATATTGGACCAATTCAAACACATCATTTTCAAACATTACTGAGTCGTTTTCGCTAACAAACTCACTGAGTAACGTAAAGCTTTCTATTTCTTTCTTACCAATGCAAATGATCCAAAAATCTAATTTTCTTTTAAAAGCAGTTATTTTATTACAGGCCTGAAACACTGTTGTCTGTTTACCTTGCAACGATAAATTCAATTCGTTAAGTTTTTGAAAGATATCCGCCATAAAAGACAATCGGAACAACCAAGTTTTATCATACAAACGGTCCTTCAAATTAAAAGAAGTATCTGCTGAAAGAAACATTTGTAACTCGGCTCTAAGTTCAAATAGCCTTGTTAAAGTTTTACCCCGAGACAGCCATCGCACTTCTGTATGGAGCAGCAGTGTTTTATGTTTGCTGCCATAATCTTCACACAATAATGAGAACAATCGGGATTGTAGTGGTCGTGATTTGATAAAATTAATTATTTTTACCGCTTCATCCATAACTAATTTTAGATTTGACGGCATTTGCTTCATCGCAAGTGCTTGTCTATGCAGAATACAATGACTGGAACTACAATTACGCGCTTTATTTTTAATTCGTGACACTGCTCCTGCTGTTTTACCTGTCATCGCCTTGGCCCCATCTGTACAAATGTCAATGCAATTGTTCCAACTGAGATTATTTTCTTCAAAAAATATATTTATTTTATTAAAAATTTCTTCCCCGGTAGTGTTTGTAAGCAGCGATGAACACATAAGCATGTCTTCTTCAAAAGAACTTTTATATGGATATCTCACAATAACCAGCAGGATAGCCAAACCAGCGACATCAGTCGACTCGTCCATTTGCAAGGCGAATCGTGTATTTTGTAGACGTGTAACTAGTTCTTGTTTGACGTAGCTTACGTCGTGAAACAGTATCGTTTGATAGCGGAACAGTAGAAAGATGCTTTGCAGATTTTTCATCGAGCATACATTTTGTTATGTCTAATACACTGGGTTTTATTAATTTCTCAGCGATAGTATGCGCTTCACCTGCTTGTGCAATGCGATAGCCAACTAAATATGATGCCTCCGTGGCCTTTTCGTTGATAGTTTGTGTTACATGCATCATATTTTTTTGACTTTCTAATAACTGATCTTTTTTGCGAACAAAAAATTCTTTATTCTCGTCTTTAGACTCGGGGTGTACAGTTTCTAAATGTCGGCGCAATTTGGCACGTGCCATGGAACTATTAGGAAGCAGTTTACTACAGAGCATGCAGAGAGGTGAGCCGTTGGAATCAACAAATCCGAAACTGATATAAGATTCATCATACTTCCTTCTTTTCGTCTTTGAAACCGTCGAGCTTGACGTCGTGGCATCATCTTCTGAATCTGTGATTGCTATATTCTCCGCGCGCACTGCTTTTGAACATTCAGCGTCATTAGAAGATGTTGTTGCAACACGTTTAACACCTTTAAGCCAACGTTCCATTCTTCTTTATTTATAATGTTACACGTCAGGATAGTGGGGTTTAAATAATCCACAATCGTTACTGCGTATAAGAGACTAAATTTAGTACCTACGGTGAAGAAATGTACAAAACTGAGACAACAGAATACAGCAGGCAGTAAAACAATGAACACTAGTTTCTCGCTAGCGAGCTTGTAAGTAGGCAGTAACTTATCGCTCCGAACGCTAATCGTCAACTGACGACGGGCGACGCTTTTATACTTAGTCCTAGACTCGATCTCAAATATTCTCGAAAATACTCGAGTCGGCACCTTTGATAAACAAAAAGCAAAAATAAAACCAGAAATTTAAAAATTGCGTTGTAAACAATATCGACTTTATCCTTTGAAGTTAGAGTCGAAAGTCGCTTGTTGACAACTATAGCGTCTAATTCAGAGGCGGCTTTTATCAAAGAGACTACGCGCTCACAAGTATACTACCCGCTCGTTTTAAGTTTGCCGCTGGCGATAGGTATGACGTTCGAAAAGTAGCGTCAGCAAAACATAATATAAAAATATTTTTTATTTAATTGTAACAATAAAAATTGTAATATGTGGGTAAAACTATAATTTATATTATATAATAATAATAATATAAACTTGGCAACACTGATACGTCAACAACGAAATTTTCCATATCTCGTATTTACTATATTTAATTATCTCCATAAGCCAAAAAACTACAAAAACCACAACAAAACCTCTTTTAATAAATAATAAATAGATTCAGTAACAATAAACATCATTAAAATGAAAAAACCAAAAAATCATACAAAGATCAAGAATGACGCTGTCAAAGGACCCTCTACGCAAATAAATTACAGATAAAATTAGGACTTCAAAACATGTTGACGAGATCAGCAGCCCGCCGCGCACGCCTTCCACCTCCGGAATCGTCGCTCAGCTCCGCCTCGCCGCCGCCGGAACCTAGCCCCATCGTGAGTGCTGTAATACCGGCCGTGGCAGTTGCGTCGAGCTCGAGTGACGAATATTTTTCCCCGCCGACGTCACCAACACCCGTACGTCGGCAGGGGAGAGGCCGGCCACCGAGGAGCTTGGGACTTAGGGGCCAACCGGCCCCGAGCCGGGTCCCCGCTGCCGGTGGTTGTGTGCAGCGCATGAGATGGACTCAGTCTATGAACGAGAACGTCATGCGCGCATACTACGGGTCTACAGAGGGGGGAACTAACCTCACTGCATACCGCGATAGGATGCTGTCTCTGTTCCAGGAACTAGAACCAACCGTCAACGTCTCGGCCTAACGACTGTCGGATCAGGTGCGGGTCATCCAACGCAACCACAGGTTGGACGATGCTGCACTTGATAGGCTGCGCTCAGAGGCACTGAGCAACCGTATCGTCTCGACTCCGGCACAAACCGCGGCACAACCGTCAATTCCTGACCCAATCCCGCCGCGGTCCAATCATGTTGAAGAAGAGAATGATAGGGTTGTCACAGTAAGTAGCCAGTGCAACGCCCGATTGAGGAGCGCTCTGGAGGATGCGTTTCGCGATTATAGGCACACCCCGACCGAACTTAGACCCCGACTACCACGCTTACCTATGCACAAGAAAAATAGGGCGCTGGTGTGTGCCTTGGACTCGCAGCTTAAAAACTTTTTCGAGAGCAGCGAGGATCTCGTTGATACACACTCGATCCTGTATTGCGCGGCTGTTGCGGCATGTCGTTTAGCTAACGTCAAGTTCCCAAACTATGACAAAGCTACTCGACCAAAACCAGCCGTACCAGCCTGGCAGTGCAGGATCGAGCGCCGTATCGATGGAGCCAGGGTACTCATCGGCAAACTATACAGCTTCAGGGAGGGCAATACACGACCACGAGTGATGCGCTTTGTGAGACGGGCATTCTCGGGGACAGGAATCAGTCCTCCAGAATACATGTCCCGTGTCACAGAGCGTATCGACTTCCTGAAGCAAAAAGTCTGTGCATGGGCGAGCCGAATTCGGCGGTATAAGCGGCGGGTGGACCGATACACGCAGAATTGCATGTTCCAGAGCGATGAGAGGTGGATATATAGAGCTTGGGAGCGACCTGAACAAAATGTGGCGAACGTGTGCCGCCCGGATGATGCCACCACGAGCGCATTCTGGGGCAGTATATGGTCGGTGCCCGTCTGTCACGCTGAGGCTGACTGGATACAGGATGTCGAGCGAGTGTGTGAAACTATACCAGAAATGGAAGCTGTTTTAATCTCTCCACAAGACGTAGCCACAGCAGTCCGTCCGTTACCGAATTGGAAATCACCGGGACCGGACGGACTGCACAACTTCTGGTTAAAATGGCTGATTAGTTCACACGCTCGCCTGGCATCTCAATTCCAGTCATCCTTAGAGTCTGGGTCGCTACCGCAGTTTCTAACAACAGGCGTTACCCACCTGCTCCATAAGTCAGGTAGTCCCGCGGAACCGAAGAATTATAGACCGATCACATGTTTGTCGACGGTCTATAAACTTCTTACATCCATTTTGAGAGTGAAAATAAACACACACATTGACAACAATTCAATAATGTCCGCCTCTCAAAATGGATGTAGGAACGGGTCCCGCGGTACTAAGGAGCTACTCCTCATCGACATGGCCATAAGCCAACAGGTTCGTCGATCCCGTAAGGACCTCTCGACATGCTGGATAGACTATAAGAAGGCCTACGACTCGGTGCCACATACGTGGCTCATGAGGGTGCTGGAGTTGTACAAGATTGATGCAACTCTACGCACCTTCCTTGAGTCGTGTATGGGGCAATGGAGGACAGTTCTTCGCTACCCGGGGTGTCGACAGATCCAAGGGAATGATGAACCTGTACGGATTAAACGGGGAATATTTCAGGGCGACAGTTTGAGTCCGCTTTGGTTCTGCTTGGCCCTGAACCCTCTAAGCACACTGCTAGAGGATTCAGGTCTAGGCTATCGGTTGAGGAGAGGTAGTCAGGTCATATCTCACCTCCTCTACATGGATGATCTGAAACTCTTTGCCCCCAACGAATTGCGACTGATGGAGCTACTGAAGGTAACTGAAACCTTCAGTAACACCATCAGGATGGAATTTGGTGTGGACAAATGTGCAGTCATGCATGTAAAGCGAGGGGAGATTATAGAATCAGAGGGAATTCAACTCTCGGATTCCATATACCTCAGGTCCCTCTCCTCATCTGAAAGCTATAAGTATTTGGGTATGTCGGAAGCGTTAGGCATCAACGTTGCTGACATGAAGCAATCGTTGAAGGAGCGCTTCATTGGTCGCCTGAAAAGAGTATTAATTAGTCTTCTTTCAGGCGGAAACAAGGTGCGCGCCTTCAACGGTTGGGTCATGCCGGTTCTGAAGTACTCTTTCGGCATACTCAAATGGACTCAGACCGAACTCGAAGACCTGGATAGGAGGGTTCGTACACTGTTGACCGCAAACCGGATGCATCACCCACGATCATCGGTGATGAGATTGTACATCCCGCGGAAGTGCGGGGGTCGAGGCTTTTTAAATGCGAAGACCCTCCACAATCGCGAGGTGTGCAATCTCAGAGAATATTTTTGGAAAGCCGAAGTGGGTATGCACCGCGATGTGGTGGCAGTGGACAAAGGACTCACCCCGCTCTCCATGGCTAAAGAGAACTGGCGCAAACCTGTAGTGCTTACTACGGAAGACCGCAAGGAGGTATGGCAAAGCAAGGAGCTTCACGGGCGCTTCTATCGGGCTCTTCATGAGCCCGGTGTAGATTTCTTAGCGTCCGTATCCTGGCTACGTTTTGGTGACCTTTTCGGGGAAACTGAAGGTTTCGTCTGTGCAATTATGGACGAAGTTATCCTGACGAATAACTACCAGAGACATATTATGAAGGACGGGACGGTTGACGTGTGTCGGGCATGCCACCGTCCGGGTGAGTCCATCAGACATATTATCTCTGGTTGTTCTCGTCTAGCTAACGGCGAGTACTTGCACAGGCATAATCAAGTGGCCAGGATTATTCACCAGCAACTTGCGTTGAAATATAAACTTGTGGACTCTGAGGTACCGTACTACAAGTATGTGCCCGACCCAGTTCTCGAAAATGACCATGTCACGTTGTACTGGGATCGGTCTATCATTACTGACAGGACTATTGTTGCCAATAAACCTGATATCGTAGTGATAGACCGATTAGCGCGCCGCGCAATGATAGACGATGTTACCATCCCACATGACGTGAACCTCGTGAAAGCTGAGAAAGAGAAACAAATAAAATATCTCGACTTAGCACACGAGGTTGTCGACATGTGGAATGTGAGCTCGGCTATCATTGTGCCGATTGTCGTAACGGCCAATGGCCTGATAGCCGAAAGCCTCGACCAACATCTCTCGAGGCTCTCGTTAGGCGGTTGGATCAAGGGCCTGATTCAGAAGGCAGTACTCCTTGATACGGCTCGCATTGTGAGGTGGTTCCTGTCTCTGCAGCCCTAACCAACGGTAGCTTGGACCCTGCTCCCGACACCGGCGGCCATCTATTTTTACCCAACTACGGCGAAGAAAAAAGGAGGGTTATGATTTTGACCGGTATGTATGTATGTATGTAAGTATGTATGTATGTATGTATGTATGTATGTTCATCTGTTCCCTCCTATCTTCCAAACCACTTATCACAATTTGACAAATGAGGTATCGTTAGAAGCGTCGTGATTGTCCGCCGGTTATAGGCTATGTGAAGTCACATTAAATTAAAAATGGCGCCCTCTAGAGAAAATAAAGTGAGGAACTTAAAAAAAAAAAATGGTTTAATCGTACCATGTTGGGTATCAAATGAAAGGGCTTAATGAGCATATTTCAAAAATATATATATTGTAACCCCAAAAGAATTAAAAAAAAAATCAAGTTATAAAAACTAAAACCCAACTATGACTTAAAAGGTATAAACAAGACACCACAGACAGACAAATTAAAAATCCGGAGTCACACGTAATCTGTTCGATTTATGCCCTAACACGTGTTTAATGTGACTTCACATAGCCTATAACCAGCGGACAATCACGACGCTTCTAACGATACCTCATTTGTCAAATTGTGATAAGTGGTTTGGAAGATAAGAGGGAACAGATGAACATAAATACATACATACATACATACATACATACATACATACATACATACATACATACATACATACCGGTCAAAATCATAACCCTCCTTTTTTCTTCGCCGTAGTCGGGTAAAAACTAAAGCAAGAACTTAGGTACATAAAAACAAAGAGGCACGTTAGCGGTTCTATTTGCAGACAACAAGTAGATCTTCCGTTTGTGCATAATCTAGGGTTAGTAAATAATTAAGTATAATTTTTTTATACTTAATTATTTACGCGCTAAATATTAACACCGTGTCGTCGGCATAAGATATAATTTTGCCGTCTTTTATATTAAGACCACACAAGTCGTTAATATAGATCAGGAATAGCGTAGGGCCCAGAATACTCCCTTGAGGAACACCAAAACCAGTATTTTTCTGTTCATCACTCGTAATATTATCAATTTTAACACATTGGTACCGGCCGTCTAAATAGTCAGCAAATAGTTTCAGCGGCGTTCCCGTAATTCCTAAGATCTCTAACTTGTTTAGCAGAACAGAAACAGACACCGTGTCGAAGGCCTTGGCTAAATCAAGGAAGATTCCCAAAGTCTGGTTTCCTTTGCCGAGTTCTTGTGAAATACAATCAGTCAGGTTATGCACCGCATCGGCTGTCGATAGTTTAGCTCTAAAACCAAATTGTGCCGGGGATAGAAAGTTGTTTTTTTCTAGGTAGTTAACTAGCCTACTGTTTATAATTTTCTCTAGTATTTTTGATATTGAGGGGAGTAAGGATATTGGCCTATAATTACTAACTAAATCTTTGCTTCCAGATTTAAAGATAGGGATTACAACTGCCTTTTTGAGACAACAAGGGAAAATTCCTTCGGCAAGACACATTCGAAAAATATGCGTTAAGGGAGGTACCAAAATACTCTTAAATAGTTTAAGGATCTTATTGCTTATATTATCCCATCCAACAGCACAGTCATCTTTTACTTCTTTTAGCCCAGAAATTATTCGAGTTATTTCATCTTCATCAGTGTCTATCATAGCAAAAGATTTTGGGTTACAGCTATTACTTGATTTTTGGAAAGGCAGTTGGTCACTATGTTTCGGGATCGTTTTGTCTCCGCGCGGCCGCGGAGTCCGCGCAGCCGCGGAGCGACCAGAGAGAGGTGTTTTGATTTTTTTTTCTAAATTCTTACGGAACCCCGACAGAGGCATCACGGAACCCTAGGGTTCCGCGGAACACACTTAGAGTATAGCTGATATAGAGAAAGTAACGAGGGAGGCTTGTCTGTCTTGTTTATTACCCGTCTGCCCTAGAAGAAGGGTAATGTTTTTATTATATTTTTATTATAATGACTCTAGAGTAATCTACTAAGATTTTGAGAATAAAAGTTAAGTCTCTCTTGGTAGTCCAGACAGTCCAGGTAATTGATAGGAGCTAGTTTATTTGTTTATTAGTCCCATAACACCATCTAATAAATAGATACCGGTAATTGAAATCTATTTCGATAATAATTCACAGTTTACACCAAACCAAACAAAAGCACGAAGCACAAGCACGCAGTGTTGCCAACTTTATTTTAACGAAACCACTAATTGTGGTATAGTAGTAACCCACCAGAAAACCACTAAATTTGGCGATCCCTCAAACCACCAAAAAACCACTACCATATTATGCCAGACAGATAATACCTAAATATTATTTGAAAATAAAACAACATTATTGTATTTTTTATTATAGAATTATAGTTTATTTTTGATACGTACAAAAAAAAAATCTTAAAGGCAATCATCTTCGGAAGAATCGGCTTCTTCTATGATTTCTTTTGGGTGTATTGTGGTTTAGGCATAATTATTCGTTTTACAAAATAAACCAAAACAAGTAAAACATCCAACGCGAACTCCGAACTGTACTGTACTGCAGTACTGTCCGTTGTATTTATATTTTTGTGCATGCAAAGAAAACAAACATTTTTAATTCAAATCAAACTAGACCCAGTTATCATACAAATAAAGTATAATATAATCAAAATTATTCAAGAAATTGACAAACTATTTTCGGAGGATCCCCGAAAACAACCACCTCAGTTCTGAGTGTTGCCTTCACATAAAAAAATATACACTAATAACGTAAACGGTCGAGTTATTTCCCGAAAATATTTTAATCGTGCTAGTGGTTGAATTTCGTACCCTACCACTAACTGAAGCAACCAAAACCACTAGAAAAATCCACTAGCCACTAAAACCAAAATTTGTCCACTAAAAGGTAAGTCTAAACCACCAGATCTAGTGGAAATTCCACTAAGTTGGCAACACTGGAAGCACGTCACTTATTGACAATTGATAACAGGGTTGCCAATGCCTATTTACCAAATTCCCCAAAATCATTGGTGAAAATCCCCGAATTTGGGGAAAGAAAAAATCTTGAGACCCCACAAAATTATTTAATAAAATAAACTCATTTCTATAAAAAAATAACAATATTTATTAAGAGGGATGCGCTAAGTTGGCCCGCGAAATTTAAATTTTCTTAATACTTTTGCAATTGGCAGGTCAGTAGTAGGTTGTATGTTGATCTAAATATTATTTGCGACCGGAACAAATATGGATTTACAGGATTTTGCTCTCGGGGATTTTCCCCAATAATTTTAAGGAATCTCGAAAATAGGCATTGGCAACCCTGCTAGACTGCTGTCAAGTACTGTCAGTCAACGTCAATTACAAGAAATTTATGAAGCCTGAAATTGAAAACGAGCCTGAAGCTTTTGTACTACCAATATTATTTATTGGTCTGTGTTTTGTACCGTTGGTCTATGTTAACGTTGTGTTGTGTATAAAGTATAAATACCATGCGATGCGAGTGTATTTTGTTAGGTTGTCCTGGGTTGTACTTGTACATGTGCACTACTTGCTAGCGCTAGGTGTTTCAATTCAATTCAAATTCTTTATTTCAGACATGAGTCCATAGTGTTAGTATCAACAAAATAACTTAATAAATAGTGAATAGTGTAATAGTGAGTGTTTTGTTATGAAGTCATAACGAAATAAACGTGAACTGTCTAAATTTAAGTAGATGGTGTAAAGAGACTAATTATTTAACAAATTCCTATGAATTACCTGGATTGTCTGCTTGACTACCAAAAGAGACATTTATATAAAGATACTAATTTTACTAGGACTTGTATTTATACAAGCCTCATCGTTATTTGTACGCAACGCAGCAGTATTTCTCTTATATAAATGCACATTTGAACTAAATAACTTACTTAAGTGACACTTTTGAGTTACAAGATGGAAAAATTGCTAATGTGTAGGATATGTTTAGCGGAGAATGTCCGTATGTATGTAGTGGTCAACAGGCACTTACATGAACTGTATGAGAAGCTGACTGATATTCCAGTAAGTTATATTTTGTAATGAATTAAGTGAATTACCTATTAGGTTTTTTTATGCCTCGTCTATGCGAAGATTCCTAAATTCACACTCTACGTACATGAACTTTCGGTCAGAGAGTCGTCTTAGGGGAAAATGGAAATCATAGACATTGGTGAAAGAAATGGCATAAGGAAACCAGAACTTATAATAGGTAATATGGGCTGGTATCCGCAACTCCACGACAAAGCGCGTATTTTGCGTACGGGTGGGAAATCACTTATTCGATCCACCCCAGCTGCTCCAAGAAGGCCAGCAACGCCTTGGTGTTACTGACAATCTCACATAGGGTACCTGGGTTACCGAAGTACTTTGCCCTGTATGTGCAGGCAGTGTAGTAGCACATGAGCTGCTGTCTCGTCGTCCTCCATGCAGGCCCTGCACCAGAACTTATAATAAATATGTATATTAAGTCTCCAATCTGCCTTGAGCAACCATGGTGCTCATGACTTCTCTGTAAGATGCACACAGAGAGTATTAAAGGTTATTTAAGTATTTCTTCATATAAACAAGATAATGCAAGACAAATTTTGTTGCAGTTTGTAACTAAAGACAGTAGACCGATGCTTGCCTGTTTCTTCTGCTGCGCTAAACTAAAGCAATGCTACCGATTACTGAGACAATGTCTGCAAGCCGAAGAGCTGTTTGCTCAGATGATGAATGAGGATTATGAGGTGAGGTATTCTTCAACAGCCATTTATTGTCATAATTTCTAATTTCTGTATAATGTGCAAGTGATTTCTTGCTTGTACCTATTGTGTCTGGATTTTACAACAATTTTATCACTGAGTGTTGAATGTTGATATGTACACACGGCTACACATCAAGCTATACATTTCCAGTTTAAGCTGATCTCGCATTGTATAGGATTTCGGTACAATGCTACGCCAGCTTATACTGGAAATGTATAGCTTGATTTGTAGCCATGAGTACGCTTTAGTAAAATATAGGTGTTTACAATTATTTCATGTTAAATACTCCACATAATACTGCTACAACTTCTGTGTGCGGCGGATTGATAGCGGTCCCCTGTCATGTCAGCACAAGCTATGTGACAATAGTTTGTGCAGTGGTCAATCAAGTTGGCCGGCTCTCTACGGTACATTGGACCTACTTAAAGCCCAAAACACACAGAGCGGATGCGGGGCGGGAGAGGGTCGGGCGCGGGAGTACGGCAGGTATAATAATTTGTAATTCAAGGAATTATATGGAAGTCAACACAAAGAACGCGGGCGCGGGTCGGGCGCGGAGCGGGAGCCGCGCCCGCTGACACAACAGCGCGGGACGGGAGCGGTTGTGCTATTCTGTAAAAATATCTCCGTGAAAACTAAGTGTAGTAAAATATCAAAGTGAGCTTGGAGTGAACTGTCGCTGCCTTAGCCTCAGTAGGCCCGACCCGCTGCCGGCCCGCGCCCGACCCGCTGCTGCCCCGCGCCCGCGCTCTGTGTGAACACGATGAACCGCGCGACTCACGCGATGAAAACGACCCGACCCGCTCCCGCCCCGCACCCGCTCTGTGTGTGTTTTGGGCTTAAGTATCCTCACTTGTGGGGGCTCTTATGAGTGACTATAGTATGATAAAATATTAGTTATTTATGCAACTTTTATATAATAAGCGGTATTAAAACACGAATGTGGGTTACGGAACGGGTTTTAGCATGCCCAAATCGATTACAGCGTAACTCGGAACGCACTCTTAGTGTAAAGCTCGTGAATGACAATGTTCTTTTTTTTTAAATGAGATGCATAATGAAATTCAGTACTAAATTATAACACCCGTTTGGATGATATTATGGTTACTATGACACTGGATGTTTTAATGTTGGCTATAAGCTAACTGTTTCAGATACTTTTATAGAGGATTTATAGCATGGGTATAGATAAAGTATGTCTTGTATTGTTTGTGCCTGTAGGACTATGATCACCAGCATATTTTCCTAACACTTTAATCATCTTTTTCAGCCGAGTTCTTTAATAAACAAAAATCACTTTGAGTTTGTCAGTGGCTTTATTAAATCTCCAATAGAGCACATAAGTATAGATGATGAATGTCAAACAGAAAGCATTGCTGTCAAAGAAGAATTACCAGCTGTTTGTGAGGCAATAGATGATATTATTATTGAGCCAAAGGAGGAATATGAAATTGAAGGTATGTTTAAAAAAATAAAATGTAATAAAAACTAAAACCCAACTACGACTAAAAACACACGTAATCTGTTCGATTTATGCCCTAACACGTGTGACTCCGGATTTTTAATTTGTTTGTCTGTGGTGTCTTGTTTATACCTTTTAAGTCGTAGTTGGGTTTTAGTTTTTACCCGACTACGGCGAAGAGAAAAGGAGGGTTATGATTTTGACCGGTATGTATGTATGTATGTATGTTCATCTGTTCCCTCCTATCTTCCAAATACTTATCACAATTTGACAATAATTTAATAATTAAAAAAAAATTAAGGTAATAAAAACTAAAACCCAACTACGACTTAAAAGGCATAAACAAGACACCACAGACAGACAAATTAAAAATCCGGAGTCACACGTGTTAGGGCATAAATCGAACAGGTTACGTGTGACTCCGGATTTTTAATTTGTCTGTCTGTGGTGTCTTGTTTATACCTTTTAAGTCGTAGTTGGGTTTTAGTTTTTACCCGACTACGGCGATGAAAAAGGAGGGTTATGATTTTGACCGGTATGTATGTATGTATGTATGTTCATCTGTTCCCTCCTATCTTCCAAACCACTTATCACAATTTGACAAATGAGGTATCGTTAGAAGCGTCGTGATTGTCCGCTGGTTATAGGCTATGTGAAGTCACATTAAATTAAAACTGGCGCCCTCTAGAGGACATAAAGTGAGGAACTTAAAAAAAAAAATGGTTTACTCGTACCATGTTGGGTATCAAATGAAAGGGCTTAATGAGCACATTTCAAAAATATATATATTATAACCCCAAAAGTATTTAAAAAAATCAAGTAACAAAAACTAAAACCCAACTACGACTTAAAAGATATAAACAAGGCACCACAGACAGACAAATTAAAAATCCGGAGTCACACGTAATCTGTTCGATTTATGCCCTAACACGTGTGACTCCGGATTTTTAATTTGTCTGTCTGTGGTGTCTTGTTTATACCTTTTAAGTCGTAGTTGGGTTTTAGTTTTTATGACTTGATTTTTTTAATATATATATTTTTGAAATGTGCTCATTAAACCCTTTTATTTGATACCTAACATGGTACCATTAAACGATTGATTATTCAGTGCATTCGCAGTGTACAGACGTGCTCGAAAGCAATATTTAATAATTACCTACTGCAAAATAGTGTCCTCCTTTAGTACATTAGTAACGTGATGCAATTGTAATTTTGCTAAGTGTGTAGTTTCAGCGAATAATGGACGCGAAATAGTGAAATTGTAAAAATACAAAATGGTTAACAGCCCCTTTAATCCAAGGAGGGCAATGCACCCCTCCGCGTCGCCGTCGAAGACGACGACGCAAAACCCAGCCATTGAGTCGGAGACGGTTGAAGTTATTTCAACGCCTGAGATTCAGAAATGGATGTCAGGCATCGAACTTGAATGAAGTTTGCGCTATTGCCGCGGAAGGCAAACTCAACTCGGAGCAGAAAATTAAAATTTCTACCATATGCCGTAAAGTAGGATCTGGCACCTCACAAATGGCAGTCCTATACCAGTCTCTCAAGCAAAAAGCCATTCAGGCGTATAACGCGGTCGAAGCCCTTCAAGAAAAACGTGACCTGATGGAACAGATTTCGGAACTCAAGCAGACGATTAAATGAAATGAAATGAAATGAAATGAAATGAAATTGTTTATTCTGTAAATAGGATATTGGAATCACTTAAAGTTGTAAAAATAAGCTAGATGAGGTCGGCGTTTCCTATCTGACTACTCTGAGAAGAAAGGCCGAAACAAACTCAGAGGTCACCGTCTCCTTTAAAGTCCAGACATAATCTTGGTCAGGCCATATGAGGACCATGTAGATTAGAGTCTGAAATGGTCTTTTGAGGAAAGAACCACACAGATTTGAGTGGACCTGTCCAGTCAGTGCAAGCATTTGTCAGTAATAGTGGAGCTCAACTCAGAACTTAAGGAGCTCAACGACTCGACGAACAATACCAAAGAAAGGACATTTGGGTAGGTCGCATAAAGTTCTCAAATTGCCAGACCTTCGCTAAAACTAACAGAACGAAAAATAAATATCCACATAGTCCTCACATTCACAATAAAACAATACTTTACAAGTAATCATCATGTCATTTTTTATATAATATTCAATAATGTCAATTTGTATATAAAACTGGTAGGTATATTTTTATGGTTTTCCATAATATTCAAAATGTCACAATGCTTAGCAGAGCGAGCAGCTCAATCCCATGCATTTTTGTCTTCTAAATAATCTGAGATTTTATAGTACCCTTTTTTACAAAGTTTGGTTTTAATACAGCTTTTAAATCGTTTAATGGGTAAGTTTCGAATGTCAATGGGAAGTTTGTTGTAAAAGCGTATACATTGACCCATGAACGAGTTGCCTACTCTGTGGAGACGAGTGCGATGTACAGCAAGATTGTGTTTATTCCTGGTATTTAAACTATGAATATCGGACATTTTCTTAAACTTTGATATGTTTTTGTGTACGTACAATAGGTTTTCAAATATATATTGTGAGGCTACAGTCAGAATATCTATTTCTCTGAATTTTTCTCGAAGGGAATCTCTTGGACCTAGGTTGTAAATGGCTCGAACAGCCCTTTTCTGTAAAACAAAGATAGCATTAATGTCCGCACAGGCTCCCCAGAGAAGAATCCCATAAGACAGAAGACTATGAAAATAACTAAAATAAACAATTCTGGCTGTATCTACGTCAGTTATCTGTCTAATTTTTTTAACGGCATAGGCGGCCGAACTAAGCCTACCTGACAATTTTTCTATGTGTGGGCCCCATTGTAATTTACCGTCAATGGTTATTCCAAGAAAAACTGTCGATTCAACGGGGTCCAACTCTATTCCATTAACTTTAACATTGTTAGATAGCTGCCTGACATTTGGCGTTGAAAATTTAATGAGTTTAGTCTTTTTTTCATTCAAGAGAAGATTATTTACATTAAACCAATGCACAACTTTAGAGAGTGCATCGTTAACTTGTTCAAAGTTGACTAACTGACGTTTGATTTTAAAAATGAGGGATGTGTCATCTGCAAATAAAACGATCTTATGATTATCCCTTATGTGGTAAGGCAAGTCATTAATATAAATGAGAAATAAGAAAGGACCTAGAATTGAACCCTGCGGAACGCCCATGGTGACCGAAGATCCTGCAGATCTCTTGCCATTAACATCGACCCTCTGAATTCTGTTGTTCAGATAAGAAGTCAGAAGGTCGAGAGCCTTGTCCCTCATACCATAGTGGTACAGTTTCCTGATGAGAGTATCATGATGTACGCAATCGAAAGCCTTGGATAAGTCGCAGAAAATGCCAAGAGCATCCTGCGACTCCTCCCAGGCCTCGAAAATGCTTTTCAGTAATTCCACGCCCGCATCTGTAGTTGAACGACCCTTTGTAAAACCAAACTGTTTTAGATGGAGTAAATTATGTGCATTAAAATGTCCTAACATCTGTTTAAAAATTAATTTTTCAAAGATTTTGCTCAACGTAGGTAAAATCGAAATAGGCCGAAAATTCGAGGGATCTGGGAGCCTAGTCTACTAATTTACAAACGTGTCAGTGGTTTCGCAATGATGAGTTTTTGACAGATTTTGTATGGCATATCTGTCAGAAACTGATCATTGTGAGACCACTGACACGTTTGTAAATTAGTAGACTTGGCCCCCAGTTGTGCTGCCAGACTTGAACAGTGGAATCACTTTGCTAAGTTTCATCAGATCAGGAAATACACCAGATGCAATACAAGAGTTAAAAACAATTGCCAAAAAGGGTGAAATAACATCAATTATTGAAGACATGGTATGTACTGATAATCCCCAAAGGTCAGCAGTTTTTTTTACATCGAGTTCTTTAAAAGATTCTATAATGTCTTTAGCAGTAGCAATTGTGAATTCAAAAAGTTTGTCACATTCTGGTACACATTCTTTTATTATTGAATAAGCAGAAGTCGAGGATGACGATGACAGAGTTTTGGTTGTTAAAATTGGAATATTAGTGAAGAAATTTTCAAACTCAGTTGCCACCTCCACGTCTGCCTTAATATCTACATCATTGATTTTTAGATGGAAGTCACGATTCCGTACTGTCGTTCTTCCCGTTTCAGAATTAATAATATTCCAGGTTGTTTTAATTTTATTTCCAGAAGATTTTATTTTATTTTTAATGTGTATGGCTTTTGCTGAGGAACAGGCTCTTTTAAAAGTTTTAGAATATGTCTTAACAAATTCTTTAAAAGTTTCATCATGGTTATATGTTTTTTCATGATATAATTCAAATAACCTTTGCCTACTTTTGTAAATTCCTGGTGTTGCCCAATCACTAAATATAAAGCGGTTACAAACAGGCAATGTTTTTGTGGTGAAAACCTTCCCAAACTCACAATTGATGAGGTTAAATAGTGCGGTATAATCTTGATCCGGGTCGTTGTGATAAGGCAAACCGGGTAGTTTTTCCATTAAATTATTTTTAAATTGTTCTAAGCGACTTTTATTTACAGGAACAAAACTCACAAGTTTTCTTTGAGCTCTGACTATTTTCAGAGGGAAAGTGACTAACTGGCCACAGTGATCAGAGTCCAACTCATTTATAATTAAATGGCTAGAAGGTCTTAAGTTTGTAAAAATATTGTCAATACAGGTAGCACTAGTGGCAGTTATTCTAGTCGGCTCAGAGAATGTATTGTACAAGTTATACGACTTTAATAGACTTATAAATTTATTTACTGTGGCTGATTTTTCTAATATATTGATGTTGAAGTCTCCACAGACAACAACTGTTTTATTACTGCTACAGGTCTTTAATAATACTTCTTCCATAGATTTCTCAAAAATATCATATGAAGCACATGGGGGCCTGTACACGCTTATTACAATGAACTGCTCAAGCTCAATGCAAGCTATTTCAATAACTCGCTCAACAGAGAGGCTCACAATATCCTTACGTTCTTTAAATTTCATATTGTTACGAACAATTATTAGAGACCCACCGCGTATCATATTAACTCTGCTGAATGAGCTGGCAACCTGGTGGTTGTTAAAGCTGAACATGAACTGGTGGACTTTTAACCAATGTTCAGTTACACATAAGATATCAATAAAACTACAGTTCATGAACAGCTCCAATTCTAATTCCTTACCTATCACACCCTGTATATTCTGATGGACTATTTTTAGACAATTATTATTTATTAAATTACTACAATTTGATGGGTGAGAGGATATTAAAGAAGAAGAATTAAGGATTCTGGTTCTGCTAGAAATGGTTCGTTTGCCGATATGGTGAAGAAGGGAGCAAATGATTTCGTTCGACCCAATAACCTATGCTCTATTGCCATTTATCCCAGTGACAAATTAAAAACAAGTGTCCAAACAAAAGAACTCGTGCAAACAATCATACGGCCCGAGCAAATGAAGCTCCACGTTCGAGGTGTCCGGAATACAAAAAATGGAGGCGTAATTATTAGTACCGAGACGAAAGATGACACTGATAAACTGAAGCAAGCAGTTCACCTCTCTCTATCTGGACTTACCACCGCCGAGCCCAACAAGCGCTAACCTAGGATCGTGGTTGTAGGAGTTCCGACTTCCTTGGCTAAAAATGAGGTGTTCAGATGCATTTTCGAACAAAATGTAGCCGACAAGTTACCAGAGATGTCCTTGGAATCCTTCTTGACCTTCATAAAATTAAGCCACAAATCGGGGAAGAGAGATGCTTCGACCTGTAATTACGTTGTAGAAGTTTCAGCCGATATACGGAAAGCCCTAATCCCTCAATCAAGGCTTTTTATAAATTGGACGTCCTGTCCTGTCTTTGACTTTACATTGGTAACAAGGTGTTATAAATGCCAACAATATGGCCATTCAGCAAAAACTTGCAGAGAGATCGTTCCTACGTGTGGTCACTGCGGTGACGCAGGCCATTCGTTGTCCGAATGCGCGAAGAAAGCCGACATTCCGAAATGTGCAACTTGCTAACGCTTTAAAAAGCCTTGTGATCACAAAACAGGAGACGCTGAATGCCCAGCTAGGAAAATCGCAGAATACAGATACATTAACTCCATCGATTATGAGGGCACCTAGTGCGTCATACTCAAGGCCTGATTTCCGTAACTCTTGTTGCTGACTCAACATTATATCCCCGGCCACTGCGCTGTCCTACTTACCTTGCGTTTTATTGCTGTCTAAGCACATTAGCCGACTGCTTCAAAAACCTAATGTAGCCTTGAAGGTGATTTATGCAATATTTGTTTTAACCCAGTTAATGATACTGCAAACGTAATCGTGTAACTAAGTGCAAGCAACTATTTACCTTAATTATTAGTGTTTAAGTAAATTATAAAATAATAAATAACTAGTAATCACACTATTCTTAAAACTTACGTTAAATATTGTTAAGAAATCAGTTGTCCTAATAGTAATCATAAGAACTAATGCCGCCTGTGATACAGGTTTATCCTAGTACAGGCATCATGCTTTGTAATACCTACATTATTTCTAAGCTTTACACTGTATTTTACCAATTTTTATTTCTTAAATATTTTTTTTTTATTTCATTTTGCATACATATAAATTATATTTTTAAATATTAGAATAAAAAAATACATAAAACATTTAAAAATATAAAAAATAGTAGCCCACCGGTATCGGGAACAGGGTCCAAGCTACCGGCGGTCAGGGCTCCAGAGAGAGAACCTCCTAACAATGCGAGCCGTGTCCAGGAGTACAGCTTTCTGAAACAAGCCCTTAATCCAGCTGCCCAACGAGAGCCACCTTAGGTGTTGGTCGAGGCTCTTGGCAATTAAGCCATTGGCTGATACGACTATCGGCACAATGATCGCAGAGTCCACATCCCACATGTCGACAACCTCGTGGGCCAAGTCAAGATACTTGATTTGTTTATCTTTCTCGGCCTTCACGAGGTTCCCGTCATGCGGGACCGTTATGTCAATGACCATTGCGCGCCGCTCTGTTCGATCCACCACCACTATATCAGGCTTATTGGCAACAATAGTCCTGTCAGTGATGATGGATCGATCCCAGTACAATGTGATATTTCCATTTTCGAGAACTGGGTCGGGCACGTACCTGTAGTACGGCACTTCCGATTCCGATTATTATTTAAATGTCTTTGACATATCTCGGGACCCTGGGGTCCCGGACCCGTTTCCTCTAGAGGGCGCCATTTTTAATTTAATGTGACGGCACATAGCCTATAACAAGCGGACGATCAAGACGCTTCCAACGATACATTTAAAAGAAATAAAAAAAAAAATAATGTAATAAAATCTAAAACCCAACTACGACTAAAAAGGTATTAATTAAAAATCCGGAGTCACACATAATCTGTTCAATTTATACCCGGTATAGTCACACGTGTGACTCCGGATTTTTAATTTGTCTGTCTGTGGTGTCTTGTTTATACCTTTTCAGTCGTAGTTGGGTTTTAGTTTTTATTACTTTAATTTTTTTTTAATTATTTTGGGGTTATAATATATATATTTTTGAAATGTGCTCATTAAGCCCTTTTTATTTGATACTCAACATGGTACGATTAAACGACATTTTTTTGTTAGTTCCTTACTTTATTTCCTCTAGAGGGCGCCATTTTAATTTAATGTGACATCACATAGCCTATAACCAGCGGACGATCAAGACGCTTCCAACGATATCTCATTTGTCAAATTGTGATGAGTGATTTAGAAGATAGGAGGGAACAGATGAACATCCATACATACATACCGGTCAAAATCATAACCCTCCTTTTTCTTCGCCGTAGTCGGGTAAAAACTGGGTGGCATTTTATAATTTTCTGTTCTTGTTTACTTACAGAGCTAGAACCGGAAAATTTAGACAATAGCTGTCTATATGTAGCAGATGTACCAGCACACAACTGTGAGTCGGATTTAGAAGATGATGAACCTTTATTGAAGTTAAAAATTGAAGTGGAAGAAGAACAAGAAGTATCTAAGAAGAAACGACGAGCCAGCGAGACGAGAAGTAAGTGTTAGTTAATGTATAGGTCAGCAAACAGGCCAATGGTTCGCCTGATAGGAAGCGGTCAGCGGTACCTAAAGAGTGTACCCGCTGACATGTGTAATGTTGAATGCTGTCCATAGGATTGTAGAAGTCACAAATGATAAACTAGAACCATCAATGAACTGTAAATTTCTGATAACTTACAAAACCACGGCCAGCAAGACGACCAGTCACAAGCGGCACACATTCACGGACATAACGCTAAGATCAGCCATTGGCCCCTCGTTGTTTTGTGCTCCGACGCTACCGCAAGCAGTGACCACTAGGGAGCATGACGAGCTTGCTACCAGTTGCTCAGCCAAGAATCCTTACATATTATAAAACAAACACCTCCGCCGCGTCTCTTTGTCGTCCTGTTCGCGATAAACTCAAAAACTACTGCACCGATTTTCATGCTGTTTTCACCAATGGATAGAGTGGTTCTCGAGGAACGATTATTTGAATTTAATTTAGCGTTATTAGTTATAGATTAATTTACTTTAAAAAAAATCTTGGAGCAACCTGTACTTGGAGAACTGTAGCGAAGAGGTCATTTGCCGGGGTCACGGATCATAAGTAGGCGAATAGAGGAAAGCCGCGCAATTTTTTAGAAATTATGCCGACAAAGCGATGGCCCCACCGAATAAACGTGTAAGAGAAAAAAATAAGTAATAAAAAAAATCAAGTAATAAAAACTAAAACCCAACTACGACTTAAAAGGTATAAACAAGAAACCAAAGACAGACAAATTAAAAATCCGGAGTCACACGTAATCTGTTCGATTTAAAACGTGTGACTCCGGATTTTTAATTTGTCTGTCGGTGGTGTCTTGTTTATACCTTTTAAGTCGTAGTTGGGTTTTAGTTTTTATTACTTGATTTCTTTTTTATTACTTAATTTTTTTTCACTTTTTTGGTAGTCGTTTTTTTTTTGTAAAAAGTTTTTATTATTCACTTTTTAGTTGTGGTACCCCACACAAATTCGAATACCACTATCTGATATGTAAATAACAGTGAAAGAGTCACTTAAAAATATGTCGTCGAGATAAATTAAGTGGGACAAATACGTAATATTGAAGCTAACTCAAAAACTACGCAAGTAAAGTTAATAAAATTTCTATGGGACCTCCTCGGAAGCATGTCCTAACAAACAAAAAAGAATCAATATAAAATCGATTCATATTTGGCGGAGTAATCGCGTAACATACACAAAAAAAAATACAAACGAATTGAGCACCTCCTGCTTTTTTAAGAAGTCGGTTAAAGAATGAAAAACTTTTTTACATAAAATTAAACCGGTGAAAAGAGTCAACTGAAATTTTGTTTTACAAAAAAAAAACAAACTACTTGCAAAAAAAAACACTGTAAAGTGAAAAAATACTTTTTCGGAAGTCGGTGTTGTTTTAGTTTTTATTATTGTTCGTGTTTTTAAGTATGTCAATCTTTTTCAAACTACTTACAAGCTTTTTATTTACAGGGGCGACCGTTGCGAAATATCCAAAACTAAACATACGAAGAACAAAACAAGCCGCCGAGCAAACTAAGAAGGACAAATCAGACTCAAAAGTTATCTCGAAAACTGAAAAACGTACGTCCAAACGTGGCACTTCATACAAACAGCCTTACAAATTTGGACAATGCACACGAACAACAAAACAAGAAGATGCAATAACAGCCAAGCAAACTAAGAAGGACAAATCACACTCGAAAGTTATCCCGACAACTGAAAAATGTACGTCCAAACGTGGCACTTCAGTCAAAGAGCCTAACAAATATGAACAGCGCAGTGATCGTGAACAAATTGGTGAAAAACCTTTTAAGTGTGATGTATGTCAACGTAGTTTTACTCAAAAACGTAATTTAACCAAACATATTCGAACACACACTGGTGAAAAACCTTATAAGTGTGATATATGTCAACGTAGCTTTACTCTAAAATGTATTTTAACACAACATATTCGAATACACACTGGTGTAAAACCTTATAAGTGTGATGTATGTCAACGTAGTTTTACTCGAAAAGATAATTTAACACAACATATTGGAATACACACTGGTGTAAAACCTTTTAAGTGTGATGTATGTCAACGTAGTTATATTCAAAAAGGTACTTTAACCAAACATATTCGAACACACACTGGTGAAAAACCTTATAAGTGTGATATATGTCAACGTAGCTTTACTCTAAAATGTATTTTAACACAACATATTCGAAAACACACTGGTGTAAAACCTTATAAGTGTGATGTATGTCAACGTAGTTTTACTCGAAAAGATAATTTAACACAACATATTGGAATACACACTGGTGTAAAACCTTTTAAGTGTGATGTATGTCAACGTAGTTATATTCAAAAAGGTACTTTAACCAAACATATTCGAACACACACTGGTGAAAAACCTTATAAGTGTGATATATGTCAACGTAGCTTTACTCTAAAATGTATTTTAACACAACATATTCGAAAACACACTGGTGTAAAACCTTATAAGTGTGATGTATGTCAACGTAGTTTTACTCGAAAAGATAATTTAACACAACATATTGGAATACACACTGGTGTAAAACCTTTTAAGTGTGATGTATGTCAACGTAGTTATATTCAAAAAGGTACTTTAACCAAACATATTCGAATACACACTGATGAAAAACCTTATAAGTGTGATATATGTCAACGTAGTTTTACTCTAAAATGTATTTTAACACAACATATTGGAATACACACTGGTGTAAAACCTTTTAAGTGTGATGTATGTCAACGTAGTTTTTCTCGAAAAGATATTTTAAGAAAACATTTTTGGAATACACACTGGTGAAAAACCTTAGAGTCAACGTAGTTTTTATCTATACATATAATAAATCTGTAGACGAGGCGTTTCTGTACAATGAAAAAAAAAAAAAAAAAATTGGTGGGTTGTCCAAGAATAACCAACAGATTCCATTTCTACCATTTTTGGAATTTTTGTCTGTTTGTCTGTTTGTCTGTCTGTCTGTTTGTATGTTCTTTAGTTTGATTGTTCCACTATCACGTAAAAAGTACGAAATCAATATGGTTAACTTTTATACTCAAATATTGTGTGTAACTCGATGTTTCAATTAGTTTTTGTTTCATCGCAATCGCTTCAAAATATCAAAAGATATATGAATTTAAAGTGTTCAAGAAGGAATTTTCATTACGTAATGTACATACACGTAACGACATCTATTGACGCGAAATGATACTTACTTCTTAATTACTAGGTTTGTGAGATCGTGTGTTGTTATATGACCGTCATTTTCTTTGCGCGGAAACTTAACGCGATTCATTGTGTATAGAATATAACTCTAAAGTTAGATTAATTAAAATTTTCCAGATGCGTTGTTTATTTATTAGTTTAGTATTAGTGCGATAGGTGGCGCTACCTATCTTTCAAATCTTGATAATCATGAAAGAATAGTGACAAATGTTAATTTCTTAAAAAATATAGGTATTTATTCTTTAATTTTTCACTTTTCTACATAGTTTATTTAGCTTACAGAGTGTTCGAACGTTTTCCCATATATTTTGACAGTATCATTTCGTGCTCGATAGATGGCGTTGTTCGTTTAATGTCATTTTCTGAATCGCGGTGTTAAGAATCTCCGTCGAAGAATGACTTTCGCCCAGATATTCCAAATAATTTTAGTGTATCTTTGTTTTTGACTTCTTTAGAGTCGATAATATAATAGTAATAATAAATAAATAATAATAATAAATAAATAATAAATTGTTGGTTGGGTTGTCATTAGACATGGGTCGTACTTGCAAAATCGTGTACCAGGGCTTCCAAGTTCGTCCACCTTTAGACACCAGCGCCAAAAACCAGGGCTTGAAATACTTTCAAGTATTTTCTTTCTGCATGGAAACTAGATCCGTAAATTCATACAAATAAGGAGTACAATCGCGTATGCAAAAAAATATACGTCCAACTTCCAACCAAGGCCTTGGTGGAAGTAAATACTTGCATAGAACATTGATCCGTAACATTATATAAATAAAGAGCACAATCGCGTTTACAAAACAAAATACTTCCAAAACCTTAAAGGAAAAATACTTGCATAGGATCCAAGCCTTGTTGGTAGAAAAATACTTGCATAGAACATTGAGTCGTAATGTAATATAAATAAGGAGCAGAATTGCGTCTACAAAAAAAAATACTTCCAAACCTTTAAAGTAAAAATACTTTCACAGAACATCAATCCGTAACCAAATATAAATAAGGAGCAGAATCGCGTCGAGTGTTGACGGAGCAAAATACTTTGAAGTATTTCGGGTTGGCACTTGGTCGGACTTCCTTAAGATCCAAGCCTTGTTGGTAGAAAAACTCTACTTGCATAGAACATTAAGTCGTAATGTAATATAAATAAGGAGCAGAATTGCGTCTTCAAGAAAAATACTTCCAAACCTTTAAAATAAAAATACTTTCACAGAACATTGATCCGTAACAAGATATAAATAAAGAGCAGAATCGCGTCGAGTGTCAACGGAGCAAAATACTTTGAAGTATTTCGGGTCGGCACTTGGTCGGCGTACTTGTTAGTAAATACCTGGTGTAAAAACCTGGTCGCGTAAATACGCACCTTCTCTAGTTGTCATTCGTTGAAAGTATTGATCTTAGAGATGGGTTGTAACAGGTGAAACACGATATCTGTGATCACTGTGACTGTGACAAAAAATAACAGATCCAAATATCTGTTATTAAATCACAGCCTGTGATTTTTGATAAATACGTACCTATCTCAATCGAATATCATCTTTATTTCTTTTGATTTAAAGTCGAAAATCGTATCTATCTGTTATAAAATCACAGCCTGTGATTTTTGTACAGACGATAAATACGTATTGACTCAATTGAATATCTTCTTTATTTCTTTTCGTTAAAGTCGAAAATCGTATCTGAAGTTTTAACAGTAACAGTCTTGAGGATCTGAGATTTTAAGTAACAGATATTTTTTATCGTTAGGAGCAATTGCTATCTGCTATTTTATAATATCTGTGATTTCTATCTGTGACGATAAATACGCCTCACTCCTAATTGATCTGATTGGTTTTGATTTGGTATTTTGGTTGGTTTCGTTCATTAGGTTCAAATTAAGAAGTCAAGAAACTAGTCGTTACAGATCGATTCAAACTTAAGGCGGCTCGGAAGTTAGCTTTTAGCTGCGCAGTACCCAACCCCTCACCCCCGCTGTCACATGAAATTGTTACAGCGCAGCGACTCGCCTCATGTTCCGAGCCGCCATTAAGTTTGAATCGAACTGTACTATACTTCGTAATTTGTTCGTATGATTCGTAACCGCCGCTCATTCGATTCGATCGTTGTTGGCGTGTGTAAGGCCTCGGCCTCGAATCTTGCGGGCAGCGGGGCGGATGGCGGCGGCGGCGCGGGAGCGGGGCGGGCATCAAAGACCCGTTCTCGAAACTAGCCGGCAGATCGCGCGTCACTATAGCCGCGTAGTGTTGTGTTCACGATTTTGTCGTCGAGATATTTGTTTTTATTCGCGAAAGAAATGTCTGAACAATGGCGGCAACATCTTTTTGATTCAAATTTATTCCTAACGCTCAATTTATTGTGGGCAACAACACTGCAATGCAGACGCGCGGGCGGTCACCGCTTGAATGGAGTGCACCGCTCGCTGCCCGCCGCCTCGCCGCTGCCGCGCCGCTGTTTTCGAGAACCGGTCCATTTGATTTTACGCATAAGATCCTGCTGCGCCCGCGCCGCCGCCGCCGCCGCCGCCGCCCCGCTGCCCGCAAGATTCGAGGCAGAGGCCTTATGGTTGATTTGATTTGTTCGACTATCGGACAGCAATAAATACACAAATATTGGCACATGTTTCTGGGGAAAGTCAACAATATACATCGATAAATACGGTTCCCGAAGAAGAAGATGCCACACACTATCTAGTAGAGTTCTTAGAATCCCTTAACACACCCGGTCTTTCAGCACACAAAATTTGTTTAAATGTCGGAGTGCCAATAATTCTTCTCAGAAATTTAAGTCCTCCCAAACTTTGCAACGGCACTCGGCTCATAGTCACCAATCACCAACAAAACGTCATCGAAGCCGAAATCTTAACAGGTTGCGGCGCCGGTGATGTTGTTTTTATTCCAAGAAATCCTCTCATTCCCAATAATTTCCCGTTTAGTTTTAAGCGTGTGCAATTCCCCGTCAGCCTGTGTTACGCCATGACCATTAACAAAGCTCAGGGCCAGACATTATCCGTTGCGGGGGTGGATCTTAGTATTGGTTGCTTTTCCCACGGCCAACTTTATGTAGCTCTTTCGCGTGTGAGCAACCCTAGCAACTTTTTTGTGTACGCTCCAGGTGGTTCCACCGCTAATATTTTATAAAGAGAAGCATTTTCTTAAATAAAAACACAAGTTTTTTGGCAGTTTCTTACTAGGAAAAATCACCAGGCCTGGTCGAAAGATTCCCCCTTTTTAAATGAAGGTACAACTTTTCTAAGCGACATATTATTGTTTTCCGACATCCATGCGAACGAAGTCGCGGGCATAGCTAGTAATGAATACGAGGCTTTTGGCTTAGAACTTAGAATATAATGTTATTCTTTTTTTTTGTAATGTGCCCAATGTGCGTTTAGTTTGTGCAGAACAAACAATTTTTCTTTCTTTCTTTTCTAGTTTTATTCGAAATTATGATTAAACATAACATAAGCTACTTTACACTGGTGAAAAACTGGGGTTATAATATATTTTTTTTTCAAATGTGCTCATTAAGCCCTTTTATTTGATACCCAACATGGTACCATTAAACGATTTTTTTTTTACCCGACTACGTCGAAGAAAAAAGGAGGGTTATGATTTTGACCGGTATGTATGTATGTATGTATGTTCATCTGTTCCCTCCTATCTTCCAAACCACTTATCACAATTTGACAAATGAGGTATCGTTAGAAGCGTCGTGATTGTCCGCTGGTTATAGGTTATGTGAAGTCACATTAAATTAAAAATGGTGCCCTCTAGAGGACATAAAGTGTGGAAATTTAAAAAAAAAATGGTTTAATCGTACCATGTTGGGTATCAAATGAAAGGGCTTAATAAGCACATTTCAAAAATATATTATATTATAACCCCAAAAGCATTAAAAAAAAATCAAGTAATAAAAACTAAAACCCAACTACGACTTAAAAGGTATAAACAAGACACCACAGACAGACAAATTAAAAATCCGGAGTCACACGTAATCTGTTCGATTTATGCCCTAACACGTGTGACTCCGGATTTTTAATTTGTCTGTCTGTGGTGTCTTGTTTATACCTTTTAAGTCGTAGTTGGGTTTTAGTTTTTACCCGACTACGGCGAAGAAAAAAGGAGGGTTATGATTTTGACCGGTATGTATGTATGTATGTATGTGTCAGAGATACGTCAGGATTTATTCCATTAGAATCATCAGAAAACATCATGTGGGCAGAAGGTGGGTTTCGTGCAATGAAAACACACTGGGTGCGATACACATTGTTTATTAAAATCACAATTAATCACAATAACTGAGCACAACGAATCGAGTACAGTTCCGCGACGTCTTAACTCCGATGCGATCAGACATTGACTGTCCGCCTCGCCGTCGACTTAAAACATCACGACTCTGTAAAGCGCGCTTGTGGTGTGGGTAGATCACGTGATGCCTCAGGTCACCCGATGCCGCCAGTGGCGCGCTTGCGATTCGTTTCGTGTCCGTACTATTGACCGGCTCCGACACGGCCATCCTGCGATACACACGTCCTCGTGTGTTAGCCCGATAAAACAAACGCTCGTTTGTTTGAGGATGGGAAATCATCAAATGACTTCTCCCACTTTGGGCGGAGCGGGAGGGCGTGTCAGACTTTTACTGACTAAAACCCACCCTTGTTCCTTCAGTTGCGTGTTGCCAAGGGCCCCGGTATCCCTTTCGGACTTTCCCGCAGCCCTGGCAGATGCTTGTTTGTCCTAGTGAGTCTCTCGTTCAGAAAGAAGCGACGTGAGGGTGCGAGGAGTCCAAGATCCTCGTTAGTGGCACCGCGTCGTACGCGCACGCTCTGCAGCCTATCGTCGCGTCAGGCGCACCACGATGCGCCACCCGCGCGCTGCCGCTGCCGCTTCTCTCACTGTGCTCGTTCCGCTGACTTGAGTCGCGCCGCCCGCAGAGGTCCTCCGTACCTCTCGCTCAGCTCGCAGGCCCACCCGTTGCGCGAACACTATAAAGAAACAAACTCGCAAAGTATCACATAGTTCGGTCACTCCTGACCAACAAGTATCACATAGCTCGGTCACTCCTGACTAACAAGTATCACATAGCTCACTCTTGACCTAAACCGTAAAATCAGTTTGTGGATGTCTGATTTATCAGAATTTAATAAAGTCGAATTTTAACAGAACTCTTTAGTTTAATTTTCAACTGAACTACCTTTTTACCTACCTACCTTTTTACTAACAATCAATGACAAGTTATAAGAAAATTAACATCTTATCAATAATCGGGAAATTCAAAGTAAAACTGACTACACATTTTCATCGCGCATCTCGCGAAAGACAATCAAACCAAATAAATCAACAAATTTAAGCTCTGCATGTGATCTATGGCTACGCATAGCCCAGTAACCTCCAGTTACTATCTTCACTTTATGCGAACCCCAACGGGAACGCCAAACGTCTAATCATTATGCAAACTTAAATACTCTCCTCATTGTTACAACTACTACTTTGCTCTACCTCAGTTTCGTCAGGTATACTTTGATTTATCATAACAAAAATCATCAACCAGAGTCATGTACCATTATTTTCCACATGAACAATTTTTTACAAAGAGCCTTAGACACTTGGAAACCCACATACGAGTAAACCACTCTAACGCCACGGCTCTCCAGCCGACTAGCAATAGCATTGCTCTCACACATCCAGCACATGGATCAAAACTTCTGTACGCATATCCATCAAGTGGATCGCCCGTGTGCATCACCCACTGACTACAAACTACGGTCTCTCCAGACCACGACCTCCGCCAGAGATAAACGCCCATCGCGCACCCACTAATCTACACGCACTAATCTAACGTATGTGCTGTTCGCTCATCCTGACACACTCGGTCACAAAACTATAAGTTGTGGGGTCAATAACCAAAAATTACAACAATGCGCTGGTCCGGCAAGCCCTTCAGCGTACTAGAACTATTTAAGCCCCTCTCATCAGTTTAAAACCGGAGACTAGATAAATCTCTCTCATCAGTTTCATAACCGGAGACTAGATAAATCCCTCTCATCAGTTTTATAACCGGAGACTGAATCTGTGCTAGACCGGAAATCTCTTTAGCAGACTGAGCTAGACCAGATTCCCCTGTAGCAAATGCTAGACCGGATTTGCAATCCCTATAGCCAAGAGGCTAGACCAGAATGCAACCCCTATAGCTGAGTTATTGGACTGCTTCAATAACTTTTTACTATTTTTTTTTTTTTTTTTTTTTTTTTAATTATTTAATACCTCTTTTCTAATTATTTTAATTTATTTATTTTACTTTAATTTTACTATTGATTATTGATATCGTGATGGATAATGGCAGTAGTTACACTGCTAATTGGATCAGGTGACTGATGATGAATCCCCTAAATAACTGTTGTTAGCGCTCAAGGTACGTGTACCAGTCGACCCAATGCTACCATCGACAGATACAGTATCGCCATCAGAAAATTCATCCTCAGCGTCATTAATTACAACTAAGTTAGGACTATTGCGATCAGTTTCATGAACACCATTACTCTGACTTCCATCCGCCGTCACGTCATCATCATTATAAGTTTCAGCTATTTCCACAAATCCTAATGGACCACGGGGTACTTCGCGTAAATTCTCATGGGGAATTTTGTACGTTCTATTGGTCCCATTAACATGCCTCAATTCGTACCTATCGTTTTCTAGGACAGCAGTGATTTTATAGGGGCCTTTATACTTTGGGTCCAACTTAGATTGGTGTCTTTCTTCACTTTTGGCGAAAACAAAGTCTCCAACCGAAAAGGGTCTCATTTTGGCCTTACCCCGGTTAAAACGAACGACATCAGACTGAGCCAGTCTCTTTATATTTTCTGACGCACTAGACCGTGCCGCTTCTAAGTCTAGTCTGGCAGGACTTTCAGCACCTGCAGCAATTCTGGAAATACCTAACGAGTTACCTTGTACTCCGAACATCAGCTCGATTGGGGTAAAGCCAGTGACTCTGCATCGTGTACTATTGAGTGCTAGTTGGATCTCACCTAATTGTTCCTGCCACGACCTATCGGAATTACCTTCGGCTATTGTGAGTAGGCTTTTAAGAATTCGCATAACGCGTTCCACTTGCCCGTTGGCTCTGCAGGCACCAGTGGTGATAAGGTGTAATTCGATATTGTTGTCTCTACAAAAGTTCCTAAAATCTGTATTGTCGTAAGAGCGTCCACGATCAGCTATTATTCTCTTTGGTGCTCCAAACAAATGTACTGAGTCTTTTACTGCTTCGATAGCGTCAACGGAATTAAGTGTTAGTGTGTGTTTCAGTAGGACATATTTTGTAAAGGCATCAGTAGTGACAGAACAGTATTCCTTGCGGTCACTTTTACCACTGAGTTTTCCCGTGAGATCTAAGTGCAAAGTATGCCATGGAAGTGGAACCTTGGGAATCGGATGCAAACGTACTTAAACGATACAACGTACAGATTACGACGTACAGATTTAACGTACAGATTAGTGTGATGTGATAATTAAGAGGGACTCGACTCTTAAAAATCTGTTTTAATTTTCCAGCAATTTGAAATTGAAAACTAGGCTAACCTACGAATTTAAACTGTATAGCTTCGAGATTACCGAGATCAAGCTGCACCACCCTCGTTTACTAACGAGCATTCAGCACCAGAATCGTAAACAAAACAATACAGCTCACCTTTATGTTCTAACGTGCCCGAGGGTAGTTCGACAATGCAAAAGTCGACTCATTTCCCGACCGGTACAGCAGCGCTGAACCAGCCCGCTGTGCAGCGACTGGTGATGTGGCCCGGCGTGCCGCACTTGAAGCACACCAGTGAGCTGCTGCTGGCTTGTTGTCGCTGCCCGACACACGTAACAGCCGGCACAAGCAACGGTTTCTTGACGTCGTTCATATTTTTGCGATAATCCGCTTCGCTTGGTTTTTAGAGTTTGTATCGGCGCGTTGACCAACAAATGCACGCATTGTTTCGCATTTCAAAAAGTAACCGCCACTGATTGTTATTTTCGAGTTCCCGCGTGTGATCTCATTAGCACGATTTTATCCCACTTCTGATGTCAGAGATACGTCAGGATTTATTCCATTAGAATCATCAGAAAACATCATGTGGGCAGAAGGTGGGTTTCGTGCAATGAAAACACACTGGGTGCGATACACATTGTTTATTAAAATCACAATTAATCACAATAACTGAGCACAACGAATCGAGTACAGTTCCGCGACGTCTTAACTCCGATGCGATCAGACATTGACTGTCCGCCTCGCCGTCGACTTAAAACATCACGACTCTGTAAAGCGCGCTTGTGGTGTGGGTAGATCACGTGATGCCTCAGGTCACCCGATGCCGCCAGTGGCGCGCTTGCGATTCGTTTCGTGTCCGTACTATTGACCGGCTCCGACATATGTATGTATGTATGTATGTATGTTCATCTGTTCCCTCCTATCTTCCAAACCACTTATCACAATTTGACAAATGAGGTATCGTTAGAAGCGTCGTGATTGTCCGCTGGTTATAGGCTATGTCAAGTCACATTAAATTAAAAATGGCGCCCTCTAGAGGACATAAAGTGAGGAACTTAAAAAAAAATATGGTTTAGTCGTACCATGTTGGGTATCAAATGAAAGGGCTTAATGAGCACATTTCAAAAATATATATATTATAACCCCAAAAGAATTAAAAAAAAAAACAAGTAATAAAAACTAAAACCCAACTACGACTTAAAAGGTATAAACAAGACACCACAGACTGACAAATTAAAAATCCGGAGTCACACGTAATCTGTTCGATTTATGCCCTAACACGTGTGACTCCGGATTTTTAATTTGTCTGTCTGTGGTGTCTTGTTTATACCTTTTAAGTCGTAGTTGGGTTTTAGTTTTTATTACTTGATTTTTAGTTCCTTACTTTATGTCCTCTAGAGGGAGCCATTTTAAATTTAATGTGACGTCACATAGCCTATTACCAGCGGACGATCAAGAAAGACGCTTCCAACGATATCTCATTTGTCAAATTGTGATAAGTGGTTTGGAAGATAGAAGGGAACAGATGAACATACATACATACATACATACCGGTCAAAATCATAACCCTCCTTCTTTCTTCGCCGTAGTCGGGTAAAAACTAAAACCCAACTACGACTGAAAAGGTATAAACAATCGAGAGGAGCAATCGTGTGAGTTTATCTCCTTTAATTGTAAATCGTTGAAGCGATCTATGGATGGTGTAAGACATCTGTGTAAGGTGGGTGATATCGTAGCACTACAAGAGACGTGGTTGTTACCGCATGATTTACCATTATTGAATGCGATACATGATGAATTTGGAGGAATAGGGACGTCGGCAATGGACACTTCTTCGGGTTTGTTGCGGGGTAGGCCCTACGGAGGGGTTGCCATATTATGGAGAAAAAGTGTGTTTCAGTCTGTAAAAGTGATACATTGTGATGTCGTGCGTATAGCCGCAGTGAAAGTTCGGGTATGTAACAAAACTATAATAATATTTTGCATCTATATGCCCACTGACTGTGTAGGCAACTTACCTGAATTTACGCAGTGTCTTAGTAACATTAATTCAATAGTTGAAGACAATTGTGATACGGAGGCTATTTACATTTTAGGTGACTATAATGCGCATTCAAAGGAACTGTTTTGGAACGAATTGTTTGATTTTTGTAATGATCGGGATAGGTGATAACTCTAATACATTTACTTTTGTCAGTGAGGCGCATGGGTGTGCGAGATGGTTGGACCACTGTGTCCTAACAAAGGCTGATTTACCTTCTATTAACCGTGTCTGGGTAGATTACAATGTGCAGTGGTCTGACCATTTCCCACTTTTTGTTGAATGTAATTTAGGTAAGCTAATTTGTGATAGGGAGGCTGTCCTTACGTAGACTAACAAGATTATATGGGGGGAAAGAACGGCAGATCAAATTAGGTTGTATCATCGTCTGTGTCACTCTCAGCTTCGTGAAATCGATTTTCCAGAAGAATTTTCACGATGCTGCGACGGTCTCTGTTACGATGCGGCCCATAGGACCTTGTTAAAAGATATGTATGTTAACCTGGTATCTATTATGTCGGATGCCGCCACTGCTTCTTATGAGCGCAGGGGAGCGCAGAGGAGAGGTGGATATATAGCGGGATGGAATAGACACGTGTCTGGATACCACAGGGAAGCCAGACTGAAATTTTTGTTATGGGTTCAAGCTGGTAAGCCGAATAGGGGTCAAGTGTACTACGATATGTGTGAGAGCAGAACAGCATTTAAAAAACATCTAAAGTGGTGCCAGGATAGACAGGATCAGATAAAAATGGACATCCTGGCCTCTCGTCATACTAACAATGATTTTAAGTTGTTTTGGAAGCAAACCGGGAAAATGAACGTTAGGCCTGGCTTACCTGTGAGCGTTGATGGGGTCAGTGATCACGAAGTGATCGCTGATCTCTTTATAGACCATTTTAAAATAGCGCCACATTGTGATTCTACGGAACAGAGGCGTCCCTCAACTCTTGGGTGTAACGGTGCTGAGACTGTTACTATGAAGCGAGTTGTCAGATTTACAGCAAAACATGTGCAAAAAGTTATACACAGCATGCATGCGAGGTAAGTCTCCTGGCTGTGACAGTCTCAGCATTGAGCATCTAAGAGATGCAGGAGTTCACTTGCCGCGTGTACTCTCCATGTTTTACAATCTCTGTTTGTGTCATGGTTATTTGCCGGATGAACTTACCAGAACGATCGTTGTTCCGGTTGTAAAGAACAAGACCGGAGATCTATCTGATAGGAGCAACTATCGACCTATATCGCTGGCTACGGTAATGGCCAAGGTATTTGACAGCTTCCTTAATGACACCCTTAAAACTTACGTCGATTTAAATGATGCCCAATTCGGCTTTAGAGGTGGACTTTCTACGGAAAGTGCTATCTTGTGTGTAAAGCGGGCTGTCGGGTACTACACTGAGAGGAGTACGCAGGTATACGCGTGCTTTCTGGATTTATCCAGAGCCTTCAATACTGTTTAGTACGATAGACTGTGGTTGAAGCTGGAGAGCGCTGGTGTGCCGGCAGAGATTGTCTCAGTGTTAAGGCATTGGTATCGGTGCCAGCGAAACCAAGTACGATGGGCTGGGGCTCTCTCCCAGGAATATGGCATGGAGTGTGGCGTGTGGCAGGGGGGCATTGCCTCTCCTTTGTTGTTCAACCTGTATATTAATGACCTCATCTGTGAGCTCAGCAGTACTCATGTGGGTTGTTTTGTGGATGGAGTTAGCGTCAATAACATCAGCTATGCAGATGACATGGTACTGCTGGGCCCATCGGTGGGCGCAGTTCGTAAACTTGTGGCGATCTGTGAGGCGTATGCGGCGAAACATGGACTAAAATATAACTGTAATAACTGTAAAAAGAGTGAAGTTCTGGTTTTTAAGAGTGGAAATCGTGGTCCCCTTCATGTTCCGCCTATTATGCTTAATTTCAGGTATCTGGGGCACATTGTGACGGACGATTTGCAGGATGACGCTGACATTGAGAGAGAGCGCAGAGCGTTAGCAGTCAGGGGGAACATGGTTGCGCGTAGGCTTGCTCGCTGCTCGAGGGAAGTAAAGATAACTGTTTTTAAGGCGTATTGCCAGTCCTTTTACTCGAGCAGCTTGTGGATAAATTACACGCATAGGGCTGCTAATGCTCTGCGTGTCCAATATAACAACATTTTTAGGATGCTGATGCGGCTGTCTCGCTATTGTAGTGCATCTGGTATGTTTGCGGAAGCGCGAACTGACGGCTACCATGCGATTGTGCGCAAGAGGGTAGCTTCCTTGTCACAGCGTGTGCGAGGTAGTAGCAACGGCATCCTGCAGATGGTGGTATCTCGTGCGGATTGCCCTATCCAAAACAAATGGATGCGCATTGTTTTGGGCGCTCACTAACACATATACGTCATATACTAACACAATTTTGATTTTAATTTTTTTTGTAAATTATTTAATTACCCGACTACGGCGAAGAAAAAAGGAGGGTTATGATTTTGACCGGTATGTATGTGTGTATGTATGTATGTATGTATGTTCATCTGTTCCCTCCTATCTTCCAAACCACTTATCACAATTTGACAAATGAGGTATCGTTAGAAGCGTCGTGATTGTCCGCTGGTTATAGGGTATGTGAAGTCACATTAAATTAAAAATGGCGCCCTCTAGAGGACATAAAGTGAGGAACTTAAAAAAAAAAATGGTTTAATCGTACCATGTTGGGTATCAAATGAAAGGGCTTAATGAGCACATTTCAAAAATATATATACAGGGTGATAGGGTAAACACCGTTATCCTTGCAACCAGTGGTTTGGTTTCATTTATTACCCGACTACGGCGAAGAAAAAGGAGGGTTATGATTTTGACCGGTATGTATGTATGTATGTATGTATGTATGTTCATCTGTTCCCTCCTATCTTCTAAACCACTCATCACAATTTGACAAATGAGGTTTCGTTGGAAGCGTCTTGATCGTCCGCTGGTTATAGGCTATGTGAAATCACGTTAATTTGAATATGGCGCCCTCTAGCGGTCATAAAGTCATGACATTAAAAAAAAAACACTTCAATTATGCCGTGTTGGGTATCAAATGAAAGGGATTGACAAGCACCGGTCAAAATCATAACCCTCCATTTTTCTTCGCCGTAGTCGGGTAAAAACTAAAACCCAAGTACGACTGAAAAGGTATAAACAAGACACCACAGACAGACAAATTAAAAATCCGGAGTCACACGTAAACTGTTCGATTTATGCCGCCCTAACACGTGTGACTCCGGATTTTTAATTTGTCTGTCTGTGGTGTCTTGTTTATACCTTTTCAGTCGTACTTGGGTTTTAGTTTTTATTACTTAATTTTTTTAATTTATATTTTTTATCTAGACTTAATATATTTTTACCCGACTACGGCAAAGAAGGGCATAAATCGAACAGATTACGTGTGACTCCGGATTTTTAATTTGTCTTGATTTTTTTTTAAATTCTTTTGGGTTTATAATATATATATTTTTATGAAATGTGCTCATTAAGCCCTTTCCCTCCCCGCCCTTTCCATCTGTTCCCTCCTATCTTCTAAACCACTCATCACAATTTGACAAATGAGGTATCGTTGGAAGCGTCTTGATCGTCCGCTGGTTATAGGCTATGTGAAATCACATTAATTTGAATATGGCGCTCTCTAGCGGTCATAAAGTCATGACATAAAAAAAAAAACACTTCAATTATGCCGTGTTGGGTATCAAATGAAAGGGCTTGACAAGCACCGGTCAAAATCATAACCCTCCTTTTTTCTTCGCCGTAGTCGGGTAAAAACTAAAACCCCACTACGACTAAAAAGGTATAAACAAGACACCACAGACGTGTTAGGGCATAAATCGAACAGATTACGTGTGACTCCGGATTTTTAATTTGTCTGTCTGTGGTGTCTTGATATACCTTTTTAGTCGTAGTTGGGTTTTAGTTTTTATTACTTAATTTTTTTTTAAATTCTTTTGGGGTTATAATATACCGGATGATTTTTTTTACCGTCTCGACAAACATAGGGTGTAGTAGGTGAACGGAGTAGAAGCCAATGGCATAGTCAACTAAATTTTTTTTTTTTTTTTATACCCTTTAAACAAATTGATTTATCTAAAAATACTACCCATTTGAAGTAAACTTTTAATACAAAAACAATAAAAACAGTTTTTTTTTTTTTTTTTAATAAATCCATGAAAAAATATCGAAATTCAAATCATACGCACCCTACTAAATGCACGGAATTTATCAATGAATTAGATACGTTCCTTTGCGGCCGATAGGTACTCGCCGCACTTGCCGTCGGCTTCTTTGATATCACCAGGCGCTTGAGCCGCCGCCGCCGCGCCGGAGCTGCTCGCTCGCGCATCCCCCCGCCCGCCCGCGTCCCGAGCTTCAGTCACCTGCGATTAGTCACGGCGGCGTGACGTCGCGCTGTTTGTTTCCACGTATGCATCGTGCACCCGGTCATATTTGTCGTATCTAAACATGTACGAATATTCTAACGTAGAGTATCTTGTTTGGTGAAAACAGCCAGTGCAAGGCGAATGTACGCAGAAGAAGAAAATCTTCAGTCGCTGCGAAGGAACGGTATACGTGCTAGTTTATGTTTAGAACGAAACATTTTGAACAATAATTACCTACTGCGATATCGCTAAAAAGGTAGGTACAGAACTAAGTTCATTTTTTGTAAAATGCGCGCAATGCGCGTGCGCGTCTGTCGGTCGTGTCGCCCGCGCGCGAGTACCGCTCAGCTGCTCGGCTCTCGTACGTGAACCCCGGTAAGTGAACTCTCACGCACACATCAAGTTTCAATGTACGTGTGTGTGCGTAGGCGCGCCGACGTTACTTAGCAACGGGTCGACCGAACAACATTCTGTCAATGTTCTCGCTCCCGCATGTATGCACGTCCTTTTCATTTTGAATGAAGTACAGTCGAGTATTCTTGCTTATTCAAGTATTTATTGTTTCGAATTATTTAAAAAAGATTACTTAGATTGTTTTAAAAGTTCGTTCCGAGTCTTTGTTACTGTTTTCGTTTTATTTGTAAGGATAGGTTTTCTTATTATTTTATCTTTTTAATTGGTAAATTGGTGGGGTTTTTATTTGTACTTACGTAAGTATTTGTTGTGTTTTATTATTTTAGGTAGGTTAAGTTTTCTTATTTGTGTTAAGTTATTACCTATTTACTACTTATTCTTTTGGTGTGAGGCTTATTTGGTCAATTGGGTATTTGTATTGTATGTTTGAGAATTTTTGGGTATTGTGTTCATTTTATTTGTAGATCAGGTTTGTCTTAGTTTATTAGTAAGTGGACTATAAATGTTATTGCGTTGATTTTGGAAACGTTTTCAACACGACTGTACCATGCGAGGGGCGGCCGCTTACTAGGTTTCTACGCAAAAGAAATGTGCGTGCGTTTCGCTCGCACACACGTACAACTATCATTCATGCGCCATCGCAGCCTACGCCGTTTACTATCTCCTATTTTGGCTATTATTCGTTTTTACGCACGGGCCGTAGGATGGATAGTTTTCATGATTTTTGAAGGAAATTCCGAACCTGTACCAATCTCAATGGTACTAAGCAAATATTCTCGGGTATGGCTTCTGTTCCACTTACACAACACACCTGATTATGCTCGAGACGGTAAAAAATGTCATCCGGTATATAGTTTTGAAATGTGCTCATTAAGCCCTTTCATTTGATACCATTTTTTTTTTAAGCTCCTCACTTTATGTCCTCTAGAGGGCGCCATTTTTACCCGACTACGGCGAAGAAAAAAGGAGGGTTATGATTTTGACCGGTATGTATGTATGTATGTATGTTCATCTGTTCCCTCCTATCTTCCAAACCACTTATCACAATTTGACAAATGAGGTATCGTTAGAAGCGTCGTGATTGTCCGCTGGTTATAGGCTATGTGAAGTCACATTAAATTAAAAAATATAGTAATTAAAACTAAAACCCAACTACGACTGAAAAGGTATAAACAAGACACCACAGACAGACAAATTAAAAATCCCGAGTCACACGTGTCCGGAGTCACAGGGCATAAATCGAACTGATTACGCCTATAACCAGCGGACAATCACGACGCTTCTAACGATACCTCATTTGTCAAATTGTGATAAGTGGTTTGGAAGATAGGAGGGAACAGATGAACATACATACATACATACCGGTCAAAATTAAAACCCTCCTTTTTTCTTCGCCGTAGTCGGGTAAAAAGATGTAATTTTTTTCTTACGTGCAAGATGTTTTCATAGATATATTGGCAAGCTACCGTCATGATGTTAATTTCCCTTAAAGAATCGCGCCTGCGGAGATTATAAATGGATCTGATAGCTCTTTTCTGCAGAATAAAGATAGACTCGATGTCTGCAGCCCGTCCCCATAGTAACAATTTTTAAATTCTTTTGGGGTTATAATATACCGGATGACTTTTTTTACCGTCTCGACAAACATAGGGTGTAGTAGGTGAACGGAGTAGAAGCCAATGGCATAGATTTTTTTATTTTTTTTTTATTTTTTATACCCTTTAAACAAATTGATCTATCTAAAAATACTACCCATTTGAAGTAAACTTTTAATACAAAAACAATAAAAACAGAAATTAAAAAAAAATTGAATAAATCGATGAAAAAATATCGAAATTCAAATCATACGCACCCTACTAAATGCACGGAATTTATCAATGAATTAGATACGTTCCTTTGCGGCCGATAGGTACTCGCCGCACTTGCCGTCGGCTTCTTTGATATCATCAGGCGCTTGAGCCGCCGCCGCCGCGCCGGAGCTGCTCGCTCGCGCATCCCCCCGCCCGCTCGCGTCCCGAGCTTCAGTCACCGATTAGTCACGGCGGTGTGACGTCGCGCTGTTTGTTTCCGCGTATGCATCGTGCACCCGGTCATATTTGTCGTATCTAAACGTGTACGAATATTCTAACGTAGAGTATCTTGTTTGGTGAAAACAGCCAGTGCAAGGCGAATGTACGCAGAAGAAGAAAATCTTCAGTCGCTGCGAAGGAACGGTATCCCTTCTCTTCAAATTCCCCCCCGGACCCCGCATGGAGTTTTGTCACTGGGTGCAGAACCGTTCTGTCATTGACACCATGTTGCAAGACGTTCCTGATCCCTATCTGCAAGACATGTACTTCCAGCATGACGGATGTCCAGCTCACTACAAACGATCTGTGCGCGCGTATCTCGATGGTCAATTTGGTGATAAGTGGATAGGTCGCGGTGCACCTGTGAACTGGCGGCCAAGGTCACCAGACCTACACAACACCCCTTGACTTTTATTTGTGGGCCGACCTAAAACGTTTAGTCTGACGTTTAGTGTATACCGAAGAAGCTCAAAGCGTTAGTGATTTAAAACAGCGAATAATTTAAAACGCTTTTAATGTTTTGAAAAGTGATAGAGACACGCCTCGAAGTTTACCAAACAATATGCAAAGACGTGCTAGTTTATGTTTAGAACAAAACATTTGGAACAATAATTACCTCCTGCGATATCGCTAAAAAGGTAGGTACAGACCTAAGTGCATTTTTTGTAAAATGCGCGCAATGCGCGTGCGCGTCGGTCGTTCGTGTCGCCCGCGCGCGAGTACCGCTCAGCTGCTCGGCTCTCGTACGTGAACCCCGGTAAGTGAACTCTCACGCACACATCAAGTTTCTATGTACGTGTGTGTGCGTAGGCGTGCCGACGTTACTTAGCAACGGGTCGACCAAACAACCTTCTGTCAATGTTCTCGCTCCCGCATGTATGCACGTCCTTTTCATTTTGAATGAAGTACAGTCGAGTATTCTTGCTTATTCAAGTATTTATTGTTTCGAATTATTTAAAAAAGATTACTTAGATTGTTTTAAAAGTTCGTTCCGAGTCTTTGTTACTGTTTTCGTTTTATTTGTAAGGATAGGTTTTCTTATTATTTTATCTTTTTAATTGGTAAATTGGTGGGGTTTTTATTTGTACTTAAGTATTTGTTGTGTTTTATTATTTTAGGTAGGTTAAGTTTTCTTACTTGTGTTAAGTTATTACCTATTTACTACTTATTCTTTTGGTGTGAGGCTTATTTAGTCAATTGGGTATTTGTATTGTATGTTTGAGAATTTTTGGGTATTGTGTTCATTTTATTTGTAGGTCAGGTTTGTCTTAGTTTATTAGTAAGTGGAGTATAAATGTTATTGCGTTGATTTTGGAAACGTTTTCAGCACGACTGTACCATGCGAGGGGCGGCCGCTTACTAGGTTTCTACGCAAAAGAAATGTGCGTGCGTTTCGCTCGCACACACGTACAACTTTCATTCATGCGCGATCGCAGCCTACGCCGTTTACTATCTCCTATTTTGGCTATTATTAGTTTTTACGCACGGGCCGTAGGATGGATAGTTTTCATGATTTTTTAAGGAAATTCCGAACCTGTACAATCTCATCCGGTATATACCGGATGACATTTTTTACCGTCTCGAGCATAATCAGGTGTGTTGTGTAAGTGGAACAGAAGCCATACCCGAGAATATTTGCTTAGTACCATTGAGATTGTACAGGTTCGGAATTTCCTTCAAAAATCATGAAAACTATCCATCCTACGGCCCGTGCGTAAAAACGAATAATAGCCAAAATAGGAGATAGTAAACGGCGTAGGCTGCGATGGCGCATGAATGATAGTTGTACGTGTGTGCGAGCGAAACGCACGCACATTTCTTTTGCGTAGAAACCTAGTAAGCGGCCGCCCCTCGCATGGTACAGTCGTGTTGAAAACGTTTCCAAAATCAACGCAATAACATTTATAGTCCACTTACTAATAAACTAAGACAAACCTGATCTACAAATAAAATGAACACAATACCCAAAAATTCTCAAACATACAATACAAATACCCAATTGACCAAATAAGCCTCACACCAAAAGAATAAGTAGTAAATAGGTAATAACTTAACACAAGTAAGAAAACTTAACCTACCTAAAATAATAAAACACAACAAATACTTACGTAAGTACAAATAAAAACCCCACCAATTTACCAATTAAAAAGATAAAATAATAAGTAAAACTATCCTTACAAATAAAACGAAAACAGTAACAGACTCGGAACGAACTTTTAAAACAATCTAAGTAATCTTTTTTAAATAATTCGAAACAATAAATACTTGAATAAGCAAGAATACTCGACTGTACTTCATTCAAAATTAAAAGGACGTGCATACATGCGGGAGCGAGAACATTGACAGAATGTTGTTCGGTCGACCCGTTGCTAAGTAACGTCGGCGCGCCTACGCACACACACGTACATAGAAACTTGATGTCTGCGTGAGAGTTCACTTACCGGGGTTCACGTACGAGAGCCGAGCAGCTGAGCGGTACTCGCGCGCGGGCGACACGACCGACAGACGCGCACGCGCATTGCGCGCATTTTACAAAAAATGAACTTAGGTCTGTACCTACCTTTTTAGCGATATCGCAGTAGGTAATTATTGTTCAAAATGTTTCGTTCTAAACATAAACTAGCACGTCTTTGCATATTGTTCGGTAAACTTCGAGGCGTGTCTCTATCACTTTTCAAAACATTAAAAGCGTTTTAAATTATTCGCTGTTTTAAATCACTAACGCTTTGAGCTTCTTCGGTATACACTAAACGTCAGACTAAACGTTTTAGGTCGGCCCACAAATAAAAGTCAAGGGGTGTTATGTAGGTCTGGTGACCTCGGCCGCCAGTTCACAGGTGCACCGCGACTTATCCACTTATCACCAAATTGACCATCGAGATACGCGCGCACAGATCGTTTGTAGTGAGCTGGACATCCGTCATGCTGGAAGTACATGTCTTGCAGATAGGGATCAGGAACGTCTTGCAACATGGTGTCAATGACAGAACGGTTCTGCACCCAGTGACAAAACTCCATGCGGGGTCCGAGGGGGAATTTGAAGAGAACGGATACCGTTCCTTCGCAGCGACTGAAGATTTTCTTCTTCTGCGTACATTCGCCTTGCACTGGCTGTTTTCACCAAACAAGATACTCTACGTTAGAATATTCGTACATGTTTAGATACGACAAATATGACCGGGTGCACGATGCATACGTGGAAACAAACAGCGCGACGTCACGCCGCCGTGACTAATCGCAGGTGACTGAAGCTCGGGACGCGGGCGGGCGGGGGGATGCGCGAGCGAGCAGCTCCGGCGCGGCGGCGGCGGCTCAAGCGCCTGGTGATATCAAAGAAGCCGACGGCAAGTGCGACGAGTACCTATCGGCCGCAAAGGAACGTATCTAATTCATTGATAAATTCCGTGCATTTAGTAGGGTGCGTATGATTTGAATTTCGATATTTTTTCATGGATTTATTAAAAAAAAATAAAAATCTGTTTTTATTGTTTTTGTATTAAAAGTTTACTTCAAATGGGTAGTATTTTTAGATAAATCAATTTGTTTAAAGGGTATAAAAAATAAAAAAAAAAATTGTTGACTATGCCATTGGCTTCTACTCCGTTCACCTACTACACCCTATGTTTGTCGAGACGGTAAAAAAAATCATCCGGTATATTTGAATTGTGCTCATTAGGCCCTTTCATTTGATACCCAACATGGTACGATTAAACCATATTTTTTTTTAAGTTCCTCACTTTATTTCCTCTAGAGGGCGTCATTTTTAATTGAAAAGATTTAATGTGACTTCACATAACCACCAGCGGACAATCACGACGCTTCTAACGATACCTCATTTGTCAAATTGTGATAAGTGGTTTGGAAGATAGAAGGGAACAGATGAAAATACATACATACATACTGGTCAAAATCATAACCCTCCTTTTTTCTTTGCCGTAGTCGGGTAAAAATATATTAAGTCTAGATAAAAAATATAAATTAAAAACATTAAGTAATAAAAACTAAAACCCAAGTACGACTGAAAAGGTATAAACAAGACACCACAGACAGACAAATTAAAAAAAATCAAGTAACAAAAACTAAAACCCAACTACGACTTAAAAGGTATAAACAAGACACCACAGACAGACAAATTAAAAATCCGGACTCACACGTAATCTGTCCGATTTATGCCCTAACACGTGTGACTCCGGATTTTTAATTTGTCTGTCTGTGGTGTCTTGTTTATACCTTTTAAGTCGTAGTTGGGTTTGTTGTTTATCACAATTTGACAAATGTGGTATCGTTAGAAGCGTCGTGATTGCCCGCTGGTTATAGGCTATGTGAAGTCACATTAAATTTAAAATGGCGTCCTCTAGAGGACATAAAGTGAGGAACTTAAAAAAAAATATGGTTTAATCGTACCATGTTGGGTATCAAATGAAAGGGCTTAATGAGCACATTTCAAAAATATATATATTATAACCCCAAAAGAATTTAAAAAAAAATCAAGTAATAAAAACTAAAACCCAACTACGACTTAAAAGCTATAAACAAGACCCCACAGACAGAAAAATTAAAAATCCGGAGTCACACGTAATCTGTTCGATTTATGCCCTAACACGTGTGATTCACGTGTGATTTTTATCACTTGATTTCTTTTTTAATGAACTAATCATTAGAAGCTTGTTTTTAAAAAGATTTTTACTTATATTTTAATATCAATGTAGATTTACTTAGTTTGCATTTCCGCGCATTGTTTGAGAAAAGTACTGTACTGTACAAGCCTTGGCCGCAACCAGCTATTGATGGACTCACGTTTGTGTGCCTCGGCTTTCGGGATCGTCCTTCAATAGCCCAGTTGCAGGCCGCGACAGTAATGTACTATAATTTCGAAAGTTGGTCTCTTTGCTTTTCAATTTTCGTTTCTTGCCACCGACTTCGACACCGACCAAAATTAAATTATTTTTCACGTTTTTGGTAGTCGTTTTTTTTTGTAAAAAGTTTTTTTTATTCACTTTTTAGTTGTGGTACCCCACACAAATTCGAATACCACTATCTGATATGTAAATAACAGTGAAAGAGTCACTTAAAAATATGTCGTCGAGATAAATTAAGTGGGACAAATACGTAATATTGAAGCTAACTCAAAAACTACGCAAGTAAAGTTAATAAAATTTCTATGGGACCACCTCGGAAGCATGTCCTAACACACAAAAAAGAATCAATATAAAATCGATTCATATTTGGCGGAGTAATCGCATAACATACACAAAAAAAAAATACATACGAATTGAGCACCTCCTGCTTTTTTACCCGACTACGGCGAAGAAAAAAGGAGGGTTATGATTTTGACCGGTATGTATGTATGTATGTATGTACAGTCACGAGCACTAATATGTATACACTTAGCAACTTTTAAAAGTGATTTTCTCCTACTGTATTGATTGTAATTTTATGATATAACGAACATAGTATTTTTGAACCCCTATTATTATGAAATAGGTATCATCTCAAAGTTAAAATCGTTATTCCACGAGAAAAACGTTATTGAATTTTGCTGAGTGTATACATATTTTTGCTCGTGACTGTATGTATGTTCATCTGTTCCCTCCTATCTTCCAAACCACTTATCATAATTTGACAAATGAGGTATCGTCAGAAGCGTCGTGATTGTCCGCTGGTTATAGGCTATGTGAAGTCACATTATATTAAAAATAGCGCCCTCTAGAGGACAAAAAGTAAGGAACTTAAAAAAAAAAATGGTTTAATCGTACCATGTTGGGTATCAAATGAAAGGGCTTAATGAGCACATTTCAAAAATATATATATTATAACCCCAAAAGAATTAAAAAAAAATCAAGTAATAAAAACTGAAATGAAATGAAATGAAACGAAATGAAATTGTTTATTCTGTAAATAGGATATCGCTATCACTTTTACACGTCATATTATTAAAAAAATAAAATAAGCTAGATGAGGTCGGCGTTTCCTATCTGACTACTCTGAGAAGAAAGGCTACACAAGGCTAAACAAACTCAGAGGTCGCAGTCTCTTTTAAGGTCCAGACATAATCTTGGTCAAGCCATATGAGGACCATGTAGATTAATGTCTGAAATGGTCTTTTGAGGAAAGAACCACACAGATTTGAGTGGACCTGTCCAGTCAGTGCAAGCATTTGTCAGTAACCGAGGAGCTCAACTCAGAGCTGAAGGAGCTCAACGACTCGACGAACAATACCAAAAAAAGGACATTTGGGTAGGCCGCAGAAAGTACTCAAAAACTGCCAGACCATCATTAAAACAGGGAAAGAGGAGCAAAAAATAAAAATGATCCACATAGTCCTCACATTCACAATAATCAAAACAAAATAATACTTTACAAAGTAATAATGTCATGTTGTATAAAGAATAATCAACAATGTCAATTTGTAGGTATATAAAACTGGTATAATTTAATGATTTTAGATACTAATTAAAATTAAAATGTCAAGTTCTAGGGTTTTTTCAAGGCTTAGCAGAGCGAGCAGCTCAATCCCATGCATTTCTGTCTTCTAAATAATCCGAAATTTTATAGTACCCTTTTTTACATAGTTTGGTTTTAATACTACTTTTAAATCGTTTAATGGGTAAGTTTCTAATATCAATGGGAAGTTTGTTGTAAAAACGTATACATTGACCCATGAACGAGTTGCCTACTCTGTGGAGACGAGTGCGATGTACAGCAAGATTGTGTTTATTCCTGGTATTTATACTATGAATATCGGACTAAAACCCAACTAGGACTTAAAAGATATAAACAAGACACCACAGACAGACAAATTAAAAATCCGTAGTCACACGTAATCTGTTCGATTTATGCCCTGTATTTACACGTGTGACTCCGGATTTTTAATTTATCTGTCTGTGATGTCTTGTTTATATCTTTTAAGTCGTAGTTGGGTTTTAGTTTTTATTACTTGATTTTTTTTATTACTTGATTTTTTTTAAGAAGTCGGTTAAAGAATGAAAAACTTTTTTACATAAAATTAAACCGGTGAAAAAACTTTACGTTACTTTTTCGGAAGTCGGTGTTGTTTTAGTTTTTATTATTGTTCGTGTTTTTAAGTATGTCAATCTTTTTCAAACTACTTACAAGCTTTTTATTTACAGGGGCGACCGTTGCCAAATATCCAAAACTAAACATACGAAGAACAAAACAAGCCGCCGAGCAAACTAAGAAGGACAAATCAGACTCAAAAGTTATCCCGGAAACTGAAAAACGTGCGTCCAAACGTGGCACTTCATATAAACAGCCTTATAAATTTGGACAATGCAGTGATCGTGAAAAAATTGGTGTAAAAACATATAAGTGTGATTTATGTCTGCGTAGTTTTAATTTTAAGTCTAATTTAACACAACATATTCGAATACACACGGGTGTAAAACCTTATAAGTGTGATGTATGTCAACGTAGTTTTACTCGAAAAGATAATTTAACACAACATATTCGAATACACACTCGTGTAAAACCTTAGAAGTGTGATGTATGTCAACGTAGTTTTACTCGAAAAGATAATTTAACACAACATATTGGAATACACACTGGTGTAAAACCTTTTAAGTGTGATGTATGTCAACGTAGTTATATTAAAAAAAAACAAGTAATAAAAACTAAAACCCAACTACGACTTAAAAGGTATAAACAAGACACCACAGACAGACAAATTAAAAATCCGGAGTCACACGTGTTAGGGCATAAATCGAACAGATTACGTGTGACTCCGGATTTTTAATTTGTCTGTCTGTGGTGTCTTGTTTATACCTTTTAAGTCGTAGTTGGGTTTTAGTTTTTTACCCGACTACGGCGAAGAAAAAAGGAGGGTTATGATTTTGACCGGTATGTATGTATGTATGTATGTATGTATGTATGTTCATCTGTTCCCTCCTATCTTCCAAACTACTTATCACAATTTGGTATCGTTAGAAGCGTCGTGATTGTCCGCTGGTTATAGGCTATATGAAGTCACATTAAATTAAAAATGGCGCCCTCTAGAGGACAAAGTGAGGAACTTAAAAAAAAATATGGTTTAATCGTACCATGTTGGGTATCAAATGAAAGGGCTTAATGAGCACATTTCAAAAATATATATATTATAACCCCAAAAGAACTAAAAAAAAAAATCAAGTAATAAAAACTAAAACCCAACTACGACTTAAAAGGTATAAACAAGACACCACAGACAGACAAATTTAAAATCCGGAGTCACACGTGTTAGGGCATAAATCGAACAGGTTACGTGTGACTCCGGATTTTTAATTTGTCTGTCTGTGGTGTCTTGTTTATACCTTTTAAGTCGTAGTTGGGTTTTAGTTTTTATTACTTGATTTTTTTTTAAATTCTTTTGGGGTTATAATATATATATTTTTGAAATGTGCTCATTAAGCCCTTTCATTTGATACCCAACATGGTACGATTAAACCATTTTTATTTTTAAGTTCCTCACTTTTTGTCCTCTAGAGGGCGCCATTTTTAATTTAACGTGACTTCACATAGCCTATAACCAGCGGACAATCACGACGCATCTAACGATACCTCATTTGTCAAATTGTGATAAGTGGTTTGGAAGATAGGAGGGAACAGATGAACATACATACATACATACATACATACATACCGGTCAAAATCATAACCCTCCTTTTTCTTCGCCGTAGTCGGGTAAAAAACTAAAACCCAACTACGACTTAAAAGGTATAAACAAGACACCACAGACAGACAAATTAAAAATCCGGAGTCACACGTAATCTGTTCGATTTATGCCCTAAAACGTGTGACTCCGGATTTTTAATTTGTCTGTCTGTGGTGTCTTGTTTATACCTTTTAAGTCGTAGTTGGGTTTTAGTTTTTTACCCGACTACGGCGAAGAAAAAGGAGGGTTATGATTTTGACCGGTATGTATGTATGTACATTTCAAATATATATAGGTATATTATAACCCCAAAAGAATTAAAAAAAAAACAAGTAATAAAAACTAAAACCCAACTACGACTTAAAAGGTATAAACAAGACACCACAGACAGACAAATTAATATATATATTTTTGAAATGTGCTCACTAAGCCCTTTCATTTGATACCCAACATGGTACGATTAAACCATTTTTTTTTGAAGTTCCTCACTTTATGTCCTCTAGAGGGCGCCATTTTTAATTTAATGTGACTTCACATAGCCTATAACCAGCGGACAATCACGACGCTTCTAACGATACCTTATTTGTCAAATTGTGATAAGTGGTTTGGAAGATAGGAGGGAACAGATGAACATACATACATACATACATACATACATACATACATACATACCGGTCAAAATCATAACCCTCCTTTTTCTTCGCCGTAGTCGGGTAAAAAATCCGGAGTCACACGTAATCTGTTCGATTTATGCCCTAACACGTGTGACTCCGGATTTTTAATTTGTCTGTCTGTGGTGTCTTGTTTATACCTTTTAAGTCGTAGTTGGGTTTTAGTTTTTGTTACTTGATTTTTTTTATTACTTGATTTTTTTTCCTAGTAAGAAACTGCCAAAAAACTTGTGTTTTTATTTAGGAAAATGCTTCTCTATATACAATATTAGCGGTGGAACCACCTGGAGCGTACACAAAAAAGTTGCTAGGGTTGCTCACACGCGAAAGAGCTACATAAACTTGGCCGTGGGAAAAGCAACCAATACTAAGATCCACCCCCGCAACGGATAATGTCTGGCCCTGAGCTTTGTTAATGGTCATGGCGTAACATAGGCTGACGGGGAATTGCACACGCTTAAAACTAAACGGGAAATTATTGGGAATGAGAGGAATTCTTGGAATAAAAACAACATCACCGGCGCCGCAACCTGTTCAGATTTCGGCTTCGATGACGTTTTGTTGGTGATTGGTGACTATGAGCCGAGTGCCGTTGCAAAGTTTGGGAGGACTTAAATTTCTGAGAAGAATTATTGGCACTCCGACTTTTAAACAAATTTTGTGTGCTGAAAGACCGGGTGTGTTAAGGGATTCTAAGAACTCTACTGGATAGTACGTGGCATCTTCTTCTTCGGTAACCGTATTTATCGATGTATATTGTTGACTTTCCCCAGAAACATGTGCCAATATTTGTGTATTTTATTGCTGTCCGATAGTCGAACGAATCAAATCAACTATAACACACGCCAACAACGATTAAATCGAATGAGCAGCGGTCACGAATCATACGAACAAATTACGAAGTAAAGTACAGTTCGATTCAAGCTCGGAAGTTAGCTTTTAGCTGCGCAGTACCCCACCCCTCACCCCCGCTGTCATATGAAATTGTTACTGCGCAGCGACTCGCCTCATGTTCCGATACCAAATCAAAACCAATCCAGAACAATACGCACGCTGAGAACGAAAGTGAACTATCTCAAAATTTTATTAAAATGAGTTAAATATACAAAATGACTCCTTTTTGTCAGTTGTGTGCCAATTTGTGGGGGTAAGTTTTGCGTACAATTTATAATCATTAAGTGACCTATTTATGGTATAGGTCACTTTCTTATTTCTTATATTGACAACCTAGGTGACATAAAATCAAATTCGGTCACTTATTTATTTAGGCATGAGTTAAACTCATGGACTCATTTCTGAAACTATTTTTCCAGAAGTTGTTTTATATAGAAAAAATAATATTTATAAATTTTTATATAAGTATATTAAAAGTCAAATAATATTATATAAAAGAGATTCGTAACTTTCGTTTTCATATTAAAAAGTTATTTTAGAAAGTATACAAAATGTTCAATCAGTCGTACACATTTTATTCGATTCCCAAAAATCGTAAATTTTGACTTGAGTCACTTTCGTTCTCAGAGTGCGACAACTTAGGTATGGGCGTTATTTCACGTCACTCGCTACAATAACTGGCTACAGGGCATGTAACCGAATAACTAGTTTCGAGTCACACACAAACACGTGATTTTTGTAACTAGTTATATTACAATGCATTGATCGAATGAAAAGCGAGAAACGAAACAAAACATGCGTTGCGGGCTCATGTCGTTGCTTTCGCGCGTAATATGTACTGCCCTGTAACTACTTGTAGCTACAAAAACTTATTTATTCAAAAAACTTAAGGCTTACGTAACGTAACGTATTACTTATGTAACCCTTTATATATATTTTCGTTTCGCAAATAACTGTTATACTTCGATATAATCACCATGTTGAATCACCAAATAGAATTTGAAAAATAACTAGTTACTAAAATCACTAGTTTTCAAAACAGGTGACACGTTCCAAGTCACTAGTTACTTTACGTTTCGCGAAAATCACGTAACGACCCATACCTACGACAACTTTCAACGAATGACAACTCGACCATGAATGAATTTATTATTTATTTATTTTTATTATCGACACGACACTAAAGAAGTCGAAAACAAAGATACTAACAGACTATAAAAACTACTTGGAATATCTGGGCGAAAGTCATTCTTCGACGGAGACTCTTAACACCGTGATTCAGAAAATTACATTAAATGAACAACGCCATCTATCGAGCACGAAGTGATACTGTCAAAATATATGGGAAAAGGTTCGAACACTCTGTAAGCTAAATAAGCTATGTAGAAAAGTGTAAAATTAAAGAATAAATACATATATTTTTGAAGAAATTAACATTTGTCATTATTCTTTCATGATTATCATGATTTGAAAGATAGGTAGCGCCACCTATCGCACTAATACTAAACTAATAAATAAACAACGCATCTGGAAAATTTTAATTAACCTAACTTTAGAGTTAAGTATATTCTATACACAATGTATCGCGTTAAGTTTCCGCGCAAAGAAAATGACGATCATATAACAACACACGATCTCACAAACCTAGTAATTAAGGAGTAAGTATCATTTCGCGTCAATAGATGTCGTTACGTGTATGTACATTACGTAATGAAAATTCCTTCTTGAACACTTTAAATTCATATATCTTTTGATATTTTGAAGCGATTGCGATGAAACAAAAACTAAATGAAACATCGAGTTACATACAATATTTGAGTGTAAAAGTTAACCATATTGATTTCGTACTTTTTACGTGATAGTGGAACAATCAAACTAAAGAACATACAAACAGACAGACAGACAAATTCCAAAAATGGTAGAAATGGAATCTGTTGGTTATTCTTGGACACCCCACCAACTTTTTTTTTTTTTTCATTGTACAGAAACGCCTCGTCTACAGATTTATTATATGTACTAGCTGTGCCCGCGACTTCGTTCGCATGGATGTCGGAAAACAATAATATGTCGCTTAGAAAAGTTGTACCTTCATTTAAAAAGGGCGAATCTTTCGACCAGGGCTGGTGATTTTTCCTAGTAAGAAACTGCCAAAAAACTTGTGTTTTTATTTAAGAAAATGCTTCTCTTTATAAAATATTAGCGGTGGAACCACCTGGAGCGTACACAAAAAAGTTGCTAGGGTTGCTCATACGCGAAAGAGCTACATAAAGTTGGCCGTGGGAAAAGCAACCAATACTAAGATCCACCCCCGCAACGGATAATGTCTGGCCCTGAGCTTTGTTAATGGTCATGGCGTAACACAGGCTGACGGGGAATTGCACACGCTTAAAACTAAACGGGAAATTATTGGGAATGAGAGGAATTCTTGGAATAAAAACAACATCACCGGCGCCGCAACCTGTTAAGATTTCGGCTTCGATGACGTTTTGTTGGTGATTGGTGACTATGAGCCGAGTGCCGTTGCAAAGTTTGGGAGGACTTAAATTTCTGAGAAGAATTATTGGCACTCCGACTTTTAAACAAATTTTGTGTGCTGAAAGACCGGGTGTGTTAAGGGATTCTAAGAACTCTACTGGATAGTACGTGGCATCTTCTTCTTCGGGAACCGTATTTATCGATGTATATTGTTGACTTTCCCCAGAAACATGTGCCAATATTTGTGTATTTATTGCTGTCCGATAGTCGAACAAATCGAATCAACCATAAGGCCTCTGCCTCGAACCTTGCGGGCAGCGGGGCGGCGGCGGCGGCGGCGGCGGCGCGGGCGCAGCAGGATCTTATGCGTAAAATCAAATGGACCGGTTCTCGAAAACAGCGGCGCGGCAGCGGCGAGGCGGCGGGCAGCGAGCGGTGGACTCCATTCAAGCGGTGACCGCCCGCGCGTCTGCATTGCAGTGTTGTTGCCCACAATAAATTGAGCGTTAGGAATAAATTTGAATCAAAAAGATTGTTGCCGCCATTGTTCAGACATTTCTTTCGCGAATAAAAACAAATACCTCGACGACAAAATCGTGAACACAACACTACGCGGCTATAGTGACGCGCGATCTGCCCGCTAGTTTCGAGAACGGGTTTTTGATGCCCGCCCCGCTCCCGCGCCGCCGCCGCCGCCGCCCCGCTGCCCCCAAGATTCGAGGCCGAGGCCTTACACATGCCAACAACGATAGAATCGAATGAGCGATGGTCACGAATCATACGAACAAATTACGAAGTATAGTACAGTTCGATTCAAACTTAATGGCGGCTCGGAACATGAGGCGAGTCGCTGCGCAGTAACAATTTCATGTGACAGCGGGGGTGAGGGGTGGGGTACTGCGCAGCTAAAAGCTAACTTCCGAGCCGCCATTAAGTTTGAATCGATCTGTAACGACTCGTTTCTTGACTTCTTAATTTGAATGAACGAAACCAACCAAAATACCAAATCAAAACCAATCAGATCACTGATCAATACTTTCAACGAATGACAACCCAACCCAACCAACAATTTATTATTTATTTATTTATTATATTATATTATATTATCGACACTAAAGAAGTCAAAAACAAAGATACCTATACTAAAAATAGTTTGGAATATCTGGGCGAGTCATTCTTCGACGGAGAGTCTTAACACCGCGATTCAGAAAATGACACTAAACGAACAACGCCATCTATCGAGCACGAAATGATACTGTCAAAATATATGGGAAAACGTTCGAACACTCTGTAAGCTAAATAAACTATGTAGAAAAGTGAAAAATTAAAGAATAAATACCTATATTTTTTAAGAAATTAACATTTGTCACTATTCTTTCATGATTATCAAGATTTGAAAGATAGGTAGCGCCACCTATCGCACTAATACTAAACTAATAAATAAACAACGCATCTGGAAAATTTTAATTAATCTAACTTTAGAGTTATATTCTATACACAAATACACAATGTATCGCGTTAAGTTTCCGCGCAAAGAAAATGACGGTCATATAACAACACACGATCTCACAAACCTAGTAATTAAGAAGTAAGTATCATTTCGCGGCAATAGATGTCGTTACGTGGATGTACATTACGTAATGAAAATTCCTTCTTGAACACTTTAAATTCATATATCTTTTGATATTTTGAAGCGATTGCGATGAAACAAAAACTAATTGAAACATCGAGTTACACACAATATTTGAGTATAAAAGTTAACCATATTGATTTCGTACTTTTTACGTGATAGTGGAACAATCAAACTAAACAACATACAGACAGACAGACAGACAAACAGACAAAAATTCCAAAAATGGTAGAAATGGAATCTGTTGGTTATTCTTGGACAACCAACCAATTTTTTTTTTTTTTTTTTCATTGTACAGAAACGCCTCGTCTACAGATTTATTATATGTATAGATATAGATATAGATAACCGCAAACGAATTTAAAAAAAATCAAGTAATAAAAACTATACTACGGCGAAGAAAAAAGGAGGGTTATGATTTTGACCGGTATGTATGTATGTATGTATGAATGTTCATCTGTTCCCTCCTATCTTCTAAACCACACATCACAATTTGACAAATGAGGTATCGTTGGAAGCGTCTTGATTGTCCGCTGGTTATAGGCTATGTGACGTCGAGTTTGAGTCACTTTATAGTTGCCTGTAATCACTCGTTACCCGTGGTGCCGGTGGGTCGACCCATTACCGGGTCCACGGGTAAATTCTCATTACCCGTGGTTCCATGGCATTAGGGATTGTTTGTTCCCTGGACTTCTGAATATATCGATGGAAAATTAACCATGGAACCTACTTATGATTATATACAAATCTATGTAATACTTTACTATTTTACTGTACAAAGCATTCTTTTCTGTAAAAATTTTGCTCTCAAAAGCATAGCAGCTCTTATAATTCTAATCTTACTTCACGATGAATCAAAGATGGATTCCCGGATGACTTAAAATGAATGATAAGACTCTCCACAATAAAACAGGATTTCAACCTCAAACATATTCTATTCTATTATAAGAAGCTATATAATATTGTTGCATGAATTAAAAGACTATAATACTATAGATTCCGTGAGATATCAAATGTTTTGTTAATAATAAGTATGATATGTATTGTTAATGTATGGAAGTGTATAAATGTATGTATGTGCAGTGGTGCGGGCCTGCGGGGGGCGGGATGGTGCTAGAATATACTACGATAATTAATTAACGATTGAAATAAATATAACTACGGAATATTTAGTGGTTTTATTTAACTGAACTACTTTTCACTGTAGTTAAGGGAAGTCAGAAGCTGTAATGTCTGACAAGCAGTTTGAACCGCCGTATTCACGTCTATCTGGCTGTACGTCCCGCCAATGTCGTGAAAGATGCACGACGATAAACGACAGTGAATAGTTTCAACGTACGTCGATACTTATTATTAATACTAGCTGTGCCCCGCGGTTTCACCCGCGTAGGTCTCAATCCCGTGGGAATATAGGGATAAACGTATCCTATGTCCTAGTCCTGAAGGCCAATTCTCGTGCTTAAAAAACGTTCAAATTCAAGTCGCAGTGCCGCAAAAGTTCCAAAACGTCAAAAAAGGTATTCTGCTAAACCAAAAAACTAAGTCAAAGGTGGCGTTTGGTGCGATGATATTGCGAATTGAATGAAAATAAGAAATGTACTGAAACGGTATTCTGCTAAATTATCGAGTAGCGAATGAAAATAAAATCGATATCCGTGGGTATTCCCGTACCTAAGCAACCGTCAAAACTGACGTAAGCATGAGATTATTTGTTGACTGAACTGTCACGAAAAATTTTAGCTTCTGCAGTTTCAATTTCTCATTTTATTTTCATTTTGTCCTTGAAATCATCTTGAAATCCAATATTCATGAAATAAAAACTTATACAGGAACAGTGTTGTAAATACTTTTGTGTTTGTGTGGTGAAATAATACAAAACGAGTGGGTTCGCCAGTGGGAGTTATTTTCATTCCTCGTACAACGTGCAGAGCCGAACCGTCGGCGGAACAACGTAGAGAGCCCAGCAGTAGCTGTTCTCAGCATCGCCAGCCGCGGGGTCACACATCAGGCGCATTTTCCATAAGCGACCGTGCGTTTTTAAAACTTAGTCTTACGAACTGAAGCCGCATTTCCTACAGGATAAGCGAAGAAATGGACTGGGTGTTGCAGCCAAGGTTGGTCTACAAGTACAAATTATAATACTTATATCAAAACTAGCTTCCGCCCGCGTGGTATGTCGATAAAAAGTAGCCTATGTCCTTCCCCAGTATGCCATCTATCTCCTTGCCAAATTTTGTCGAAATCCGTTCCATGGTTTAGGCGTGAAAAAGTAACATACGGAGAGACAGACAGAGTTACTTTCGAATTTATAATATTAGTATGGATATATTAATAGGGATATTATCGATTGATATGCAACAAGGCAGCTATATTCTAAGCATCTTCATCACCGCATCTACTTATCAGCCACAAGGTCGAAACTCTATTCCTTCAGGTTCACAGTTGTGTAGAAAGGCTGGAAGTGTAACCGTGATTTTAAAATCTATGCGAAATGAATAAGTAATAGAATTTGTTTGTCTATTCACTATTTATTATACCTTTTATGTCTCCTTTTTAGATTCCTTACATTTAGATGAGATACGAAGTCCCGACCTATTTGCGGTCATGGCAGCCAATTTAAACGGAGATAGCCAAGTATACAGGAGATACTATAGAAAACGAGGCTGTGCGCACACACAACATGTACACAACCTCTTCCCTCACTCTCATAGTCCGATGGGTCGGCAATACGACGTAACCGGGAAGAGATTAGTACCAACGGCTGTACGTGCTTTCCTAGGCACGGGGTTGTCACACTATTACATTACTATTTGGAGGAATCACGCGGACGACACATGGCGGGAAAAATGAGCAGGACGGTCGTTCTGATTGCCATTGTTCGACCTAGATAAGAGCGAAAAGGACGGTCCACGTCTGATAAAAAACCGTTTAAAAGCGCCCTAATACACAGTGTTACTTATGTTGTTTTGCGTAATATTTTTTTGTTTGTATAAATAGTTACCTGCCTATTTAATAATAAATATTCACTTCAGTAGGGTAGTCATTTTATTTTTCTACAGTCACTCCACTTCTGTGAAGCACAGGGTCCGTCGATGTGGCGACGCTTGAGAGAGGCCTATGTTTAACAGTGGACGTCTTTCGGCTGAAATGATGACGATGACTCCACTTCTATAGGGCTGACTTTATATTAAGTAAGCACTTCGCCTGCAACTGCATCACGGCACGTTTGCTCTTTCACTATGCTCGTGAGAGATGGTCACAGTTCCAAACATAATACATATTTATATAGATTTGTATAAATGTACTTATTACATTAATTTCCTCCAGCCTCTTTGACTGAATGTATGCCCAAGCTTCTGAATAAATACTACTTGATAGATTAAGTATGTACGATTCTTGCAAAAATAATCTTTAAGGTCGGACCAAAACCATATGCTGCATCCGGTTAGACTGGAAGCCGACCCCAACTTGGTTGGGAAAAGGCTAGGCAGATGATGAAGGTCGGACCAACACATAGGTTAGATCATCATCATCATTTCTGGCCGCCTTGTTCCGCTCACTGCGGAGTAAGTATATGCTACACATTATTACGCTATTTCCTATGGAGGGAAGATGAATATTCTATTTTGTTCCTGTTCTTCGATAGTTTACTGCGGGATTGTACAAGACAGGATTTGACAAGCTTTACAAGGAGCTATGTTGGAAAATAGTAAGAACGCAAACAGCCTTGTGGAATCTTCTTAGCAAGTGTTTGCCTCATAAGGTAATTGGCGTTTGACATATTAGTACGAGAGCCCACGACCAAAACCATGTCGCATCGCTTTACGGCCAAAACCGTATAAAATCATTAGTTCGTTGAAGTTGTTGTTACATTACATACAAATTTTGCGAGGCACATGTGACCTGACAAATTTTTCAACACATTCAAAATCCTTCGTTCGTATTCTTTCAATTTAATTTTATTTGTAAATCTAAAATCTATCGTTCAAAATCAGACAGATTGTTAAAAAATAGATCGGTACTTTTTTTGGCGTAATATTTGAAAATTGGGTCAGCTCAGACGTGATTGAGAAATTCTGATTGTGAAAAATTCTGAAAGGAGATCATTTATTTTGAGTCCAAAACCCAAAGTTTTAGTTTTATATTAAAAAAAAATGAAGGTAAGTACGTAGAATAGACTTGAAGAAAACAGCTGAAGGAATAGTCTTTGAGATTCAGCGCCATGGTATAAAATGATTAGGAGGACTTCTCCGACCAAGGTACCTCATTTTTTTTTCGCACTCTGCACTTTGTGCTTTTGGCCCAACTTTGTATGAGACGTGAATGGTCCTCAGGATTTTGGATTCAGATCTATCAATTTTATAGGGTTTTGGTCGAAAAACGACAAGGCAAAAATGTTGGTCATGGGCTCTCATACTATAAGAAAGTGTCATGTGTCATGTGTGTCTTTTCAAAGTTAGCTTTTGTATAATAACTACTTGATACCCTATATTTGATTGTTCATAAATAGTATTCAAACTGCTGAAAGTCCATCATTTCTTCGGTTTAAGGGCTCAGCCCGCTTCCACTGCGCAAGTGACACAGTCAATTACGACATATAGATATAAGAAAGGCTATTTTCATCACATGTCAAAGAATCGTACAGTCGAAGCGATTCGACGTCTACCTCGCATGACCTAGGTTGTGAGTTCGATCCTCAACTATTGTTATTTTTTTTTGTTTTTTTGTAATTCATTTTTGTACTATTTTGATACATCAAGATTTCCATATTAAAAATAATAAAATAACTGCATGCTTTTTAGGGTTCCGTACCGAAAGGGTGTAAATTATTTGTTATTACCAAAGGAACAGACCGATCGTTTGATCTTGCGAAAATGAGCAAAAGTTCATAATAAAGAAATGAAAAAGGCAAATGAAAACTATACTTTGATTTATTTTGCTACATTTGTATGCAGTAACTAGTACCTTGTATAAATAATTTTTTACAATATAGTATACTTGTAATATTTTTACAAGGTAGCTTGGCACTTTCATCTGTAAAGGATTTTAAATCCGCTGCAAAACTTCATCTCCCGTCAGGATATCGAAAAATCTGCTATTGATGCTAACAACAAACCCTTGTGTTTGTTGTAGAGGGTACGGAAGTTTTTTATCATAACGGCACTTCTATATCTGTATGATTTTCCCTGCAACTCTTCACTCAACGCACTAGAACGACTACAACAGTAGGTATCTATCCTGGATGCTATGCTCGGGTTTTATTTCGAAATACGATGATATTCCTCACTCGGACCAAATAAAAAACCTTCCTCATGGATAATATAGTTATGTAGGAACTAAACAATTTTTTGATGGCTATTTCGGCACCATATTCGACAAATCTCTTTCTTGCTGTGATAGTGCTATATAGTTACAGTTATTTCACTCATAAACCAAGAATTTAATAAATAAAAAAGATATAATACTATAGTTTGACATTCAATATAATGACGTCTCTTCTTGACATCTTAAACCATCGCGCTTGCGCGTCGCGATTTCAATACGTTCCAAATTATCTTTCTATCTGAATATTTATTTCAATGATTTTGTATTCTCAAAGATATATAATAACAAACGGGAAATGAAAATACTAAAACTATGTACTTATCCAAGCAAACTAATTAATACATTTAAAAAATCATAAAATAAGGTTGCTAAAAATTGAAGTATCACTAATTATCACAATATCGTCTGCGTGCATTGAACCAACATGAAAATATATTTATTTTCGTAAACGAAAACATACTCGACCGCCGTGAGACTCGACTGCGAAGATATTGCGATCGGAATGTGAATAAACCGAATATTAAGGTTAGCAGAATACCATTTTTTGATCTATTCACAATGTCATCGCATTCCGGTCGCATGATTTTCAATTTGCACGTTAAATAGCTGAAGGCCAATTCTGCTCTGTTCCTTTGGTAATAACAAATAATTTACACCCTTTCGGTACGGAACCCTAAAAAGCATGCAGTTATTTTATTATTTTTAATATGGAAATCTTGATGTATCAAAATAGTACAAAAATGAATTACAAAAAAACAAAAAAAAATAACAATAGTTGAGGATCGAACTCACAACCTAGGTCATGCGAGGTAGACGTCGAATCGCTTCGACTGTACGATTCTTTGACATGTGATGAAAATAGCCTTTCTTATATCTATATGTCGTAATTGACTGTGCCACTTGCGCAGTGGAAGCGGGCTGAGCCCTTAAACCGAAGAAATGATGGACTTTCAGCAGTTTGAATACTATTTATGAACAATCAAATATAGGGTATCAAGTAGTTATTATACAAAAGCTAACTTTGAAAAGACACACATGACACATGACACTTTCTTATAGTATGAGAGCCCATGACCAACATTTTTGCCTTGTCGTTTTTCGACCAAAACCCTATAAAATTGATAGATCTGAATCCAAAATCCTGAGGACCATTCACGTCTCATACAAAGTTGGGCCAAAAGCACAAAGTGCAGAGTGCGAAAAAAAAATGAGGTACCTTGGTCGGAGAAGTCCTCCTAATCATTTTATACCATGGCGCTGAATCTCAAAGACTATTCCTTCAGCTGTTTTCTTCAAGTCTATTCTACGTACTTACCTTCATTTTTTTTTAATATAAAACTAAAACTTTGGGTTTTGGACTCAAAATAAATGATCTCCTTTCAGAATTTTTCACAATCAGAATTTCTCAATCACGTCTGAGCTGACCCAATTTTCAAATATTACGCCAAAAAAAGTACCGATCTATTTTTTAACAATCTGTCTGATTTTGAACGATAGATTTTAGATTTACAAATAAAATTAAATTGAAAGAATACGAACGAAGGATTTTGAATGTGTTGAAAAATTTGTCAGGTCACATGTGCCTCGCAAAATTTGTATGTAATGTAACAACAACTTCAACGAACTAATGATTTTATACGGTTTTGGCCGTAAAGCGATGCGACATGGTTTTGGTCGTGGGCTCTCGTACTAATATGTCAAACGCCAATTACCTTATGAGGCAAACACTTGCTAAGAAGATTCCACAAGGCTGTTTGCGTTCTTACTATTTTCCAACATAGCTCCTTGTAAAGCTTGTCAAATCCTGTCTTGTACAATCCCGCAGTAAACTATCGAAGAACAGGAACAAAATAGAATATTCATCTTCCCTCCATAGGAAATAGCGTAATAATGTGTAGCATATACTTACTCCGCAGTGAGCGGAACAAGGCGGCCAGAAATGATGATGATGATCTAACCTATGTGTTGGTCCGACCTTCATCATCTGCCTAGCCTTTTCCCAACCAAGTTGGGGTCGGCTTCCAGTCTAACCGGATGCAGCATATGGTTTTGGTCCGACCTTAAAGATTATTTTTGCAAGAATCGTACATACTTAATCTATCAAGTAGTATTTATTCAGAAGCTTGGGCATACATTCAGTCAAAGAGGCTGGAGGAAATTAATGTAATAAGTACATTTATACAAATCTATATAAATATGTATTATGTTTGGAACTGTGACCATCTCTCACGAGCATAGTGAAAGAGCAAACGTGCCGTGATGCAGTTGCAGGCGAAGTGCTTACTTAATATAAAGTCAGCCCTATAGAAGTGGAGTCATCGTCATCATTTCAGCCGAAAGACGTCCACTGTTAAACATAGGCCTCTCTCAAGCGTCGCCACATCGACGGACCCTGTGCTTCACAGAAGTGGAGTGACTGTAGAAAAATAAAATGACTACCCTACTGAAGTGAATATTTATTATTAAATAGGCAGGTAACTATTTATACAAACAAAAAAATATTACGCAAAACAACATAAGTAACACTGTGTATTAGGGCGCTTTTAAACGGTTTTTTATCAGACGTGGACCGTCCTTTTCGCTCTTATCTAGGTCGAACAATGGCAATCAGAACGACCGTCCTGCTCATTTTTCCCGCCATGTGTCGTCCGCGTGATTCCTCCAAATAGTAATGTAATAGTGTGACAACCCCGTGCCTAGGAAAGCACGTACAGCCGTTGGTACTAATCTCTTCCCGGTTACGTCGTATTGCCGACCCATCGGACTATGAGAGTGAGGGAAGAGGTTGTGTACATGTTGTGTGTGCGCACAGCCTCGTTTTCTATAGTATCTCCTGTATACTTGGCTATCTCCGTTTAAATTGGCTGCCATGACCGCAAATAGGTCGGGACTTCGTATCTCATCTAAATGTAAGGAATCTAAAAAGGAGACATAAAAGGTATAATAAATAGTGAATAGACAAACAAATTCTATTACTTATTCATTTCGCATAGATTTTAAAATCACGGTTACACTTCCAGCCTTTCTACACAACTGTGAACCTGAAGGAATAGAGTTTCGACCTTGTGGCTGATAAGTAGATGCGGTGATGAAGATGCTTAGAATATAGCTGCCTTGTTGCATATCAATCGATAATATCCCTATTAATATATCCATACTAATATTATAAATTCGAAAGTAACTCTGTCTGTCTCTCCGTATGTTACTTTTTCACGCCTAAACCATGGAACGGATTTCGACAAAATTTGGCAAGGAGATAGATGGCATACTGGGGAAGGACATAGGCTACTTTTTATCGACATACCACGCGGGCGGAAGCTAGTTTTGATATAAGTATTATAATTTGTACTTGTAGACCAACCTTGGCTGCAACACCCAGTCCATTTCTTCGCTTATCCTGTAGGAAATGCGGCTTCAGTTCGTAAGACTAAGTTTTAAAAACGCACGGTCGCTTATGGAAAATGCGCCTGATGTGTGACCCCGCGGCTGGCGATGCTGAGAACAGCTACTGCTGGGCTCTCTACGTTGTTCCGCCGACGATTCGGCTCTGCACGTTGTGCGAGGAATGAAAATAACTCCCACTGGCGAACCCACTCGTTTTGTATTATTTCACCACACAAACACAAAAGTATTTACAACACTGTTCCTGTATAAGTTTTTATTTCATGAATATTGGATTTCAAGATGATTTCAAGGACAAAATGAAAATAAAATGAGAAATTGAAACTGCAGAAGCTAAAATTTTTCGTGACAGTTCAGTCAACAAATAATCTTATGCTTACGTCAGTTTTGACGGTTGCTTAGGTACGGGAATACCCACGGATATCGATTTTATTTTCATTCGCTACTCGACAATTTAGCAGAATACCGTTTCAGTACATTTCTTATTTTCATTCAATTCGCAATATCATCGCACCAAACGCCACCTTTGACTTAGTTTTTTGGTTTAGCAGAATACCTTTTTTGACGTTTTGGAACTTTTGCGGCACTGCGACTTGAATTTGAACGTTTTTTAAGCACGAGAATTGGCCTTCAGTACGTACATAATTTCAGCTGAAATATCTTAAGATTTATATGATAAACAAAAGATTCTGCATTTGTTGAAGAGCTTTAACAGTAAAGCATTCTTATTTTCCCTTTTGCCTTTATTTTTAATAGTTTTTCAACATGAAATGATTTTCTTGTTATTGAAGGGATAGAGTAGTCCATTTAGACATTTTTATATTTATCGATAATGCTATTTTATGATTCTTTATTGGTTTTATGTTTTATTTTCAAGGCTGCCTGATGAACGAAAAAGAAAATTTGGCTGGAAACAATCAGTGTTGAAAATTTAAAGATGTCAACAAAAACAATTCACATATTTTGTTCTCTTCACTTTGAAGAATCATGTTTTGGACACTGAATAAAGTAACATTACGTGACGATGCTTTACTATCACGAACCTTATTGGTAAGTAACATTCCATGTTATAAATTTTTCCAACATGATTGTGTAGTGGCTGATAAATGATGGTGATGTCCTCAATTGCAACAGTTGTCTAATGTACACAAAGAGTGATGTAAAGAATGTGTTGGAAGAATTAATATTAATTAAAAATCCTATTAATAAAATCAAGTAACATCAAGAATATTCATCATTTTATTGCTTGTTTACAGCCTAAGATTCGAACAAATATGTCTGGCATTTTAATTGAGAATGATCAAAATCAGACACAATTAATATCTGGATGTGGTGCTCCTAATACGGTAATTGATTTTTGTAATTATATACAGTAGGATTATTACTGTTTTGAAAAGTCATAAAATTTTTAAGTATTTACTATTCAATTTTTATTTATATTTATGATAAAGAGTGGTTTTCAGGTCGAAGCTGTTTGTGTGCCTACCACTCAAAATCAACCTGGAGAAATTTCAAAGAGGAGTGGCATAGATTAAGCCCCTAGCACATCCGCTTCACTAGATTTAATCTCCGTTGCGCTACATTTAGCTGCTGGCACCTACGTTGCGCCAGATTTAGCTGCTAGCACCTCCGCTACGCCAGATTTACCGGTATGACCAGTTCCGTTTTTTTTTAATCTAATTGATAACATCTCATTGATTGAATTGAGACTGGCTGGGAGATATCTCTCGCTTCTTGTCTTCAATATCTATTAAAGCTTAATTTTATTTGATTTCAGGTACACACATTTAAAATGATAAAGAAATTAAAGGACAAATGTCAAAAACAGTCCAAGAAGATAAAGAGACGGAGAAAGTTAGAAGACAGACGAAAGAAATTGCTCATTTTAGTAATATTATCAAAGATTTTAAAGGATATTGTTCGGTACAATATTTGCAACCGAACAGCTCAGCATTTTTGCCTGCTTGCATTTCCATAAATGCATGTATCGCAGCTAGTACGTGTTCGACTACCAATCGCGTAACTCAAACCAAACCAGATCAAACCATCTTAGTTCTAATTTAGCTTAGATTTACCATTTAATAATTATAACTAGTGCTCAATATATCTTTTAAACCATTCGATTTTCGTATCATTAAACCATTGGTCGTAAACCAACAACCAAACCGTAATCCGTCTAAACACCAGATATCAACCAACTCAGAAGTTAGTGCTAAACCAAGCAAGCGCTAATCTCTACATGGTCCTTCGAGCATTTAAGGGCCTCGGTTCGCGAAGTACAGTGAAGTGTTTGTGTGCCGGGACCTTGTAACCAGTGTTTTGTATTTACCAGTTGATAGGGAAAGTAGGTTAGGCAGTGAGATCAAGTTGGAAGAAATTGAGCAGCTGTCGAGTAAGGAGAATATAAGGTCAGACCTAACCATTATATACCTACGCTTTATTTTCACTTGCGCATTAATTGACCGTGGGGATAATGGAGCAGTTGGCAGTCAGCCAAACGGAGATTTACGACTCCTTGGTTAAACTTTTAACTAACATCAAGAAAGACGGAGCTGAACGAAAAACCATAGATTACTGCAAACGGAAGTTGGAGATTTTAGAAAATTATTGGAGAGAATACCAACGCAACCATAGACAGTGCTGTGAGCTTGCTGAATTTAACCATGTGTATTTCATAAAAAATTGTTTTGATAAAGCAGAGGAAGTATATTTGTCGATCAAACAGCTAATTACCAAAACCATGGAGCACTTTTTATCAAAACAACAAGAATCTCACCAGCCGTCGTCGGCAGAGGCGGGGACATCGAAACAAGCAGGGGATTCGTCTCATTCACAGGCGCCGCAACAGCAACGTAGAGATACGCGGGAAAACAGTAAATTAGACGGAATGATAAAAAAGCAGACTATCAACTTTAGAGCTTTCATGAGAACGGTGGCTACCATAGAAATCGACCAACTACAGAACAAGTGGGAGTTCGACGATGCACTAAAGTCTCTTCAAAGTCGTTGGGCTATTATCGATAGCCTGCACTGGGATATAGAAGGTGAAAACGGAGATGAGGACGTCAACGCCAGGAGGAATTCAACAGATATGAGAAAATGTATAACGATTTGAAAAAAAACCACCAACTCTAAAATGTGGTCTGTATCTCATCGCGACAAATCTACCCCACAGATGGATATTCCAACATTCCAAGGCAACTACCACCAATGGACGTCCTTTAAAGACTTATTCACAGAAACCATCCACAAAAACCCGTCGTTGTCAAACGCACAAAAAATGCAGTTTTTAAAGAGCAAAGTAGCAGGGGAAGCGGAGCGTCTTATCCACCATCTTCAGATTAGCTCAGAAAATTATGAGATATGCTGGGAAATACTGAACCATAGATATGGCAACAGTAGACTTATTTTCACGTCTCATATCAACATACTACTGAACATTCCTAGTATGCAGCAACAATCCATCGGGGCGATCAAAAAACTGCATGATGTGACCAAAGAATGTCTCCACGCAGTTCAGAATCTAGGAGTAGATATCACCACCTGGGATCCACTGTTGGTACTCTTGTTAGCACAGAAACTTGACAGTGAGTCATTCGCTGAATACATTGAGTCAGTGAAGAATCCCAGGGAACTACCAGTCCTTCAAGAATTCCTAGATTTCTTGGAAAACAAGTTTACCGCTTTAGAAGCATCGCGGCGTAAACAAGAAACAAATAACCAAAAAATTACCCCCCAACCACAAAACCATCAAAATTATCAAGCAAACCAGAAGAAATACTATAGTTCGAAATACCAGCAATCATCAAATAGAATCTATCCATCCAACACGAAATCGTTACATGTGTCGCGGCCAATGACCAGTGCATTGTGTAATGCTGACCATGGGTTATGGATGTGTGCCCAATTTTTGCAAATGTCGGATGAGCAAAAATTAAAAACTGTCAACCATCTAAACTGTTGCACGAATTGCCTATACAACCATTTTAATAAACTTTGTTTATCGAATAAAACTTGTCGCAAATGCAACGGTAAGCACAACTCAATTTTGCATGACGCAATTTCAACCAAAAACAGGCCAAACACATCAGCAAAACCAAACCATAAGGCTGCGCACACACTTGCGACATCATGCGTGACCAATGATGAACAAGCAGCAGCTTCAACACATGTATCTTGGGATGACGTATCTGAGACACTCCTAGCTACGGCCTTAGTGGAAGTTCCAGGATACAATGGCACATACCATACCATGAGGGCTTTGATTGACCAGGGTTCTCAAATTTCTTTGATAAGCGAAAAGGCAGCACAAGTTTTAAAGCTTCAAAGACACCCTTGCAAAGGAACCATATTCGGCGTTGGTGAAAAAGAAAACAGATGCAAGGGAGTAATAACCATCCGAATTAAATCAGTTTACAGTGAGTTTGCCTTAGAAGGAGAGGTCCTTATAATGAATAACCTCATCAAAAGTTTACCAAACAAATCATTTATAAAACCATCTTGGCCTCACATACAAAATATTAATTTGGCAGACCCACAGTTTAATACCAGTCGACCAGTAGACCTACTACTTGGAGCAGACGTGTACTGCAAGATAGCTTTAGGTGGCCTTTTGAGAGGTGATAGCGACGACCAACCAATAGCCCAACAAACGCAATTAGGATGGTTGCTTTGTGGGACAATGACACCACGATACAGGTGTAACGTCGTTCTTCACAATACGGACGAATTACGCAGATTCTGGGAAAACGAAGATATCAACCAGCAGATTGAAATGTCCACCGAAGATCATGAATGTTTGCAATATTTTATGTCAACAACAGAGAGATTGGAAAACGGGAGATATCAAGTCCGACTGCCGTTCAAACCAGAAACCAAGGAGTAGCTAGGGTCCACTAAACCATTAGCACTGGCACAATTTCGTAACTTAGAGAGAAAGTTACAGAAAGATCCAGAATTGAAAACAGAATACACAAAGTTCATGAATGAGTATTTTAGTTTGAACCATATGATGCCGTCAGCAACAAGTTCGAAACCGGAGTGCTACCTACCACACCACTGCGTCACTCGTGCTGAGTCAACCACTACTAAGTTACGTGTTGTGTTCAACGCGTCTGCTAGATCATTATCAGGACTTAGCTTGAATGACGTCATGTACCGAGGTCCCAACCTACAACAAGATCTGCAGGAACTGATTTTAAAATGGAGACAGTATCAGTTCGTTTACACTGCTGATATCGAAAAAATGTACCGACAGGTCATGGTACATCCGGAAGATCAGTCATACCAAAATATATTATGGAGGGACTCACCATACCAACCTATTCAGGCATACCAACTTACAACCATAACTTACGGCACAAAGCCTGCACCATTTTTGGCTATGATGTGCTTAAAACAATTAGCTGCCGAGGAAAAACATAATTTCCCCGATGCAGCAAAAGCATTAGAAGAGTGTTTCTATATGGATGACTACTGTGGCGGAGCAAATTCAATGGAACAAGCAAAACAGCTAAAATCAGACCTAATAAAACTACTCAGCACGGGTGGGTTTAATTTACGAAAATGGGCCACAAATGAACCAAAACTACTTGCTGACTTAGAAAAAGATTTGTGGAACCAGCAAATCTACGAGTTTAAACAGTCAGACTCAACGAAAACACTGGGACTTGGATGGAATCCGCAACAAGATAAATTCATCTTTGACTCAAAACTGGAAGTATCAGTATCAAAACCAACCAAAAGGTCGCTGCTCTCCGACATATCAAAAATATTCGACCCATTAGGCTGGCTCACACCATTAACTATCACCATGAAAATGCTATTCCAAAGTGTCTGGTCATCAAGTCTTAACTGGGATGACGCGCTACCAGACGATATCAAGATCAAGTGGCTAAACTTAAGGGGAGAAATAAAAGACATACACACCATAGAAGTGAAACGATGGCTAGGAATAAAGAAAAACAATAACTTGCAACTACACGGATTCTGTGATGCATCGAACAAGGCGTATGCCGCTGTTGTATATTGCAAGGTCAGCAACCACAATAATTCTAACGAGGTAACTCTGGTCGCAGCAAAAGCAAGATTAGTGCCCGTTAGTAAAGCTATATCAATACCAAGGTTGGAGCTAATGGGTGCCCTACTATTATCACAGCTGATGCAAAAAGTACAGACTTGCTTGGATTCTTATAATCAGGAAATATACTGCTGGAGTGATTCAACAGCAGTGTTAGGATGGATTCAGGGAGATCCAGCGAGATGGAAACCATTCGTTTCAAACCGCGTGAAAGCGATCACCAAAATAGTACCAAAAGAAAAATGGAGTTATGTCAAAACCATTGAAAATCCAGCTGACTGTGCCAGCCGTGGATTAAGAACCAAACAATTAAGAAATCACGATCTATGGTGGCAGGGACCATCATGGATTCAGTCATTGCAAAACCATGACATACCACAAACCACCTATCAAACCAGCTTAGAGATAAGACAGTCTAATGCAGTAGTTGTGGAAAAACACCAAAACGCAACCATGACCATAACAAACATTATACACCATTTATTACACAAATTGAATTCTTTCGCAAAAATCGTACGAGTTTTTGCATGGATACTACGACTACCTACTGCAAAAGCAGGCCGTCAACCTTATCTCACATTACATGAACTTCGCCGTGCAAAACTGCTGATTATTAAAGGTGTGCAACATACGGAGTTTGCCGGTGACGTCAGTTCCTTACTCAAGAATGGAAACGTGCATTCGAAAAGTAAACTTTTACCATTACACCCTATCCTAGATCAAGATGGTATCCTACGCGTAGGGGGCAGATTAAGAAATGCACAAATAAGTTCTGAAATGAAGCACCCAATCATACTACCACACAACCACGCTAATCATTAAATACGCTCATGAGCTAACCTACCACGGTGGAGCGCGCCTTACTTTATCAAACATTCGACAAAATTATTGGATAATCAGCGGATATTCAGCCACAAAGAAAGTCATACGACAGTGTGTTACATGCAAGAGGCAAGAGCCCATCCAACAATATCAGCTCATGGGTGATCTACCGTCATCCAGAGTGAACCCTGAAAGTGCCTTCTATCATTGTGGTGTCGACTACACAGGCTTTGTGGAAGTGAAAGCAAACAAAGGACGCGGGATAAAAACGACCAAAGGCTACATAGCGCTCTTCGTATGTATGGTGACGAAAGCTGTGCATCTAGAACTTGTCTCAGATTTAACCAGCTCAGCTTTCTTAGCCGCAATAACCAGAATGGCAGCACGCCGTGGAGCTCCACGGCACATGTACAGCGACAATGGAACCAATTTCGTTGGAGCCAACAGAATGCTGCAAGAAGAATACGAACATCTTCAAAATATTTTCAGTGAATCATTCTTTAAAGAAATAACAGAATTACAAATAGAATAGCATTTCAACGCACCTTCTTGGCCTCATGCGGGAGGACTTTGGGAAAGAGCCGTGCGAAGTCTGAAACACCACCTCAAACGCGTGATTGGACAACAAAAATTTACGTTTGAAGAATACACCACACTGTTATCAAAACTAGAAGCTTGCCTGAATTCACGACCACTTTGTGCGCTATCAGAAGACCCGGAGGATTTCAATTTCCTCACACCAGCCCACTTCCTAGCAGCAAGACCAGGTTTAACCGTAATTGACACAGCAGAAGATGCCAGAACCAGGTGGCATCTAGTGTCGAAATTATTTGAAGATTTGTGGAAGAGATGGAAAACAGAGTACTTAACTCAACTATCAACCAGAAACAAATGGATGAAATACCAGAAGAACGTCAACGTGGGTGATTTAGTGATGATACATGACGACAACTTACCAGCAGGGAAATGGCCAATGGGTCGCGTGATGGAGGTCCATCCAGGAAAAGATGAACTTGTCAGAGTAGTGACTTTAAAAACCAAAAACGGCTACATGAAGCGCCCGATTGTTAAATTATCGGTTTTACCTATAGACCAACCGGAACCATACCAGACCAACCATACCAGAAAACAAAAAGGCGAACAACTACAAAATCAAAGTACGGGAGCCGAAAAGGAACCAAGCATTCGAGCGCAACCAAACACCAGAACGTACCGTACCTACCCCAAGATAGTAAACATTGCACTGGCATTATTACTGTTCTTAGGTATAATATTACCAACAACAGCTTCATACAATATTACGCAATTAAAAAACAATAAAACTTTGTATTTTGACACTGTGGGGAAAGTGCAACTGATAAGAGATAAGTGGAAACTAGTCACATACTTTAACATGTCTCCATATTGGCAAGGAGACAAAGCCATCCATGACTTTATAAGCTATCTCGACAAGACATGTGAAACAATTATGGAATCAAGTCACTGTCATATGATCCTGCTACAAATACGTCACGATTACAATGAACTGCAATACTACAACCAGCTGTTGCTTAGTCAGCACTATGGCGAGCACATACGAACACGACGCGGACTTATCAATGCTGTCGGCTCAATTGCAAACTCATTGTTCGGAGTATTAGACGAAAGTTTCGCAGAAAAATACAAGGAAGGACATTGAACTTGTGCACCGTAACCAAAAACACCAAGGTCAGCTATGGAAGAACCTGACATCGATCGTCGAAGCAGAGCACAACGTACTACAAAGAACCGAAGACATAATAGTAAAGCAACACAAAACCATAAATAAACATTTAAATGCTTTGGACAAGGCAAACAGTAAACTACAACAAGAAATCGATGTGATGACAACACAACAGGACTTCACATTAGTCTCTATAGCTACCATTAACATGATGCAAAACTTGAAACAGATACAAGATACTTTAATCGATACAATATCAGAAATTTACCACGGCCAAATCAGTCTGCATCTACTGACACCAGCACAGCTCAAACGAGAGCTACAAATTATCTATGGCCAAATGCCTCAAGATTTAGGCCTACCAATGGAAAACATAGAGACAGACCTTCAGCACATCTACAAGCTACTGAGAACAAAAGCTCGGGTTACTGAAAAATATATAATATTTGAAATTACATTCCCGCTCATAGCAAGAGAAAGTTATCAATTATATAGGATAATACCAGTACCGCAACAAACCAATTACAGCATGACCAGCATAATACCAATATCAGAATACGTCGCAGTGAATTTGAAAAAGGATGCTTACTTTTTACCAACCATACATGAACTTGACACATGCTTGTATCACGGGGAATCATTCGTGTGTGAGCTCTTCAAACCCATCCTAAATTTGGAAAACGACGAAAACATTTGCGAAAAGAGTCCAATAAACCAAAGGTGCAAAACAGAAAGAACCGCGTGCAAAAACAAATGGGTAGAATTACACTCAACGTCACAATACCTATATTTTTGCTGTGACACATATTCCATCAAAATCATATGCGACGATCAAGTTACTGTTCGTCAGCTGACTCGAGCAGGGGTCATTAGCATGACTCAGAAATGCTTTATTAAAAGTAAAGATTTCACACTGTATTCTTTACAACAGCAATCGAACCAACTAAACTATTCACCAGATATGCTCGTACCAGAGCTAGACCAGATAAACCATATTGTGAACGTTGAAATACCAACGGAAACAGCATTACCAGAGGACATGAGTTTGAACAGATCTCTATCCATTCTTGGAGAACAGATCAAAACACTGAAATCCACCAAAGCAGAGATCGATGACATATCAGTTCATGACATTCACCAGTACACCGTCGTATACATATTGCTGGGAGCTGTCTTATGCGTGGCAGCAGCCTGGATGGAGAAGAGTGAGATGCTGTTCGCTTTCTACGGCCAGCAGGGCGGAGCCTCACCACAGACAGGAGTCTGTGGCAACAACATCGGAGCCAACCAGAGTGCATAGTGTAGTGCAACCGCGAAACCAAAGTGCTGCTGACCGTCAGCAAAGTGAGAGTGAAGCGACAGGTTTAAGTGCATATTTCGCCAGACGGTGGCCCAGTGCTATGCGGAGTGCTGGTAAAAAGGAAAGGGCTACTTTGCCTAAAGTGCGAAAAGAACGTGTACTTACAGTTGAAGACTCATTAGTGTAGAGAACTTGGGTTTTTAAGAATAACCGTAATTTATACTTTACCACTATTTACCATTTTAAAATACTTTTACTTTGTTTACCATTTTATAAGACTTTTTTTACTTTTGTTTACCATTTGGCTTGTATTATTAATTTAACTAAGGTGATTTGATGACTACTTTATTATTTTCTTACGAGTATCTCATCTTGTGCTCGGGAATATGTTCGGTACAATATTTGCAACCGAACAGCTCAGCATTTTTGCCTGCTTGCATTTCCATAAATGCATGTATCGCAGCTAGTACGTTTTAGTACGTGTTCGACTACCAATCGCGTAACTCAAACCAAACCAGATCAAACCATCTTAGTTCTAATTTAGCTTAGATTTACCATTTAATAATTATAACTAGTGCTCAGGGAGTGCTAGAGGGAGTGGCAACACTCGAACTGTTTATATCCCCGCGTATTTAAAATTTGTAAATAATTAATTTAATCACTTAAATTGTATAAAAAGTGGTGTAACAAAGTGTAATAAGTATTTTGATGCAGTGATATTACTTGTAACAATTTTGACCCAGTAAAATAACAATTATGACAGCAGTTTTGTAAGGGAACTATATCAGTGATAAACCAGCTATAAACAATAAATCGGTGCTTTATCTATCATCAAAACCTTAAACCTATACTTCCCCAATAAATAAGTGCTTGGAGTGACACATTTTAATTAACTTCAGTGCATAAAAACTAAATTATAAAAGACTATATCACCGTTTAGAAAAAATATTTTAAACAGTGGACTTTGACCCCGACTTAATGTATGACAACTCGCGCCATAATCAAGAGAAGTGGTGAATAGGCAAACTCAAAACTAACGCTACTCGCCACCAGACGGCGATTAATGATACCATAGTAAAAAAATATTCAGTATTTGGTGGAAAATTTACCACTATGGCGGACGAAAATATTACATTGAGGAAAAAACCCGTCCTGTCTACATCGTTCTCAGAGACGTCATTATTCGATGCCACAGTAATGAGTATGCCTGATACTTCACTGCAGGACAATGAATCTTTTGCTAATCTACAGGAAGAGATCAATGGATTAAAAATGAAGTTGCAAAGCGCCAATCATGAAATCGACAATTTACTTTGTGAAAATGAACAGTTAAAGTCAGATCTACAAAAATCAAATCGCGTTATACAATTATATAAGGAAGTTGGTATGGGCGAACCCAAGTGTTCCACGCCAGGTTCAAAACGAAGGGTCTCATATACAAAACCTCAAGTGAGTAGACTAACATCAACTCCAATAAATACTAACCAAACAGTTACTTTGAATAAGGAGACGCAAACTAATAATCCCACGGCTCAAACACCAGAGAAATTAAATTGCCATAACGAAGTATCAACAGCTTGCAGTAATAACCGACTAAATACAGAAAAAACATTGAACCTGAAACGCAAACATAACTTATGTATTTTGAGTACTAATAACACTAACAGGAATATATTAACTCTAGCCCAACAGTATTTCCAAGAAAATTATCAAGTTTGTCACTACTTAACACCGAATGTCAGTATTATGTATCTTCTACGGGATATTCAGACTAAACTCAGAAATTACACAAAAGATGATTTCTGCATAATAATGATCGGCGAGGAAGATTTTAAAACAACGAAATGTTATTTCGATATAATCACATACATGAGAAATGCGCTGCGGGACATAAAGAACACAAACGTAATCATTACTTTACCAACTTATAAAGATAGTGATAATGATACGTATATTTTGTATAACTCGAGGCTGGAAACATTCAATAACATGCTATATTTGGACAATGTTACACATCAGTACTCATACATTCTGGACTCTAATCTGAATATAAGCTATGATCATACTATGTACACAAGGTCGGGAGCCTTAAAAGACTACGCCATGAAAACTATATTTGAAGACCTGTATAACCTTCAATTGGAAATTTTGGAGGAAAATAAGTGGAACACAAATAGCGAATCAAAAGAACTGTTTTTTCTCTAATAAATACATCAACATACTACACCAGAATATCGCAGGTTTATTAAATAAATCGAATGCTCTTACAGTAAGTTTAGACGAGCTATCTGGCATAAAGATAAATGTTGATATTTTGTGTTTTACCGAGCATTTCATTATGAAAGGTTGCGAAAACCAACTTTGTATACCAAATTACAATTTAGGTGCATTTTATGGGAGACAGGGACAAAAGAGAGGAGTTGCATGTATAATTATTAGAAAATGTCACAAATGGAGGGATGTACCTCAAATAGCAAAGTTGTCAGCTCAAGGAATATTTGAGTGTTGCGCTGTTGAGTTTATAGATTTTAAATTGATTGTAGTATGTATATATAGAGTACCAAATGCTAGGAATATAAATGACTGTTTTAACAAACTCGAATTCTTACTCAAAGATATATCCATCAGGCGTGGTAAGAATATTGTCATTGCAGGTGATCTTAATATTGATACTTTGAAACGCAATCATAACTCAATTACACTGGAGTATCTGCTACAAAGTTACAATTTGAAACTTGCTCTTAAACAGCCAACTCGAATGGCTAGCAGGACATGCATAGATAATTTTGCGCATAATTTTAAAAAGACTTGCAAAGCGAAAATACTGGAGTTTGCATTATCAGACCATACAGCACAGCTACTTCAATGCCCAGTATCTAAAGTATGTAGGTTAAAATACTATTACGTGACTAGACGGGATTATGGTAACGAAAATATAACTAAGTTTAAAAATTGTATAAGTAGTCTAAAGTTTTCGGAGATTTATCTTACTGATGATCCTAATGTAGCCTACAATGAATTTATTAACACATTTATATTGTTTTACGACTTATGCTTTCCGTATAAAAAAATTAAAATTAACATATTAAATAAACCAAAATGGCTATCGCGTGGCGTTAAATTATGTAGCAAGAAAAAAAGAAATCTTCTGTGGCAATTTAGACTAAATCCTACCCATGAAAACAAAAAGAAATTTGCTACATATTCTAAACTTTACAACAAAATTATTAATCTAACACAAAGAGCACAAAATAACAACAAAATACAACAATCAAGAAATAAATCGAAGACTACATGGCAAGTAATTAATCAGGCAAAATATAATATCCCAAAACAACAAATTGAAAAAATTAAGGTTGGAAATGAAATTATACATAAACCTTTACATATCGCTAATGCTTTTAATGACTATTTTGTCGACAAAGTACATCCAAAAATAGATCCTAAATATAAGCCAAAGCCAGACATGTCATCTGCAAGGAGCCAATCAATGTTTATGGCACCTAGCACACCACATGACATACATACAATAATAATGTCATTAAAAAACACCACTAGTGTAGGTTATGATGGAATCACAACTAAGGTACTGAAGTCAGTGGCAGCTGAAATATGCAGTCATTTTAGTTACATAATCAACCTCAGTATTTGTACAGGTATATATCCAGAAGCACTCAAAATGTCTATAATAAAACCTCTATTTAAGAAAGAAGATAAGGAGTTGATGGAATATTATAGACCCATATCACTCATACCTGTCATTTCAAAGGTATTTGAAAAATACATGTACAAAGAGCTATATAATTACATCGAAAAAAATAAAATACTGTGTGAAGAACAAAAAGGATTTAGGCAGCACAGAACCATTAATATGGCAATTTATGACTTTTTATATAATATTGTTAAAAATATGGATAAACGCTCTCCAATATGTGCCTTATTCTGTGATATGACTCAGGCGTTTGATTATGTCCACTACAATACTTTATTAAATAAATTAGAAGCCTACGGAATTAGAGGTAACGTACTTGACCTGATAAAATCATATTTAGAAAATAGAACACAAATAACTGAAGTTAGTCGCATTAATGTAGTTAATAAACAAGAAGAAATATCACGGTCACGAGAACGTAAAATTGCATTCGGTGTACCACAGGGAAGTGTTATGGGCCCTTTTATATTTATACTCTATGTTAATGACATGCCCCTTTACATTGAACAACCTTTGACTATGTTTGCTGATGATAGCACCATAACGATCCCTTGTGAAAACCCAATTACTTATGAAAACGACATAAATAATTCTCTTGACTGTATAATTAAATGGCTAGATAAAAATAATTTGACTATCAATTTGAGTAAGACAAAGGTAATGTACTTTAGACAACGAACACCCAGTGTGCCGAACCTCCACATACATTATAAAAATGACGATATTGACGAAGTAGGTGATACCAAATTTTTAGGGCTACAAATAGATTACAGTTTAAATTGGAAAGCGCATATAGATTTACTGTGTAAAAAATTAAGTTCATCTTCCTATGTTTTATATAAATTATCATCCATAGTGGACACATGCACACTCCTTACGGCATATCATGGTATAGTTGAGTCTCACTTGCGCTACGGTGTAATTTTTTGGGCGAACTCAACTAACAAGGACACAGCATTTAAAGCTCAAAAAAGATGTCTCAGAGCTATGTTTAAACTTAAAACCACCGACAGCTGCGAGCCATATTTTAAGCAGTACAATATTTTGACACTCCCTTGTATTTATATTTTGGAAGTAGCTATGTTTGTTAAGCTCAATCCAAGTCGTTTCGAACGTATGGCTGATGTAGCCCCAAGAAATAGGCGTGACAACAGTAGGTTATGTCAATTGAGGTGTCAAACCGCTTTGATGCGCAAGAGTGTTTATTGCATGGGCCCAATTATTTTTAATAAATTACCAAGAGATTGGAAAGATTTAAATGCTATGCTGTTTAAGAATAGGCTACGTAAATTTTTGACGGATAAAACGTACTACAGTGTGACTGAGTTCCTATCTGAAAAAAAGATTAGTTGACTTTTGTAGTATGTATATAAGGAACTCTAATTTTAATTGAATAATGATTAATTTAAAAGTATATAATTTAATAATAATTGATCTAATGATATATAATAATTTGATGTAAATTACATAATGATAATAAGTTGATGTAAATAATATAACTAAGACAATAATTTGATGTAAATAACATAATGATAATAAGTTGATGTAAATAATATAACTAAGACAATAATTTGATGTAAATAACATAATGATAATAATTTGACGTAAATATTTGCATGCTGAATGGCAAAATATGGACGATCTTTGTACTGTACTAACACCTATTCATGTATCTACCCATATTTGCAAAAATAAATTATTCTTATTCTTATTCTTATTCAATATATCTTTTAAACCATTCGATTTTCGTATCATTAAACCATTGGTCGTAAACCAACAACCAAACCGTAATCCGTCTAAACACCAGATATCAACCAACTGAGAAGTTAGTGCTAAACCAAGCAAGCGCTAATCTCTACAGATATAATAATATTTATTAATTAAAAGTGTAATAGAGGTATACATGAATTTGAGATACAAATATTATGGGAAGAAATCTACTGAGAGAATATCCCATAGAAATTACCCAAACTAAATTGTATTGTTCAGAAATGAATAAAATGGATTTCTTTAATATAACTTTATTATAATTATTGTTGATTTTTAATTAAATAATTAAGCCTCGATCATTTTCCTTTTAGAAACTTAGCATCAAAAATATGAATTATGGTGAATAAAACCATTAAAAAAAAAGTTTTTCACTGGTTATCCGTGAAATTCAAATTTTCATACATTTTTTGCAAATTTCAGCTCTGTATTAGGTCGATTGTACTATTATAACGGATTTCACTGTCGATATAAAGCAGCGTATATCTGTCCTCCAGTTTTACAGTTTAGCCTTGAAAGAAGGACGATCCAACAAACAAGTTAACGGCGCGGTACTCTATGGGTTAAATGAAAGACTCATGCATGTTAAAGAACTTGGGGTATTTTTACCCGTACATATTGTACCGTGACATGAAAACATTTCACAATCTTTTATCGATGTTATTTTAAAGAAGTATCGATAAGGGCTGCTCTAATAACCGCCATTTTATCCTCTCAGTAGAGCGTAGGTATACACGTTTTTCTTGTAGGTATGCCAAGTCCATAGGATTTATTAGTCATTGGTATGCACGCGTTTTTGAATAATATCACTTCAAGTCAACACCAGACCAACCCAATTTTGACGGCAAAATGCAAGAAACAGAATCAACCTTAGATGTTTGGGTTAAAAACAAAAAAATAGAGCGTTTAATGAAATATATATCCTGAAAATTTCTGCATCAAATGTTTCGTATTAAATTAGATATAGACCAAAAACCATTACGTAAATTTAAGTTTTGGAAGAGTGGAGTGTCCTAATACAGGCATTTATTTGCTTAAAAGGACACTTCTATCACTAGTTATGTAGCACAAAGCTTGTTAATGAAAATAAACTATTTGTATTGTATTTGTATTTTTATATCCTAAAAATTTCAGCTTCAAATGTCTCGTATTAAAGTAGAAAAAAATCAAGTAATAAAAACTAAAACCCAACTACGACTTAAAAGGTATAAACAAGACACCACAGACAGACAAATTAAAAATCCGGAGTCACACGTGTTAGGGCATAAATCGAACAGATTACGTGTGACTCCGGATTTTTAATTTGTCTGTCTGTGGTGTCTTGTTTATACCTTTTAAGTCGTAGTTGGGTTTTAGTTTTTATTACTTGATTTTTTTTAAATTCATTTGGGGTTTTAATATATATATTTTTGAAATGTGCTCATTAAGCCCTTTCATTTGATACCCAACATGGTACGATTAAACCATTTATTTTTTTAAGTTCCTCACTTTATGTCCTCTAGAGGGCGCCATTTTTAATTTAATGTGACTTCACATAGCCTATAACCAGCGGACAATCACGACGCTTCTAACGATACCTCATTTGTCAAATTGTGATAAGTGGTTTGGAAGATAGGAGGGAACAGATGAACATACATACATACATACATACATACATACCGGTCAAAATCATAACCCTCCTTTTTTCTTCGCCGTAGTCGGGTAAAAAGACGAAAAACCAAAATCACACCTAGATTACTGGTAATCCGACCAAATTAGGATGACCATAAAAAAGCGACCGATTCATATATGTTGATGACCTTCTTAAAGAACAGTATTATGTAAAGCTGTTTGTCCGTACAGTCGCGTTCATAACATTTTTCGGCAATCGTGTTTTTTTTTAATATCTACTGGGATTTATAAATAAGGAATTAAACTATAAGTTTAATTCCTTATTTTGTCACTAACATAAAATTATGACAATGATAATGACATTTTGAGCAAGCTTCACGTGAGTCACCGACGGCGAGCCGAGTAAGGTCGCGAACTTAAAAACCGGGTACCTTAATTAGGTACGCACGTCTATTTACCCACTTTAGAAGTGGTTTAGATAATCCAGTACACATAAGTAGGTTGATTATCTGGGAAGGGTTGGGATACAATGAAGGTGAATAGTTTATAAAAAAAAAAAAAAATTTGGCCCATATTTGAATCACATGCATATTCCCTATTGCATAGCACAGGTGTGAGTACTATGTACAATATTGCATTCCCGCCTCGGCACTCGAGCGGACTAGTCGCGTTATTGTGTCGGAAAACGACCACTCGTGTTATCGTGTTCCCCTTGCGCGCGCGCACTCGTCTACTGCGCCGACGCCGCGCCACGAGTGACCGCGTGCGCTTGTGCCCCGCGGCAGCCGGGGCTTGTCGGCTGCGTGCTTAGATATTATTTACGCTATGGCAGACAACGATATTAGCGCTCCGACGCGCGGTGACTCACCCATTTCAAATAACTTGCATGACCTATTGAATGATATGGATACGATTGATGTTTGCGAGGAGGAGGAAGATGTGATAAGAACATCGAAACGACTACGAGAACAAACTGACAGTAGTGAGGAAGAGAAGTGGACTGAAGTTAAGGGAAAAAAGTCTCGTCGTAATAGTCAGACAAAAGAGGACAAATTTGAAGTATACATTTCTTCCAAAGATCAACTTCCTAAACAATTTTCAATGGCCCGGATTTTAAAAGAAAATAAGATTGGTAAGATTTGTCAAATAAAATATGTAAGCCCATTTAAAGTACGCCTGCAGTTCGAAAATGAAGCAGCGTCTAAAACCCTATTCGATTGTGAAAGTCTCATAACAAAAGGCTGGAGGTTTCAAAAAGCCCTGGAAATTTCAACATGCCTTATAAAATACGTAGATCTAGACCTCAAAGATGAAGAAATCATAGATAACATTTCATGCCCCTCTCCTGCTAAGCTGTTATCATTTAAAAGATTAAACCGTCGCAATAGGGATGAAGGAGCTTCTGGTTGGTGTTGTAACTTTGTACCAGCGTTTGTACGTGTGTGTGACATATTTATTTATTTATTTTATTTATTTAACTATTTATGTACACACATAATAAACAGACAAGAAGAAAAGAACAGAAAAAAACGTACAAAGGTGATACAATAGAGGTTAAGGTTCTGCCATATATTCACCAAGTGTCTCAATGCTCTCAATGTTGGAGATTGGGGCATACACGGAAGATGTGCCCGGAAAAAAAAAAAAAACGAAATGCCCCAGATGTAGGGGACCTCATGAAAGATGTGACACCGAATCGTTTACTTGCGTTAACTGTGGTGGCGATCACATATCTATGAGTAAATCCTGCCCTATCTATAAGAAGGAAAGAAAGCTGCGAGAAATTATGACTGAGTTTAGGTGCACGTACAGGAAAGCCCTAGAATGCTATGTACCCCCGGAATCTACAATTCCCCCAATTTGTACTGCCCAACAAGATCCGATAACAACCGATAATCGAGATTTATTTCCCCCACTTTCCCATGATCCTTCAAGTTCTACTATAACCCCTCCCTTGGAACACTCGATTCGCCCATCATATGCACAAAGCGTTAAAACAAGGGCTACATTACATAATGAAAAGACTCATCAACAGCATCCAGTGAAAAAGCCTCCGAAAGCTCCAAGGAACAAAAATCGCCCCGATCAAGATGACTGGATATATCTGAGCACCAATAATGGGGAAGAATTTACACCCCAGGATAATAAGGAACAAGAAAATCAGTGTCCGCCTTTTAACGACTTATTGACTCGCACAATTCAGCATGTCAGAAAAAATTTGCTCGGTTTTTAAATTGTGCCTAGAATGGTTTACGTTAGTGGTGGTAGGCTTTATTTCAGAATGGTCGTGGATGAAAGCACTGTTTAATTTAATCCAATCACAATGACATTTACAACTTTCAATAAGTTAAATAAGCTAAATATTCTTCAATGGAATGCTAAGAGTATTCGACCCAAGAGCGCCTGTTTTTTAGAATTACTACGCCAAGAAAAATTCCATATTGCTGCTCTTAGTGAAACATGGCTTGATCCAGAATCTTTATTTAAACTTAGTTGCTACGAAGTTTTTCGGGCAGACCGTCACGACTCTTACGGCGGTGTGGCTGTGGTAGTTCATAAATCTGTTCAGGCTCAACGGAGACGAATAACTCTCCACAACAGAGATATTGAGATAATATGTGTCCTTTTATTTAATTGTCATCCAATAGAAAACATTGTGTCCGTCTATTGTACAGTCGCCAGCACATCAAGCTACTACAACCTGTCAAATTTCTTTAGTAAATTTTAAACCTTATCGCTAAAGCATTAGGTTCAAGGTTAATTGGGAAAGTTTGACAGTTTCGGGTAGCTTGATGTGCTGGCGTCTGTACCTCTACTACCACCACAACTCAGCAAGACTGGGATTATATTTTTGCATTGTGGCCATCCAGAACCCTAATTTTAGGCGATTTTAACGCCCATCATATCAGTTGGTCCTATAAAACTAATCAAAGAGGTACTTATATCTACGATGCACTCATGGAAAGCAACTTTCTCTCATTGAATGATGGGACACATACACGGATCCGTTTAGTTAACTCAATTCCACAACAGTCTTCCCCGGATATTTCTTTTGCATCCATGGATATTGCACTTCAATGCAACTGGGCTGTTTTAAACGAAAATTTAGGCAGTGACCATTTAATAATTAAAATATCAACAATGATTAATTATTCTCATCCCCCCGTCACAAAAAGAAATTTCCACAAAGCTGATTGGGCTTCAAATACCAAATATATAAATAAAAAATTTCACACATTTACTTTACCAAGTGACCTTCAAGAAGCCTATGATTTATTTTTAGATACTCTTAACGAGGCTGCAGATAAATTCATTCCGTTATACAAATTTACCCAAAACCCTTCCTCAACATTTTCTCCAAAACCTTACTGGTCTACTAGTCTCTCGCAAGCTGTAGCCCGGCGTAGACTAGCTTTAGCTACTTTTAGGCGTAATGCAACTCCTCAAAACTTAGATGTTCTAAAAGACCGCATCAACACGTCACAGAGACTGATCCGACAGGCTAGAGGAGAAGATTTTCATAATTATTGTTCTTCAGTTGACGAGTCCACTACGTCTAGTGATATGTGGCGTAAAATGAAATGGCAGAAAGGATACCGTTCACCCAGACGTTACGTGGATTCCCAAAGTGCTGAGGATTTGTTACATTCTCTTACACCAGATTATGTTTCCCCAGCATCTCCAACCATCCACAAAGAAAACCTTATCTTAGAATGTGAGATCTCCATACAGGAGCTCGATAAATGTATTAAATCCAAGGATACATCTCCTGGATGCGACGACATATCATATTCTATGATCAAACATTTACCTGATGTAGGCAAACGTATTTTGTTAACGTTATATAATTTATTTTTAATTCATGGCTTTGTACCCTCGCAGTGGCGCGATATTTCTATAATTCCCATCCCAAAACCTGGACGTGACCCCAGTGACGTCTCCTCCCTTAGACCTATATCCTTATTATCTTGTATTTGTAAAATATTTCACTTTATCCTGTACCGCAGTCTTGAATGGTATTTTGAAAAAAATGATATATTCTCAGTAAACACAGTAGGATTTCGCAGATGTAGGTCCTGTCTAGATAGTTTAAGTTGTCTTGTCTCCACTATACAAACAGGTTTTTCCGACGGTTTTTCGACATTAGGTTGCTTTTTAGATATAAATAGTGCTTATAATAACTTAGATAATAATACTTTAATTCATATTTTAGATAAACTAGAAGTTGGATTCTACATTTGTAAATATCTTTGGAACTTTCTTCACAAAAGAGTGTTAACAATTAAAACAGGTAATAGGTACCTTAGCAGATATTCAGGTTGCGGTTTAGCTCAGGGTGATCCATTATCACCATTACTTTTTAATGTGGTAACCTTAGAAATTTGCAAACGTGTGGAAAAATATGTTAATATCTCCCAATATGCGGATGACTTTGCAATTTATGTACATTGTACATCGATATTAGAGGGCCAGTCCAAGATTCAATCAGCTCTGGACTTAATTAATTCTTTGTTAATAGATGTTGGTTTGGACATCTCTCCGTCTAAAAGTAAAATATGCTTATTCAGTAGAGGTTACCGTAGGCTTGCTATTGATGTCCGCTTGAACGGTTTATCATTAGAACTCGTGGACAATGTTAGATATTTAGGAATGTGGCTAGACAGATGTCTTCGTTGGAAAAAACATATTAACGAGATTTGTGAAAAAATTGTTAAATTCATTAACATTTTTAGAGTCTTGGTAGGCCCTGGGTGGGGTGTCCATCCGATACACCTACGACGGCTATACATCGCCCTTGTTCGTAGTCGAATAGACTTTGCCAGTTTCCTATTTGATAACAGTGCAGACATTCACTTATCTAAACTTGATCGGTTACAAAACATTTGTTTGCGTGTGATCGGCGGGTTCATCAAAAGTACCCCGATTCATGTGATGGAATCCGAATTAATGCTGCCCCCTTTGTCTGTGCGACGTCGATATTTAGCTGGTAAATTTTATTTGAAATCTAAGTCTAACAATTTCCCTATAATTAATATCCTTGAAAATTTAAACGGACTCTGTAATTATCTTTATTGGATTCACAAGAAAAAGCCTTTGTTAATATTAACTCATAACTTATTAATAGAGCATCTTATTCACTGCAATAATCAGATGGATATGTCCTCCATGGACACTTGGGTCAGCAATGTGGACTCATCTTATATAGTAAGACCTACCTTACGTAGTATTGATAAACCAAAACAATTTTATTGCCAGCAAAATTTAAGATCCCTATGTTGCAAATCACTTAATGAACAATATCACGAATTTTATTCTATTTATACAGACGGTTCTTTACACAAAGATAATCATTCCGGCGCCGCATTTTTAGATATACAAGCAGGTACATTTACGAAATTTAAAATTTCTTGTAATGTTTCTATAATGCATTTAGAACTGATTGCCATCGCGGAGGCCCTCTCATATATTCATTCTTTACTAGGGGATCGTTTTGTCATTTACACCGACTCTAAAAGTGCCCTTCTACACTTGATTAAATGTACCTTATCTGTTAGGGGCCTCCCAATAGCTTACACTATTTTAAAATGTATTTATGAAAATGTAACTAAAAACCGAACTGTTGTACTGCAGTGGATTCCTTCGCACACTGGACTGGAGGGTAATGAGATAGTGGACTGGAGGGTAATGAGATAGTCGACCGTCTTGCAAACGAAGCCGCATCCGATGGTTATGAATATTCCTGTTTACCTTTCCATACCGAACTAATTCCTATAGTAAGACGATCATGTCTTGAGTCCTGGTCAGAATATTTCGATAAAAGGTCCTTGACGAAGGGTATTTGGTACAGGACTATTCAGCCCTCTCTTTGTCGTTCTTTGTGGTTCGATGTGGGTGGGATACACAGGCAAGAATTGGTGATGGCTTTGAGGCTCCGATCTGGTCATATTCCGCTGAATAGTTTTGCTTACAATCATGATGCGCAAAGTAGAATCACCTAATTGTACAGTGTGTGGAATTTTGGAGGACACGCACCACATTTTAGTGGAGTGTGGTCGGCTTGAGCGTCAGAGGCGATCTATGTTTAATAATAGGTACTACAATGTAGGTTACTTTAATAGTATTTTGGCTTCACCATTGTCTGATGCAGCCAAAATGCTGGTTAAGATGGTGATGGTAGGTTTAAAGTTAAGGTCAGAATAGTGTTTTCTTGTTTCTTAGTTTTTACCCGACTACGGCGAAGAAAAAAGGAGGGTTATGATTTTGACCGGTATGTATGTATGTATGTATGTATGTATGTTCATCTGTTCCCTCCTATCTTCCAAACCACTTATCACAATTTGACAAATGAGGTATCGTTAGAAGTGTCGTGATTGTCCGCTGGTTATAGGCTATGTGAAGTCACATTAAATTAAAAATGGCGCCCTCTAGAGGACATAAAGTGAGGAACTTAAAAAAAAAAATGGTTTAATCGTACCATGTTGCGTATCAAATGAAAGGGCTTAATGAGCACATTTCAAAAATACATATATTATAACCCCAAAAGAATTTAAAAAAAAAATCAAGTAATAAAAACTAAAACCCAACTACGACTTAAAAGGTATAAACAAGACACCACAGACAGACAAATTAAAAAACCGGAGTCACACGTAATCTGTTCGATTTATGCCCTAACACGTGTGACTCCGGTTTTTTAATTTGTCTGTCTGTGGTGTCTTGTTTATACCTTTTAAGTCGTAGTTGGGTTTTAGTTTTTATTACTTTATTTTTTTTTTGTAATTGTTTTTGTAGGTTTATTTAAGTTAAATATTAAGTGAAATTTTTGTTTTCAATAATGGGGGTGAAATATTCATTTATGAAAAAACCCCCTAAATAAATAAAGAATTAAAAAATGTACAATATTGCTACCATTTACCGGGTAATATGTCTTAAATTGACTTGAATGTGCCCTGGCGGCTGTGAGTATGTCCTGCACACTCAGATGTCTCGCTGATGGTGGCGTGTGTGTTAGATCATTTAGCTCCCTTCAAAATGGTTGAGCTGAATGGTGATGATCCAAGCGTCATGCTCGTGAACGGGCGCCGTCAGTTGGGACTGGTCATTTCTTGGCTGCCATGGCTTATTTTAATTTTTGAATTGTTTTTTTTTTATCTTTTTATTACGGACGCTTTTAACGTGATTTCTACATTGTTCCAGCATATATAATTTCAACATGATTAATGTAACCAATATTTTGTAAAAATGTTTTATTTAAGACTGACCGTGGAGTTTCTTTCCCGTTCTTCTCCATAGGTACCTACTACGCTTTGGAATGAGCAACTAGCTTCATATTTCTGACTGACCGATTCCTTGACAATTCAAAAGTGCCTGTAAATGGTTTAATTAAAATAAATGCTTTGAGTTTGAGTAACTTCCAGTTTTGTAGTTCAGTGTACCTAGACAGAACAATGTGTCAATGTGTTTGTGAGCAAAGTTACGAAGTCCATCAACATGTATGAATCGGTCGCTTTTTTGTGGTCATTCTAATTTGGTCGGATTACCAGTAATCTAGGTATTATTTTGGTTTTTGGTCTATATCTAATTTAATACGAAACATTTGATGCAGAAATTTTCAGGATATATATTTCATTAAACGCTCTAATTATTGGTATAACTCAATTCCTTCTAGACGACATTTTCTTGCTGGGGTAACGCACACATCGTTGACAGTCGTTACGGGTCGTCAGAAGATCGAAAGTCTGACAACCAGTCTTACCAAGGGGTATCGTATTACCCAGTTACTGGGTTGTGGAGGTCAGATAGGCAGTCGCTCCATGTAAAATACTGGTATTCAGCTGCATCCGGTTAGACTGGAAGCCTACCCCAACATAGTTGGGAAAAGGCTAGGCAGATTTATGATATATAATCGTCATTGTAAGATATATTTTGCGGTAGCAGAGCAATTTTTTTGTTTTGACATTGATGCCAATTTTACGGATTACGTAGGTAGGTACCTACACCGATTTACACGGATTAGGTACACTAGTGCTGAAATAGGTAATAAGAATTGTATAATGCATCAAGTCTATTGGAATATGAATCTCAATGTTATTAGTGCTATCACTACAATTTGTAGGGGATTTACAAAAAGCTAATTTATTATAACTCTTTGCGTCCCTAAGTTATTGTTTTTACTAAACTCAATATACATTTTCAGGTCCTGGTCGCAACCAAACGCAAGAATCCGTACACAGTCAGAACACTTAGGTACTGCAAAGTTTGAGTCAAGTGATCATAACGCGTCTGAAGGAAAACAACGAAGCAATAATTTCCGAACTACGAAGCATTATACAAACAGAAATAAACAAAGCTATTGCCAAACTCACAGAAGATTTTGAGCAAAAAACGAATTACCTATCAAAACAAAATAATCAAAGAAAACTGGAATTGGAAAAAGTTGACACCAAAATAGAAAACTTAATAAAAGAAAATGAGAAACTCAAAAAAAAATATCAGAAATAAAAGCAAAATCTGTCACCTCAGTTATTAAATGCACAGAAAGCAATTCAAAGAAGATAGTCCTATTCGGCTTGACAGAGTATTCGAAAGAATCGGAAGTAGATTTGCATGATAGAGTAATATAATTGAAATATTCCAAGACATTTTGCATGTGGACCTAACGGGTTATATAGAAAATATTTATAGATTAGGAAGAAATACTATCAATACCCGACCCCTGGTAGTAGAACTACTAAGCAAAAGAATGGTGAAGTACTTAATCAAAAAAAATTAAGTAATTAAAAAATTTAGTAATAAAAAAAAAACAAGTAATAAAAACTAAAACCCAACTACGACTTAAAAGGTATAAACAAGACACCACAGACAGACAAATTAAAAATCCGGAGTCACACGTGTTAGGGCATAAATCGAACAGATTACGTGTGACTCCGGATTTTTAATTTGTCTGTCTGTGGTGTCTTGTTTATACCTTTTAAGTCGTAGTTGGGTTTTAGTTTTTATTACTTGTTTTTTTTTTAATTCTTTTGGGGTTATAATATATATATTTTTGAAATGTGCTCATTAAGGCCTTTCATTTGATACCCAACATGGTACGATTAAACCATTTTTTTTTTAAGTTCCTCACTTTATGTCCTCTAGAGGGCGCCATTTTTAAATTAATGTGACTTCACATAGCCTATAACCAGCGGACACTCACGACGCTTCTAAAGACACCTCATTTGTCAAATTGTTATAAGTGGTTTGGAAGATAGGAGGGAACAGATGAACATACATACATACATACATACATACATACATATATATATATACATACATACCGGTCAAAATCATAACCCTCCTTTTTTCTTCGCCGTAGTCGGGTAAAAACTAAAACCCAACTACGACTGAAAAGGTATAAACAAGACACCACAGACAGACAAATTTAAAATCCGGAGTCACACGTGTTAGGGCGGCATAAATCGAACAGATTACGTGTGACTCCGGATTTTTAATTTGTCTGTCTGTGGTGTCTTGTTTATACCTTTTCAGTCGTAGTTGGGTTTTAGTTTTTATTACTTAATTTTTTTTTAATAATTTTGGGGTTATAATATATATATTTTTGAAATGCGCACATTAAGCCCTTTCATTTGATACCCAACATAGTACGATTAAACAATATTTTTTTTTAGTTCCTGACTTTATTTCCTCTAGAGGGCGCCATTTTTAATTTAATGTGACGTCACATACCCTATAACCAGCGGACAATCAAGACGCTTCTAACGAAACCTTATTTGTCAAATTGTGATGAGTGGTTTAGAAGATACAAGGGAACAGATGAACATACATACATACATACCGGTCAAAATCATAACCCTCCTTTTTCTTCGCCGTAGTCGGGTAAAAACTAAAACCCAACTACGACTGAAAAGGTATAAACAAGACACCACAGACAGACAAATTAAAAATCCGGAGTCACACGTGTTAGGGCGGCATAAATCGAACAGATTACGTGTGACTCCGGCTTTTTAATTTGTCTGTCTGTGGTGTCTTGTTTATACCTTTTCAGTCGTAGTTGGGTTTTAGTTTTTATTACTTAATTTTTTTTTTATTATTTTGGGGTTTTAATATATATATTTTTGAAATGTGCTCATTAAGCCCTTTCATTTGATACCCAACATAGTACGATTAAACAATATTTTTTTTTTAGTTCCTGACTTTATTTCCTCTAGAGGGCGCCATTTTTAATTTAATGTGACGTCACATACCCTATAACCAGCGGACAATCAAGACGCTTCTAACGAAACCTTATTTGTCAAATTGTGATGAGTGGTTTAGAAGATACAAGGGAACAGATGAACATACATACATACATACATACATACATACCGGTCAAAATCATAACCCTCCTTTTTCTTCGCTGTAGTCGGGTAAAAACTAAAACCCAACTACGACTGAAAAGGTATAAACAAGACACCACAGACAGACAAATTAAAAATCCGGAGTCACACGTGTTAGGGCGGCATAAATCGAACAGATTACGTGTGACTCCGGCTTTTTAATTTGTCTGTCTGTGGTGTCTTGTTTATACCTTTTCAGTCGTAGTTGGGTTTTAGTTTTTATTACTTAATTTTTTTTTTATTATTTTGGGGTTTTAATATATATATTTTTGAAATGTGCTCATTAAGCCCTTTCAATTGATACCCAACATAGTACGATTAAACAATATTTTTTTTTTAGTTCCTGACTTTATTTCCTCTAGAGGGCGCCATTTTTAATTTAATGTGATGTCACATAGCCTATAACTAGCGGACAAGCAAGACGCATCTAACGATACCTTATTTGTCAAATTGTGATGAGTGGTTTAGAAGATACAAGGGAACAGATGTGTTGAAACGGTTGAAACATACATGTTACACTCTAAATTATTCGTTCATAGATCATAGATTGTAGAGGATGGTTCTCACTCTATACAAAGACAATATTATTATATACTTCCTCTTGTCAAAATGTCGTCACGGTGAGAACATACATTTTCTTGTTTCTTCCTAATCTTTTATAATGTTTGGTACCCTTGGTGACTGTAATGTAGTTTAATAACTGCTATTCACTACAACTTATTGTATATAAGGAATACATGAATAGACACAAAGATTTCGTGTTTTAATCCCACCGCATGTCACCAGTAGCAACTCGGCACGACCACGTCTTATATTAGCTTCACAGCGCAGACACTATTTGCTCTGTTCTATTAGTTCGTAATAACAAGATGAACATACATACATACATATCGGTCAAAATCATAACCCTCCTTTTTCTTCGCCGTAGTCTGGTAAAAATAGTCTTTACTTTCAAGGCACAAGACTATCCGTATCTGAATTTTTAGATGAAGATGCACGTAAGCAAAGGCAACTCTTGTGAGAAGAAATGTTGAAAGCACGAAAGAAAGGCCTACATTCAGTCATTCGGAATAATCAATTATACGTCCAGGGAGAACTAACAATGAAACTAAAAACACAAACGATAATACATTTATAACTCAAAACAATATTCACAGCAACGACCAACACAAGGAAACGGTAACTAACATAAATACAGAAAACAACTTCTTTCGAAGCCACAGGACAACATTTTATTCCAAAACATACAAAGTATATATAATAAAAAAATCAAGTTACAAAAACTAAAACCCAACTACGACTTAAAAGGTATAAACAAGACACCACAGACAGACAAATTAAAAATCCGGAGTCACACGTGTTAGGGCATAAATCGAACAGATTATGTGTGACTCCGGATTTTTAATTTGTCTGTCTGTGGTGTCTTGTTTATACCTTTTAAGTCGTAGTTGGGTTTTAGTTTTTACCCGACTACGGCGAAGAAAAAAGGAGGGTTATGATTTTGACCGGTATGTATGTATGTATGTATGTATGTAAGTATGTATGTATGTTCATCTGTTCCCTCCTATCTTCCAAACCACTTATCACAATTTGACAAATGAGGTATCGTTAGAAGCGTCGTGATTGTCCGCCGGTTATAGGCTATGTGAAGTCACATTAAATTAAAAATGGCGCCCTCTAGAGGAAATAAAGTGAGGAACTTAAAAAAAATGGTTTAATCGTACCATGTTGGGTATCAAATGAAAGGGCTTAATGAGCATATTTCAAAAATATATATATTATAAACCCAAAAGAATTAAAAAAAAAATCAAGTTATAAAAACTAAAACCCAACTATGACTTAAAAGGTATAAACAAGACACCACAGACAGACAAATTAAAAATCCGGAGTCACACGTAATCTGTTCGATTTATGCCCTAACACGAGTGACTCCGGATTTTTAATTTGTCTGTCTGTGGTGTCTTGTTTATACCTTTTAAGTCATAGTTGGGTTTTAGTTTTTATAACTTGATTTTTTTATTACTTGATTTTTTTTTTTTATTCTTTTGGGGTTATAATATATATATTTTTGAAATGTGCTCATTAAGCCCTTTCATTTGATACCCAACATGGTACGATTAAACCATATTTTTTTATAAGTTCCTCACTTTATGTCCTCTAGAGGGCGCCATTTTTAATTTAATGTGACTTCACATAGCCTATAACCAGCGGACAATCACGACGCTTCTAACGATACCTCATTTGTCAAATTGTGATGAGTGGTTTGGAAGATAGGAGGGAACAGATGAACATACATACATACATACATACATACATGTAGGATTATATAAAGCTTGTAAAAGTTTCTGAACGTTTGTGTTTATGAACTAAGGGTTGAGTGAAAGGGGAAGTTGAGAATGAGTGAGTGAAAGGTGAATGATTGGATTTGGGATTGCAAGAAGGGTATTCGAAGATGGCGGATACAGATTGATTGTAAGAAGAAAAAGGTGAAAACTAATAATTTAAAAAAAATCAAGTAATAAAAATTAAAACCCAACTACGACTTAAAAGGTATAAACAAGACACCCCAGACAGACAAATTAAAAATCCGGAGTCACACGTGTTAGGGCATAAATCGAACAGATTACGTGTGACTCCGGATTTTTTATTTGTCTGTCTGGGGTGTCTTGTTTATACCTTTTAAGTCGTAGTTGGGTTTTAGTTTTTATTACTTGATTTTTTTTTTAGTTCTTTTGGGGTTATTATATATATATTTTTGAAATGTGCTCATTAAGCCCTTTCATTTGATACCCAACATGGTACGATTAAACTATTTTTTTTTTTTAGTTCCTCACTTTATGTCCTCTAGAGGGCGCCATTTTTAATTTAATGTGACTTCACAGCCTATAACCAGAGGCCAATCACGACGTTTCTAACGATACCTCATTTGTCAAATTGTGATAAGTGGTTTGGAAGATAGGAGGGAACAGATGAACATACATACATACATACATACATACCGGTCAAAATCATAACCCTCCTTTTTTCTTCGCCGTAGTCGGGTAAAAAGAAGTTTAAATGAAGAAACGGCAATTTCATTTTGAACCCTTTCCTACATACATACCGGTCAAAATCATAACCCTCCTTTTTCTTCGCCGTAGTCGGGTAACAAGACATATTTGAAGCTTTTATTGAAGAAAACCCAACATTTAATGCAATATGTTTATCAGAAACCTGGTTATCGTGCGAAAAACAAACCATGATACAATTTAGCGGTTACAAAATAGCAACCTCATACTGCCGAAAGAATCGAGGAGGTGGCGGCGTATGCATCCTGGTCCAAGATCACATAGAATTTATAGACAGGAATGATATTACAGATATGTCCATAGAATATGTTATTGAACTATGTGCAATTGAATTACCCAAAGAAAATATTTTATTACTGAACTGGAATAAAAGAGAGGAAGATATATTTATCGGTCAATTAAAAATGATTGAATCGACAGTTTTTCTTGGAATAACCATTGACGGTAAATTACAATGGGGCCCACACATAGAAAAATTGTCAGGTAGGCTTAGTTCGGCCGCCTATGCCGTTAAAAAAATTAGACAGATAACTGACGTAGATACAGCCAGAATTGTTTATTTTAGTTATTTTCATAGTCTTCTGTCTTATGGGATTCTTCTCTGGGGAGCCTGTGCGGACATTAATGCTATCTTTTTTTTATAAAAAAGGGCTGTTCGAGCCATTTACAACCTAGGTCCAAGAGATTCCCTTCGAGAAAAATTCAAAGAAATAGATATTCTGACTGTAGCCTCACAATATATATTTGAAAACCTATTGTATGTACACAAAAACATATCAAAGTTTAAGAAAATGTCCGATATTCATAGTTTAAATACCAGGAATAAACACAATCTTGCTGTACATCGCACTCGTCTCCACAGAGTAGGCAACTCGTTCATGGGTCAATGTATACGCTTTTATAACAAACTTCCCATTGACATTCGAAACTTACCCATTAAACGATTTAAAAGCTGTATTAAAACCAAACTTTGTAAAAAAGGGTACTATAAAATCACAGATTATTATTAAGAAGACAAAAATGCATGGGATTGAGCTGCTCGCTCTGCTAAGCATTGTGACATTTTGAATATTATGGAAAGCCATAAAAATATACCTACCAGTTTTATATACAAATTGACATTATTGAATATTATATGAATGAATGAATGAATGAATGAAATGCACCGACCCCAGCGTGGCTTAACCAGACTCGATAAATCGAATGAACCCCAGGATTTGCACTAGCCCCTGAAGCCTCATGGTTCATGGTGCTACAGAGGCCATTGCATATCAAAGAGTAGACCGGGGGGCGCGGGTAATGGTAGGGAAGACCGTGCCCGTCGGGATAGGAAGGATTTGCGAGCCTACCGGATATGCATCCTTGAGTAAGCAATGGACTAGTGGAGAGATGGGTAATATTTATATAAGGATGGGCATCTTTTTACGACGTCGCCGCCAGTTGGCTCCGTTCGATCTTCACCGTTGAATCCATTGGCGGAGATATGCTGCGTTCTCGGCTCTTTCCGTTTTCGTTCCTTGCCACTGCAAGCTACAATTTCCTGTTTTCTGTGTCTTCGTCCGAGGACTCGCTGCTGTCCGTTTCAGGTTTCTTGTATATCTCGCTAGCTGCATTCTTGATCTTGTTTCGGTCTTCAGCCGCGTCTTTCCAGAAGTCGATTTCCTTGTCGAAGCACGCCATGTCCTGTTTTAGGTTGTCGATCCATGCGTAAATCGGTCGCCTACTTTCTAGGATTTGGCCTTGTACTGCGTTGCTGCATATAATAGGTGTGGTTTGCCGCGTCTGTGAACATGTGCGAACACGTCCTGTGATTCTTGATGCGTTTAGTTACAGTTTTTCCTTCTAAGATTTCGTGCATTTTCTTTTGTCTTGGTTTTATTCATAGCGTGGTTGGTAGCGTGGACTCTCTCTGTCAGGATGGTTTAAGTCAAGCTTCACCGGTGAATCTTTTGGCGGGGATAAACTGCTTTCTTGATTCTTTTCTTCTTAGTTCTGATGAGTTTTCAGCAGCCGTGTTCAGGTCGCGATCGGCCCGATCCTCGTTGTTTATGTCCAGGCCCGTCGCAGTACAAGTTCGACCTGTAGCTCGCCACAGCTCACCTCAGTTTGATGCGATTGTAAATAATATAGTTCCGAGTTAAAAGCGCACTATTCGGCATAAGTAATTTATAAGACCCCGACCAAAATCCCGACCCACGTTGCCCGAATTCCTCTTTTTTGTTGTTCATAGTTACATCGCCGAAACCCATAACCAACCACTTTCAAAACAAAATCCCGCGCACAAGATGACCTCCTCTGTTACCGTCCGGGTTCTATAGCGGGCAAGCGCCTTTTATGGCTTTCCGCGATAGTACTGTGGCGGGCGCGCATCTTAATAACAAAAGGACTACTCCCGCCTGCAGCGTTCGGCCACTATGTAATAGGTATGAGTCGTTACATGATTTTCGCGAAACGTAACGTAACTAGTGACTTGGATCGCGTCACCTGTTTTGAAAACTAGTGATTTTAGTAGTTTTTCAAATTCTATTCGGTGATTCAACATTTTGATTACCTATATCGAATTATTTACAGTTATTTGCGAAAAGAAAATATAAATGGTTACTTAAGTAATACGTTACATTACGTTACGTTAGCTTTAAGTTTTTTGAACGAATACCTTTTGTAGCTACAAGTAGTTACATAATTAACGTAATACTAACACAAATAAACTTCCCTTCATACTTTATTCAGGCTAAAGAAACGACATGCGTTCGCAACGTACTTTTGTTTCGTTTCTCGCGTTTCATTCGATCACTGCATTGTAATGTAACTAGTTACAAAAGTCACGTGTTTCGCTTTTCATTCGATCACTGCATTGTATTTTATTGTAACTAGTTCCAAAAATCACGTGTTTCGCTTTTCATTCGATCACTGCATTGTAATGTAACTAGTTACAAAAATCACGTTTTTGTGTGCGGACTCGAATTTAGTGATTTGGTTTCATGCCAGGTAACCAGTTATTGTTAACTAGTGACGTGAAATAACGCCCATACCTACTATGTAACGCTTACTACCCATGCTCATCAACTTTTTTCTTTCTTGTAAATGAAAATAACGCACAGGGTTGACTAAAGTTTAAAAGCATAAAAACTAGATAACCACTCGTCAACCACCATATATTTGTTTTAAATTAGCTCGAGTATAAGCCCTTTTCAAGGATTGCACATAGCAATCAGCCTGCAGACAGCAGTTTGAGTTAATAACAATCAAAGTAGGTACCTGTGTCGTATTTTACACAATCTACAGTTTACCCTTTCACTGTCGGCACATTTGTTGAGATGCACCGTTGTGGCATTCTATAATATACCCAAATAGTGAGTATCTTAAAAGTTAAAATACCAATTGCTATGCGGCCTAAGGGTCGACGCGGTCGCCCACATCTGGCGAGCGTTAGGGGCTGGGCGAGATGTTGTTTCCAAAGCCGTTAGGTATGCGTGCCCGGGACAGTAAGACCATCACTAAACACTCACACAAAAAATGTATATATTAAAAAGGGACACGAACTCAATAACGATTTTGGAACACTATCGCCCACGCAAATGTGGTGTAATGTTTTACATTCTTTAGCGAATTAAACCTATAGTGACTTAAAATGACGGAATTATGGCGTATATCTTGCAGAGAGGAGCAAGTCACTGTACTATGGAAAGATCTCACCAGATTAGCCTGCACGAACACTTGGCGACCACCACCACCACCAAAACAAAACTCCACCATCACTTAAAAAACTCACTATCTTTAAAAATAATGCATGAAACTACATAATTACACAACACACACCACCCGATAAAATATCGACTTTGCAGAGTTCGATTTCGCTGGCAAGCGAGGGGCGCTTGCCACATGCCAATATCCTAAAAATTAAACAAAGAGCGGTCCCGACACGACCGTCCTCTTAGACGTCCAAAGACCCAATCCTTGACATTATTGAATATTATATACAAAAAATCAAGTAACAAAAACTAAAACCCAACTACGACTTAAAAGGTATAAACAAGACACCACAGACAGACAAATTAAAAATCCGGAGTCACACGTGTTAGGGCATAAATCGAACAGATTACGTGTGACTCCGGATTTTTAATTTGTCTGTCTGTGGTGTCTTGTTTATACCTTTTAAGTCGTAGTTGGGTTTTAGTTTTTGTTACTTGATTTTTTTTTTAATTCTTTTGGGGTTATAATATACATATTTTTGAAATGTGCTCATTAAGCCCTTTCATTTGATAAGTGGTTTGGAAGATAGGAGGGAACAGATGAACATACATACATACATACATACCGGTCAAAATCATAACCCTCCTTTTTTCTTCGCCGTAGTCGGGTAAAAATGACATGATGATTACTTATAAGTATTGTTTTATTGTGAATGTGAGGACTATGGATACCTATTTATTTTTCGTTCTGTTAGTTTTCGCAATTTGAGAACTTTATGCGACCTACCCAAACGTCCTTTCTTTGGTATTGTTCGTCGAGTCGTTGAGCTCCTTTAGTTCTGAGTTGAGCTCCACTATTACTGACAAATGCTTGCACTGACTAGACAGGTCCACTCAAATCTGTGTGGTTCTTTCCTCAAAAGACCATTTCAGACTCTTATCTACATGGTCCTCATATGGCCTGACCAAGATTATGTCTGGACTTTAAAGGAGACGGTGACCTCTGAGTTTGTTTCGGCCTTTCTTCTCAGAGTAGTCAGATAGGAAACGCCGACCTCATCTAGCTTATTTTTACAACTTTTTAATATGACGTGTAAAAGTGATTCCAATATCCTATTTACAGAATAAACAATTTCATTTCATTCTAAACTATATAAGCAAAAATAAATATTCCAAATTTGATATTATAATTGGCGGTGATTTTAACATAAATGTTTTAGAGAGCAACAGGAAAACTAGTCAATTCTTAGATCTAATGCTAGAGTTCAAACTTACACAACACGTAAAAAACCCCACACGTATTACTCAAACTACATCTACATGCTTAGATTTAATATTTACAAACTGTATCATAAATAGAATATGTACGAAAATTGAAGAATTTGGTTTGTCAGACCATAGCGGAACAGCACTACAAATCTCTATACCACATGTCATCACATCTCAACCTACTTGGTATGCGAAAAAGAGATTATTTAACGACACCAATATATTAAAGTTTAAGTCTACAAGACATAGACTGGAACAAAATAATATTAGAAGACCAAAATATGAACGATAACTACAAAGCATTCAATGATACCCTAACAAATATCCAAAACAAATGCATACCATTGCGTAAAATTAAATTAAAATCAAATTTTAAGAAAAAATGGCTAACCAAAGGTATAAAAAAATCCTGCAAAAATAAGAGATTATTGAAAATATTTACACTCAAAACAAATAACCCAATACTATCACAACACTATAAACAATACGAAAAAATATTAAAAAAGTCAGTAACAACAGCAAAAAATCAACAGTTTATTGACAAAATAAAAAAATCTAGTAACAAAGTCAAAACAATGTGGAACATTATAAACGAGCGAACCAATAAAATCATAAAAAAAGACAAATTTAACATAAAACTACAAACAAATAATAATAAAATAACCTCAGAGCCAAAGAAAGTAGTCAATATATTTAACAACTTTTTTGCATCTATCGGTGAGGGAAGTCGAGTACGAACTAACGATGAGTCGAAAAGTATACCAGTGACTTCACAAACCGAAAATACAATGTTCCTCACTCCAGTAGACCCATTCGAAATCAATAGTATGCTAAAAACACTAAAAAATAAAAAAAGCCACGGCATAGACGAACTTCCACCCTGTCTACTCAGAAAATGCGCTGATGAGCTTACACTACCCTTCTATAAATTGCTAAACCAGTCTTTTGAAGATGGCGTATTCCCAGACCAGCTGAAAATAGCGTTAGTGAAGCCTCTACACAAGAAAAATGACAAAACAGAGCCAAGTAATTACCGTCCAATAGCTTTACTGCCTACAGCTTCAAAGATCTTCGAGAAAGCAATGTGCAATCGCGTGTACACTTTCTGCGAAAAATATCAAATATTTGACGAATGCCAAAACGGCTTTCGAAAAAATCGATCAACAGCGTTAGCAGTTTATAAAGGACATTGACCATCCATATATGGGAGTTGGACCAAGTGCTGCCCAGAATGGACACATAGTACATTATGTTCCTTGGGCTTATACTAGTCTATACACCAAAGCTCAATAAAATCTATCCGAGGAGTTTCGAGAAAAACGAATTTTTATTGAGCATTTTTTATTGATGAATACCAACCAACCGGTGGCGCATTTGATTAAATAATGACAGTAATTATGTTAAAACACACATTATTATTTCATTTGTATGCATATCATTTACATGTTAAATATTTTTTACTGACCATCCATATATGGGAGCTGGGCCAAGTGCTGCCCAGAATGGACACATAATGCATTATGTCCCTTGGGCTTGTACTAGTCTGTATACCAAAGCTCAATAAAATCTATCCGCGGAGTTTTGAGAAAAACTATTTTTTGTAGAGTATTTTTATTGATGAATACCAACGAACCGTTGGCGCATTTAATTAAAAATAATGACAGTAATTATGTTGAACAACACATTATTATTTCATTTGTATGCATATCATTTACATGTTAAATATTTTTTACTGACCATCCATATATGGGAGCTGGGCCAGTTGCTGCCCAGAATGGACACATAGTGCATTATGATACTTGGGCTTGTACTAGTCTGTACACCAAAGCTCAATAAAATCTATCCGCGGAGTTTTGAGAAAAACTATTTTTTGTTGAGTATTTTTTATTGATGAATACCAACTAACCGATGGCGCATTTAATTAAATAATGACAGTAATTATGTTAAAACACACATTATTATTTCATTTGTGTGCATATAATTTACATGTTAAATATTTTTTACTGACCATCCATATATGGGAGCTGGGCCAAGTGCTGCCCAGAATGGACACATAGTGCATTATGTTTCTTGGGCTTGTACTAGTCTGTATACCAAAGCTCAATAAAATCTATCCGCGGAGTTTTGAGAAAAACTATTTTTTGTAGAGTATTTTTATTGATGAATACCAACTAACCGATGGCGCATTTAATTAAATAATGACAGTAATTATGTTAAAACACACATTATTATTTCATCTGTATGCATATCATTTACATGTTAAATATTTTTTACTGACCATCCATATATGGGAGCTGGGCCAAGTGCTGCCCAGAATGGACACATAGTGCATTATGTTCCTTGGGCTTGTACTAGTCTGTACACCAAAGCTCAATAAAATCTATCCGCGGAGTTTTGAGAAAAACTATTTTTTGTGGAGTATTTTTCATTGATGAATACCAACTAACCGATGGCGCATTTTATTAAATAATGACAGTAATTATGTTAAACAACACATTCTTATTCCATTTTTATGCATATCATTTACATTGTAGTGTAAAGCACTTGTCAAAGCGTATTCAACGAGTCCAAACACGATGGTGCTGTCTTGTTTGGTTGAGGAGTTCCTATGGGTACTTTCCGGCTCCATCACCAGCCTCTGGATACTACCTTGGACTATAGTAAGTACTTGTCAAGACCAAGCCAACGAGTCCAAACACGATGGTGCTATCTTGTTTGGTTGAGGAGTTCCTATGGCCACCTTCCGGCTCCATCATCAGACCCTGGACACGGCCTAGTATAACGCACTTGTCAATGCATATTCAACAAGTCCAAACACGACGGTGCTGTCTTGTTTGGTTGAGGAGTTCCTATCGGTACCTTCCGGCTCCATCACCAGACCCTCGATGCAACCTTGGGCTATACTAGGTACTTATCAAGACAAAACCAACGAGTTCAAACACGATTGTGCTATCTTGTTTGGTTGAGGAGTTCCTATAGCCACCTTCCGGCTCCATCATCAGACCCTGGACACAGCCTAGTGTAAAGCACTTGTCAATGCATATTCAACGAGTCCAAACTCGATGGTGCTGTGTTGTTTGGTTGAGCAGTTCCTATGGATACCTGCCGGCTCCGTATAAAGGCAATAACTTTTTAAACGATCTATATATTACTGGCATTAACTTTAAAAAGTACGAAATCGATATGGTTAACTTTTATACTCAAATATTGTGTGTAACTCGATGTTTCATTTAGTTTTTGTTTCATCGCAATCGCTTCAAAATATCAAAAGATATATGAATTTAAAGTGTTCAAGAAGGAATTTTCATTACGTAATGTACATACACGTAACGACATCTATTGACGCGAAATTATACTTACTTCTTAATTACTAGGTTTGTGAGATCGTGTGTTGTTATATGACCGTCATTTTCTTTGCGCGGAAACTTAACGCGATACATTGTGTGTATAGAATATAACTCTAAAGTTAGGTTAATTAAAATTTTCCAGATGCGTTGTTTATTTATTAGTTTAGTATAAGTGCGATAGGTGGCGCTACCTATCTTTGAAATCTTGATAATCATGAAAGAATAGTGACAAATGTTAATTTCTTAAAAAATATAGGTAGGTATTTATTCTTTAATTTTTCACTTTTCTACATAGTTTATTTAGCTTACAGAGTGTTCGAACGTTTTCCCATATATTTTGACAGTATCATTTCGTGCTCGATAGATGGCGTTGTTTGTTTAATGTCATTTTCTGGATCGCGGTGTTAAGAGTCTCCGTCGAAGAATGACTTTCGCCCAGATATCTATTCTATACATATAATAAATCTGTAGACGAGGCGTTTCTGTACAATGAAAAAAAAAAAAAAAAGTTGGTGGGTTGTCCAAGAATAACCAACAGATTCCATTTCTACCATTTTTGGAATTTTTTGTCTGTTTGTCTGTTTGTCTGTCTGTCTGTTTGTATGTTCTTTTGTTTGATTGTTCCACTATCACGTAAAAAGTACGAAATCAATATGGTTAACTTTTATATTCAAATATTGTGTGTAACTCGTTGTTTCAATTAGTTTTTGTTTCATCTCAATCGCTTCAAAATATCAAAAGATATATGAATTTAAAGTGTTCAAGAAGGAATTTTCATTACGTAATGTACGTACACGTAACGACATCTATTGACGCGAAATGATACTTACTTCTTAATTACTAGGTTTGTGAGATCGTGTGTTGTTATATGACCGTCATTTTCTTTGCGCGGAAACTTAACGCGATACATTGTGTATAGAATATAACTCTAAAGTTAGATTAATTAAAATTTTCCAGATGCGTTGTTTATTTATTAGTTTAGTATTAGTGCGATAGGTGGCGCTACCTATCTTTGAAATCTTGATAATCATGAAATAATAGTGACAAATGTTAATTTCTTAAAAAATATAGGTATTTATTCTTTAATTTTTCACTTTTCTACATAGTTTATTTAGCTTACAGAATGTTCGAACGTTTTCCCATATATTTTGACAGTATCATTTCGTGCTCGATAGATGGCGTTGTTCGTTTAATGTCATTTTCTGAATCGCGGTATTAAGAGTCTCCGTCGAAGAATGACTTTCGCCCAGATATTCCAAATTATTTTTAGTGTAGGTATCTTTGTTTATGACTTCTTTAGTGTCGATAATATAATATAATAATAATAAATAAATAATAAATTGTTGGTTGGGTTGTCATTAGTTGAAAGTAATTTGATCTTAGAGATGGGTTGTAACAGGTGAAACACGATATCTGTGATCACTGTGACAGTGACAAAAAAATAACAGATCGAAATATCTGTTATTAAATCACAGCCTGTGATTTTTGATAAATACGTATCTCAATCGAATATCATCTTTCTTTATTTCTTTTGATTTAAAGTCGAAAATCGTATCTATCTGTTATAAAATCACAGCCTGTGATTTTTACCGACTTCAAAAAAGGAGGAGGTACTACGTTCGGATGATTGTTTTTTTTTAATTTATTTTTTTATGTATGTTCACCGATTACTCCGCCATTTGTGAACCGATTTTAAAAATTATTTTTTGTTCGAAAGGGTATACTCCCGAAATGGTCCCATATAAATTTTATTAAGTTTGCTTGCATAGTTTTTGAGCTAGCTTCAATATTACGTATTTTTCCCACAGTCTATTTAGACGATATAATTATTAGACTCCTTCACTGTTATTTACATAGCAGGTAGTAACTTGTGTGGCATAGGTACCACCACTAAAAAGTGAAAAATAAAAACTTTTTACAAAAAAAAACAACCGACTTCAAAAAAAACACAAAAAAGTGAAAAATAACTTTAATTTCGGAAGTCGGTGGAAAAAAACGAAAATTAAAAAGCAAAGACACCGACTTCCGAAATTAAAGTTATTTTTCACTTTTTTAGTGTTTTTTTTGAAGTCGGTTGTTTTTTTTTGTAAAAAGTTTTTTGTACAGACGATAAATACGTATTGACTCAATTGAATATCTTCTTTATTTCTTTTCGTTAAAGTCGAAAATCGTATCCGAAGTTTTAACAGTAACAGTCTTGAGGATCTGTGATTTTAAGTAACAGATATTTTTTATCGTTAGGAGCAATTGCTATCTGCTATTTTATAATATCTGTGATTTCTATCTGTGACGATAAATACGCCTCACTCCTATGATGTGATTGGTTTTGATTTGTTATTTTGGTTGGTTTCGTTCATTAGGTTCAAATTAAGAAGTCAAGAAACGAGTCGTTACAGATCGATTCAAACTTAATGGCGGCTCGGAAGTTAGCTTTTAGCTGCGCAGTACCCCACCCCTCACCCCCGCTGTCACATGAAATTGTTACTGCGCAGCGACTCGCCTCATGTCCCGAGCCGCCATTAAGTTTGAATCGAACTGAACTATACTTCGTAATTTGTTCGTATGATTCGTAACCGCCGCTCATTCGATTCGATCGTTGTTGGCGTGTGTAAGGCCTCGGCCTCGAATCTTGCGGGCAGCGGGGCGGATGGCGGCTCGGAAGTTAACTTTTAGCTGCGCAGTACCCCGCCCCACCCCTCACCCCCGCTGTCACATGAAATTGTTACTGCGCAGCGACTCGCCTCATGTTCCGAGCCGCCATTAAGTTTGAATCGAACTGTACTGTACTTCGTAATTTGTTCGTATGATTCGTGACCGCCGCTCATTCGATTCGATCGTTGTTGGCGTGTGTAAGGCCTCGGCCTCGAATCTTGCGGGCAGCGGGGCGGATGGCGGCTCGGAAGTTAACTTTTAGCTGCGCAGTACCCCACCCCTCACCCCCGCTGTCACATGAAATTTTTACTGCGCAGCGACTCGCCTCATGTTCCGAGCCGCCATTAAGTTTGAATCGAACTGTACTATACTTCGTAATTAGTTCGTATGATTCGTGACCACCGCTCATTCGATTCGATCGTTGTTGGCGTGTGTAAGGCCTCGGCCTCGAATCTTGCGGGCAGCGGGGCGGTGGCGGCGGCGGCGCGGGAGCGGGGCGGGCATCAAAGACCCGTTCTCGAAACTAGCGGGCAGATCGCGCGTCACTATAGCCGCGTAGTGTGGTGTTCACGATTTTTACCGACTTCAAAAAAGGAGGAGGTACTACGTTCGGATGATTGTTTTTTTTTTTTTTTTTTTTTTTATGTATGTTCACCGATTACTCCGCCGTTTGTGAACCGATTTTGAAAATTCTTTTTTAGTCCGAAAGGGTATACTCCCGAGATGGTCCCATATAAATTTTATTAAGTTTGCTTGCGTAGTTTTTGAGCTAGCTTCAATATTACGTATTTTTCCCACAGTCTATGTAGACGATATAATTATTAGACTCCTTCACTGTTATTTACATAGCAGGTAGTAACTTGTGTGGGGTAGGTACCACCACTAAAAAGTGAAAAATTAAAACTTTTTACAAAAAAAAACAACCGACTTCAAAAAAAACCCTAAAAAAGTGAAAAATTACTTTAATTTCGGAAGTCGGTGGCAAAAAACGAAAATTAAAAAGCAAAGACACCGACTTCCGAAATTAAAGTTATTTTTCACTTTTTTAGGGTTTTTTTTGAAGTCGGTTGTGTCGTCGAGATATTTGTTTTTATTCGCGAAAGAAATGTCTGAACAATAGCGGCAACATCTTTTTGATTCAAATTTATTCCTAACGCTCAATTTATTGTGGGCAACAACACTGCAATGCAGACGTGCGGGCGGCGTAGTATCTCTAAGTAGTCTGTGGCGGGCGGTCACCGCTTGAATGGAGTGCACCGCTCGCTGCCCGCCGCCTCGCCGCTGCCGCGCCGCTGTTTTCGAGAACCGGTCCATTTGATTTTACGCATAAGATCCTGCCGCGCCCGTAAGATTCGAGGCAGAGGCCTTATGGTTGATTTGATTTGTTCGACTATCGGACAGCAATAAATACACAAATATTGGCACGTTTCTGGGGAAAGTCAACAATATACATCGATAAATACGGTTCCCGAAGAAGAAGATGCCACACACTATCCAGTAGAGTTCTTAAAATCCCTTAACACACCCGGTCTTTCAGCACACAAAATTTGTTTAAAAGTCGGAGTGCCAATAATTCTTCTCAGAAATTTAAGTCCTCCCAAACTTTGCAACGGCACTCGGCTCATAGTCACCAATCACCAACAAAACGTCATCGAAGACGAAATCTTAACAGGTTGCGGCGCCGGAGATGTTGTTTTTATTCCAAGAATTCCTCTCATTCCCAATAATTTCCTTTCTTTTTAATTTTCTTAGGTGTCTTTGCTTTTTAATTTTCGTTTTTTGCCACCGACTTCCGAAATTAAAGTAATTTTTCACTTTTTTAGGGTTTTTTTTGAAGTCGGTTGTTTTTTTTTGTAAAAAGTTTTAATTTTTCACTTTTTAGTGGTGGTACCTACCCCACACAAGTTACTACCTGCTATGTAAATAACAGTGAAGGAGTCTAATAATTATATCGTCTACATAGACTGTGGGAAAAATACGTAATATTGAAGCTAGCTCAAAAACTACGCAAGCAAACTTAATAAAATTTATATGGGACCATCTCGGGAGTATACCCTTTCGAACTAAAAAAGAATTTTCAAAATCGGTTCAAAAACGGCGGAGTAATCGGTGAACATACATAAAAAAAAAAAAAAAAAAAAACAATCATCCGAACGTAGTACCTCCTCCTTTTTTGAAGTCGGTAATAAAGAGAAGCATTTTCTTAAATAAAAACACAAGTTTTTTGGCAGTTTCTTACTAGGAAAAATCACCAGGCCTGGTCGAAAGATTCCCCCTTTTTAAATGAAGGTACAACTTTTCTAAGCGACATATTATTGTTTTCCGACATCCATGCGAACGAAGTCGCGGGCACAGCTAGTTCCAAATAATTTTTAGTGTAGGTATCTTTGTTTTTGACTTCTTTAGTGTCGATAATATAATAATAATAATAAATAAATAATAAATTGTTGGTTGGGTTGTCATTCGTTGAAAGTATTGATCTTAGAGATGGGTTGTAACAGGTGAAACACGATATCACGACACGATATAAACGTGATCACTGTGACTGTGACAAAAAATAACAGATCCAAATATCTGTTATTAAATCACAGCCTGTGATTTTTGATAAATACGTATCTCAATCGAATATCATCTTTATTTCTTTTGATTTAAAGTCGAAAATCGTATCTATCTGTGATAAAATCACAGCCTGTGATTTTTGTACAGACGATAAATACGTATTGACTCAATTGAATATCTTCTTTATTTCTTTTCGTTAAAGTCGAAAATCGTATCCGAAGTTTTAACAGTAACAGTCTTGAGGATCTGTGATTTTAAGTAACAGATATTTTTTATCGTTAGGAGCAATTGCTATCTGCTATTTTATGATATCTGTGATTTCTATCTGTGACGATAAATAAACCTCACTCCTATGATCTGATTGGTTTTGATTTGTTATTTTGGTTGGTTTCGTTCATTAGGTTCAAATTAAGAAGTCAAGAAACGAGTCGTTACAGATCGATTCAAACTTAATGGCGGCTCGGAAGTTAGCTTTTAGCTGCGCAGTACCCCACCCCTCACCCCCGCTGTCACATGAAATTGTTACTGCGCAGCGACTCGCCTCATGTTCCGAGCCGCCATTAAGTTTGAATCGAACTGTACTATACTTCGTAATTTGTTCGTATGATTCGTGACCGCCGCTCATTCGATTCGATCGTTGTTGGCGTGTGTAAGGCCTCGGCCTCGAATCTTGCGGGCAGCGGGGCGGCGGCGGCGGCGGCGCGGGAGCAGGGCGGGCATCAAAGACCCGTTCTCGAAACTAGCGGGCAGATCGCGCGTCACTATAGCCGCGTAGTGTTGTGTTCACGATTTTGTCGTCGAGATATTTGTTTTTATTCGCGAAAGAAATGTCTGAACAATGGCGGCAACATCTTTTTGATTCAAATTTATTCCTAACGCTCAATTTATTGTGGGCAACAACACTGCAATGCAGACGCGCGGGCGGTCACCGCTTGAATGGAGTGCACCGCTCGCTGCCCGCCGCCTCGCCGCTGCCGCGCCGCTGTTTTCGAGAACCGGTCCATTTGATTTTACGCATAAGATCCTGCTGCGCCCGCGCCGCCGCCGCCGCCGCCCCCGCCGCCCCGCTGCCCGCAAGATTCGAGGCAGAGGCCTTATGGTTGATTTGATTTGTTCGACTATCGGACAGCAATAAATACACAAATATTGGCACATGTTTCTGGGGAAAGTCAACAATATACATCGATAAATACGGTTCCCGAAGAAGAAGATGCCACACACTATACAGTAGAGTTCTTAGAATCCCTTAACACACCCGGTCTTTCAGCACACAAAATTTGTTTAAAAGTCGGAGTGCCAATAATTCTTCTCAGAAATTTAAGTCCTCCCAAACTTTGCAACGGCACTCGGCTCATAGTCACCAATCACCAACAAAACGTCATCGAAGACGAAATCTTAACAGGTTGCGGCGCCGGTGATGTTGTTTTTATTCCAAGAATTCCTCTCATTCCCAATAATTTCCCGTTTAGTTTTAAGCGTGTGCAATTCCCCGTCAGCCTATGTTACGCCATGACCATTAACAAAGCTCAGGGCCAGACATTATCCGTTGCGGGGGTGGATCTTAGTATTGGTTGCTTTTCCCACGGCCAACTTTATGTACCTCTTTCGCGTGTGAGCAACCCTAGCAACTTTTTTGTGTACGCTCCAGGTGGTTCCACCGCTAAAATTTTATAAAGAGAAGCATTTTCTTAAATAAAAACACAAGTTTTTTGGCAGTTTCTTACTAGGAAAAATCACCAGGCCTGGTCGAAAGATTCCCCCTTTTTAAATGAAGGTACAATTTTTCTAAGCGACATATTATTGTTTTCCGACATCCATGCGAACGAAGTCGCGGGCACAGCTAGTATTAATAATAAGTATCGACGTACGTCGAAACTATTCACTGTCGTTTATCGTCGTGCATCTTTCGCGACATTGGCGGGACGTACTGCCAGATGGACGTGAATACGGCGGTTCAAACTGCTTGTCAGACATTACAGCTTCTGACTTCCCTTAACTACAATGAAAAGTAGTTCAGTTAAATAAAACCACTAAATATTCCGTAGTTATATTTATTTCAATCGTTAATTAATTATCGTAGTATATTCTAGCACCATCCCGCCCCCCGCAGGCCCGCACCACTGCACATACATACATTTATACACTTCCATACATTAACAATACATATCATACTTATTATTAACAAAACATTTGATATCTCACGGAATCTATAGTATTATAGTCTTTTAATTCATGCAACAATATTATATAGCTTCTTATAATAGAATAGAATATGTTTGAGATTGAAATCCTGTTTTATTGTGGAGAGTCTTATCATTCATTTTAAGTCATCCGGGAATCCATCTTTGATTCATCGCATCGTGAAGTAAGATTAGAAGCTGCTATGCTTTTGAGAGCAAAATTTTTACAGAAAAGAATGCTTTGTACAGTAAAATAGTAAAGTATTACATAGATTTGTATATAATCATAAGTAGGTTCCATGGTTAATTTTCCATCGATATATTCAGAAGTCCAGGGAACAAACAATCCCTAATGCCATGGAACCACGGGTAATGAGAATTTACCCGTGGACCCGGTAATGGGTCGACCCACCGGCACCACGGGTAACGAGTGATTACAGGCTACTATAAAGTGACTCAAACACGTATTGCAACCATCAAGATAGATGTTAGTACATGCTTAATAATTAACATCTTTACAGTTTGTACAATATTGACACATTTTGTTCACAATATTTTCTTCAAGAATGTAACGATTTCTACGTTTAAGCGGGCGTCCTGTACAATGAATACAATATAAATGAAATGCGTCCGTCTGTCTACAACTAGCGCCAGTGCGGGCGGGGGCTCGACCTGAAGCGAACTATCTTACATTATACATTTATTTATAACTATAGGGAGACAGTCACATGGCTGTCTTTAGATTGCAATCTTACTATAAATGCGATTTTGATTTTTGTTATTTTCACAAAACACGAAATCTGTCGATATTTGGCGATTATTATTTAGGAGAACCATGACCATGAAGAAATGTTGTTGTGAGAGTATGACACAGTTCCTGCGTTGAGAACATGTCAAAGTATATTTTAGCATTACTTAAGGTGATAGCGCAACAGAAGCACGTGATTAAAAAAAAAATCCTACGTATTTTGCAAAGAAATGAATTTCGAAGGTTTTCACCTTAAGAACTGCTAAAATTGAGTTAGACAAGTTCTCAACTTGACATTTTCAATTCATATCATATTTATGACTGGAGATATATTTCAAGGGGTGAGTACGCAATATTTTAAGTACAGAATATCGATTGCAAGAATTTAATGTGATATGCAATGCATAAATGCCTGCCTCACTGCTATTAGTACCTAGTAAAATTGAGACATCGCCAAGGCATCGTTATCAACCGTCACTATGTATTTAATACACATTTCGTTTTTGACATAAATATATTTGCAGGCAATTATTGCTTATTTGTAATAGTTACTAGAGTTTCAACCATACCACTGTCTCCCCATCACAATATTTTATATCAACAACAAAATGGTTCTGTCGCTGAGTAGATGACATGTCAATAGTTTGTGACTCGCGGCAATTGGAGGGAGGCTTTACAGCAGGACCGGCGCACTGACATTATAGGAGAGAGATTTATGATGTACTAAACCATATGTCCGGTGGGATTTGCCATTGGCAAAAATGAAGAACTTTTATCCCCTATGTACCACCTTTTGGGGGTGAATAGGGGCAAAAAATCTGCTCAACAACGTAGACAGGGTCACAGGGTGTTAGGGTAAACACTGTTATCCTTGAAACCAGTGGTTTGGTTTCATTTATAGAACGGAAAATCAATGGAAAATTACAACTTCTTTTTAAAGAAAATTACATACTAGGGCAACGAACTTACGTCTCAACACGGGCGGGGGGCGCGGGACGTGACCTGACCGGCCGCGAGCGCGACCCCTATTGTGTATTTATTCATGTGTTGTGTACGTAGGTAGGAAAAGAGGCGACCTCGGGCGCATATCCATGAATTTGCGGACGGTGTCGGATATAAACTTTTATCTTTTAATGACAATAATGTTTTTTTTTTGTTGTAACTCGGTCACTTACTTTTATATTTAAGTCAACTACCCATGGTTTGAGTGACAATGGTGTTTACCCTTACACCCTGTACAACACAATGAATGTTGTTGGACTGTCAAAATGAAATAAATTAGTCGTAATCGTTTACGAATGTTACGCAATTCGTTAGCTGGTTTATATCCGCGATCTTGGCCCGATCCTGCTGCAAACACCTCCTCAGTGAAGTGATATCTATGTGATAGTGTTAGTCACAAGCGCGATGACGATCATACAACAATTGTCTCACAGACAACTACGCTAACGTGTAACACAGAAGTTTTACTTTTGTACTATTTTATCTAATGGAGAATACGGCCGAGAGCTATCAACGTTGCTAAGCACGTAATTAGGCTTTGATATATTTAGTTATAGGGGCTCAAAACAGTCACTTTGGACAAAAAAAAAGGAAAATATTATGAATCATCGTAAAATGTCACAAACTGACAATTCAAAATATGATCTGCGTGCGATTCTTACGAAATAATTCATCTGTTTGACAGTTTTCTATGGAGATTCGTAAAAAAAATGGTCCTTAAATTATGAATTGCTTTTGTGTCAAATTAGAGGAATTGCTAATGACAGCTGGAAATTCAGGAAATGATTTGCTTTTACAGGAATTGGTAATGTGGCCGTTTTAGGCCCGCAGGACATATAGTGCCCTTATTGGCGATGTTTTTCAGAAAGGTCAGGTGCGTAGTACTCGCAACCGGCGCGTGTGTGACCAGAAGTATGAACGTGAACGAGCCAAAAGGAGTATGTAAGGATCGTAGCGGGTGACGTTCTGTAGTTCCTGCCTACCCCCGCGGGAAGGCGTCAGTTTATATAAGTATGTAGTGACAGGAATAACGCTTTGCCAAAGTACGCGTGAAGTAACGTTTATAGATCTCGGACTTGGGCTGTGGCCTGAGACGTGACGGTGGCGGACTGGACCCGACCAGGGGGCCAAGTCTACTAATTTACATTTACAACCGTGTCAGTGGTCTCACAATGATCAGTTTTTGACAGATTTTGTATGGCATAGCTGTCAAAAACTGATCATTGTGAGACCACTGACACGTTTGTAAATTAGTAGACTTGGCCCCCAGCTAGCTCGTTATGAAACAACTTACATTTTTTTTTCTTTCTGTCGTTCGTGTCGTCATCCGCAAATGTCAGACGGATTTTAATCCGCGCTCGCTCCCGCTATGTGACTGGCCACAGCTTTAAAGTCAAGGCATATTCGGACAGACTGCAAACGATACGCATACAGCAGTTTTTAAATCATTTGAGAGCAGAAAATGTGAAGTTGATGCCGGTCCTGCGCAAGTATGCCTTGATGTTAGGGGACATCGTCATATACGGGTAATTTACAACAATTATTTGACATGAATTGGATAATTCACAGTTTTATAATAACACATGATATTCAACTGCATCCGGTTAGACCGGAAGCTGACACAACATGCTTGGGAGAAGGCTAGTATTAGTAGGATGGGGGTATGTACAATGAGCTCAGTTTAAAGTCTAGTTAAGAAGTTAGTATCAACAGTAACTTAATATGTAGGTTTATCTCAACGAAACGACATATTTTTCTTTCATAAATACTTAGTATAATCGAGCTCGTAATTGCGTTACCATTCTAAGGTTAAACATAACTTAGACCCGATGTACACACACGTTTTTTTTTTCCGTGAAAAACTACAGTTGATTCACCGTTTGTAGGCACGGTTCTGTGTCGTATGGGTCACTATGTTGACGACAGGCCCCTAAGGCACGGCGCCGTCGCCGTATCCCATACACCCGGTGATGTGTCGCGTGTCATGTACAAGCTCACACGGATATTCTACGGTGCGGCGAGCGCGCTGTACCGTAAAGAAACCATGTATAACAGGCCGGAGATTTTGTCAAATGTGGTAAAGTAATTAAGTGGTTGACTGTACCGTTTTCAAAATAGTTCGCACGCGAAAGGCGGGCAGACATTAATCGATAATTAGTAATCACGTTCCATCGAATACAAATGAACTCATGCGCAAACTGAAACATACAATATGTTTGAAATGTCTCGTTCAGAATATCCATAGCCTCTTGTAAGTTAAAAACATACAATTTAAAAATAACAAAACGACCCAATCTGTTTACATAAGTCAAAAATATCAAGATATAAAACCTCAAGAAAAGTATGCGCTTCAAGAATCATCGCTTACTATACTTCATTTGAAATAAGATTGCAACTGTGGGAGGTTACTCTGCGGCGCGACATGCGTGCTAATTTCAAAACACAAAGATTACTGAAGCGCATACATTTACTAGTTTTACTGTAAATACTATTTTTTTTTGAGAAAATGGCTGTTTATCATTTGAATAATTTCCATTAATTAATAAAAATAAAGATTCACAAGAGTTTTAACAAAAAAGGAAGCTTTATTTAACAACCAAATTAATTATAATACATAATATTCGAGTTAAACTGACGATGATGTTAGTAACACTGAGATTAGAATGCGAACGTTCTTATAAATAGGGTGATCGTCCGTCTGGTGTTAGTTAGTGACGATAGAACGAAGACGAGTCACAATCCTACAGTTAATGACACATTAACTAATACTAGAGTACTTGTCTATTATGGCTTGTTTGAGACGATCGATGATCGCAAGTGGTAGTGGTTAGTATTGTGTAGTAATTCCATGGTTGTAACAGATCTATATTAGATCTCATCATCGCGCGTTCGTATTTCCGAAAATAGCCGATGATTCCCGAAGAGCATACTTTTCTTTGGAAAGCTGTACCTAATTGCAATGATATTAGTGTCGCATAACCCACGCTCATGGATTACATCAGCAACGACAGTTGATTAACACTTTAGTGCAATCTTAATGATTGAACAAAATATTTAATTAAGATCACGAACTGAAGTTAAATTTAAACTAAAATTTTAATTGCCCGTAACTCAGTCTGCCATCCAGGATATAAAGTATCCTACGTCCTTTCAGGTCATGGTCTATCCATGTGCAATATTTCACCCAAATCCGTTCAGCCGAGCGTGACGTAACAAACAATCAAACTCACTATCACATTTATAATATTAGTTAGGATTAGTCATTATCATACTGATATTATAAATTCGGAAGTTACTCTGTCTGTCTGTCTTGTTAGAATATATCAAAATGGTTAAGATACTACTAACGCCATCTATCTGCCTATGCAGTACTAACTGCCTATGCAGTGTCAACTGTTTGGTTCTCCGTGTTCCTTAATAATAAAAATTGTAAGTAAAAATCTTTTTAAAAACAAGCTTATAATGAACTAAACAGGATTTTCCCATGGCCACCTTCCGGCTCCACCATCAGACTCTGAACACCACCTAGTGTCAAAGCACTTGTTAATACACAGCCAATGAGCCCAAACACGATGGTGCTATCTTGTTTGATTGAGGAGTTCCTATGCCCAGCTTCCGGCTCCATCATCAGACCAGCTCCATGGTATCATTTTTTCAAAATGTCTCGGTAGTTATGTAAATATGCCAAGTTTCAGCTCAATCAGATTCCAGGAAGTGCTTGAAAAATGGAGGACAATATTAGTAACCGGAAAGACATACGAACAGGGGCCCTATTATGAACTCTTATTTCCAGGCAGTTTACGGCGTAAAAAGAACTGCCTTGCAATTTCGTATTATGAATCGTTAAAACCAGCCAGTCAGCGGTCACGTGACACCCTGGCCGCCTTCTGCCCGAATATTGCCTAGCAATACCGTACTACGAACGTTCGTTTGACATTTCTTGACATATTAAAACTGTTAATAAGTAACCTCTCAATCCATTCAATATAAGCTCCTCTGAAGCAGCTTTTATTGAATGGATTGTGAATTGTTTTAGATTTATTTGTTGAAATTAGGTATTCAAGCGTTATCCAGTTAACATAAAAAAATATCAGGTGTGACGAATATGTACCGTTTGAGTTTCTGGAAACTCTAGAAAGTAGCACTTCTGACTGATAAAAACATCGAAAAAAACTCCCACAACTTTTCCAACAGAACATAAGTTAGGCGCCGACGAGGGCGAAAACTCTCATCCACTGAACTATGTATAATAATTACAACTGCCTTTTAATATCTCGTTTATTATTTTCATGCATATTTAAACATTTTTAAATATTTTGTAAAAGTCATTAAAAACATCATTTGAAAATATATAAATAGGTCCGCCGTTATCGGGAGCAGGGTCCAAGCAGTGGTTAGGGTTGCAGACTTGCAGAGACAGGAACCTCCTCACAATGCGAGCCTTATCTGCCTTCTGAATCATGCCCTTGATCCAACTGCCTAACGAGAGCCTCCAGTGCTGCTGGCCGAGGCTTTCGGCCATCAGCCAGGCCATTGGCCGTTCCGACAATCGGCACAATGCAATGATAGCCGAGCTCATATTCCACATGTCAACAACTGCCTCTATTAATAATATTATCATCAATTATCATGATGAAAACTGATTTGAAAACTGATTGACTTACACCACATGGTTGTGTGGTGTAAGTATATTCATCCACCACCATATCCATCCCTAGCCATATTTTTGTTTATACTTCGAATCTAGTAAGTAGGTACTTAAAATTAAATAAAAATATTTTTTTTGTGCATCAATGACAACAAAAAACGTCGATGAAATTGTCAAATTCCCAGCTGAATTTCACGTTCGGAAACTTAATCTCGCGTTACCATTTGCAAATACACAAAATTATTAAAAGAATAAGTAGCACAATATACATTGCGTTCATATTTTCACTTACTTTTAGTAACTAGAATTATTTTTATTTATTATTTTTCATAAAATACGTGATTTAAAGAAAATCGTAACTTACCGATAAATTATGTCATTGTGTTTCCGAATGAAACGGCAGAGAATTACAAGCCAGCCATAGACAAACTACCCAGCGTGAAGTCGGTCAGAATTATGAATGTCATAATACGAAATTTAACCATGCAGGGATATGAATTGCCTGGAACTTGCCAGGTTTTTTTAAAGTTCGTAATAGGCCCACAGAGCAAGCTAATATACAGCTTGTAAAAACGTTAGTCTCTGAACGGATTTCTATAAAATTTGGCAAGGAGATAGATGGCACCCTGGGGAAGGACAGAGGGTACTTTTTGTCGACATACCACGCGGGTGAAACCGTGGGCGGAAGCTAGTCTGCTATGAAGCAGATTATCGAATGATTTAGATGATGTGGAAAAGTGTGCAATATTAATCGACTGTTGATGCTGACCGTACAGGTTTCTGACATATTCCTTGACAAGCAGCGCCATCTACGTTCATTTCTATCTCTGGGGGCTGATTATGGAGTATTAATGCCATCATTATTCCACTGCGAAAAAAGGATGGCGCTAGTGGCCTTGTATAGCTCCGTCTCTCACTAACACTGGAAAAATGATGGAATTAATACGTTATAGTTCAGGTGCTGTTGTCTCCACACACGTAGCTCAGTCTCTATGCAGATCTTGCAATTCATCAAACGTGCGGCTATTATTCTAAATACAACTTTCCAAAGAAATGTATGCGCTTCGGTAATGTTCGTTTTTCCGAATTAGCACGAACGTCGCGCCGCAGAGTAACCCGCCACAGATTCAAAAGCTGTTAAGTTTAGTACTGCCGCGCTTTGTAGTCGTGCACCTGTCTTTGCGCGTTTGTATGAAGTTTTCTCTCTGTCGGGCTACCTACTCCGGTCTCAGATCGTCATTTGTCTGTAAAAAGTTTTTTGGAATTACATAGAGTTGTTAATCTACAATTTTGTGAACATGGTAATACAAAGTAGTTAATTACTTCCATGGTTGTAACAGCTCTATATTAGATCTCATAATCGCGCGTTCGTATTTCCGAAAATAGCCGATGATTCCCGAAGAGCATACTTTTCTTTGGAAAGCTGTACCTAATTGCAATGATATTAGTGTCGCATAACCCACGCTCTTGGATTACATGATCTGTATCACGTGATGTGACGTCACGTCGCTCAGCGGATGTTCACAGGTCAGTCTCGGAGGCGCGCGTGTCGAGCCAGTGGCGCGGCCGCGTGCGCCGGCGCCGGCTGGAGCCGCTCTGGAACAGAGAATGTTTCAAATAGAATATCTTTATTTTGCATGAAAGTTAAATTACATGAATCATCATCATTTTCAGTTGCTCAGTGAATACAGACCGGAATGTACGAGGGAGACAGCGAATGTGCGGCCAGTAGTTGTCGTCTTTAGTATTACTACAGGTATTGGCCGCACAATAGCTTTGTCTCTTTCTACAAAGTGGTCACTTTTGGCCAGCGCTCTGATCATTCTATATGTCTATTGTACTTGATTTAAAAGAGTGTCCTTGGAGTTTCTTGCCCGTTCTTCTCCATAGAGATCTACGTTTTGGAATGGGCAGCTTCAACTTTCTGACTGACCGATCCCTTGGCAATTCAAAAGTGCCTGTAATTTAATTAGGGTCAGCACTGACCGAGACTTTTTAGCAATTATCGAACTTATTTTCTTCACGAACAGGTATAATTTCAGTGTGAGGGTTGACACATGTCAAAGTTCGCTAAGATGCGCGGGGTTGCGCACTGCGTGTACCTTATTGTGTAGTCAATAAATTAGATATTGTAACGCATCATATAAAAGTGCGCGTCGCTTCGCGTTTCGGTGTGAACTGACCCTTAATGGAAATAAATGGTCGGGTTTGACTCTGCGATGCGATTAGTACTGTAGGTATGTAGGGAGCACTTACTATCAGGTGAAGGCTCTGTTTGCCATCCAATAACAATGTAATTGTAGTTGTTGTACCTTGTGTTCGTTGTTGTTGTTGTTGTTGAGCGAGGCGTGCGCGAGCGCGTCCTGCACGGCCACTGCGGCCTCCATCTCGGCCGCGCTACAGCCGCTGCCGGCCGCGCCCAGCTCCGACTCGTCGATATCTGTAATACAATGATAATACATTATTATAACTCAATCAAAACAGAGACAGATATTATAAAGAAGTTCGGCTCCGTACAACGAGTGCCATGCGCAGGCGCATAGCAAGTACGTATGACGATCTCAAACGAATGCCTCATCATTCAGCGCACACGCGACTATTCCATATTTGAATAGGAATAGTCGCGTATGCGGTGCGCTGTTTCCAAATTGATGTTATTTGCACTTATAGAAACATCAACTTTATCTGAGTGTAAATTAAGTTCATTATAGAATGACTAGCTATTCTATTGAAATAGTGTCCGTGGAGTTTCTTGCCCGTTCTTCTCCATAGGAACCTACTACGCTTTGGAATGGGCAACTAGCTTCATATTTCTGACTGACCGACTCCTTGACAAAGTGCCTGTAAATGGTTTAATTATTATTTAATTAAAAGCTTTGAGTTTGAACGTGGTATATACTGACCGTGGTAGGAGAACAGCTTGGGCGCGGGCTGCGTGTCGCGCAGCGCCACAGTGTCGGCCTTGAGCCGCGCGGCGTGCGCGCGCAGGCGCCCCTCGCACTCCGCGGACCAGCGCTCGCACGGCGACCTGCGCCAGCACATACATAGCTATAATACTACCAAATACATAGCTATAGTACGCGGATCAGAAGTTGTAGAAAGATAAATAAAATAATGACGTGTGGGCGTGATGCTGCAGCCAGGGTCCGGGAGACAGGAGCGGCTGTCCGATGGCTGCGGACGTGTGCTCGGCGTCCAGGCGAGCGAGCAGCTGGCTGGCCACCTGCTCCGTCGAAACACGCTGGAACATACAACATGAGTATAATCAGTCTACAACGTTCCCACTGCTGGGACACAGGCCTCCTGTCTGTGAGAGGGAGCGGGCCGTTATCCACCACGCGGGCTCAGTGCGGGTTAGTGGATGTTACACACAACAACATCCATATCCATACTATAATAATAAATTCGAAAGTAACTCTTTTTCACGCCTAAACCACTGAACGGATTTCGATAAAATTTGGCAAGGAGATAGATGGCATCCCGGGGAAGGACATAGGCTACTTTTTATCAACATACCACGCGGGCGAAGCCGCGGGCGGAAGCTAGTGTAAGTTATACGATCGTAGTAGGTTTGTAAGTAATATATCAAGTCATTGATATGGTACATAGTAGTTAGTGTAGCTAAGCTAGAGAGCGTGTTTCCTGCCAGGGTTGCGGGAAAGTCCGAAAGGGATACCGGGACCTTGGCAACAGGCAATTGAAGGAACACGGGTGGGTTTAGTTAATTAAAGTTTGACATCTCCCTCCCGCTCCGCTCAGAGCGGGAGAAGTCATTTGATGATTTCCCATCATCAAAAAAAAAAGAGAGAGCGTTTTCTGTCAGTTATACCTGTCACAGTCTCTTTTAATATTCAAATCCTTGTATGCAATTGATGTTATTTTCACATAAACCAATATCAACTTACTACTTACAATAGACATAGATATAGTTAGTAACCTATTCCGCTTAACTAATCCTCAAGAGTCATAAAAAACCGCGCTGGAGTTCTGCGCTGGGCGTGGCAAAACGTCGTGTTCGGGTTCGCGACTGGTCAATCGTTAACCTGGGTGAAACACGTGTCTATTTCTTACAGGGTTTTTTATGACTCTTCGCGAGCCGCAGTGACCACCTTAAATAATGCTAAAGTGTACTGTAACGGACTTAAAAAAAAAAACCTAAAATGTTTTTTTTTTTTGAGGGTGGGTAATCATCCAGTGATTTCTCCCGCTCTGGGCGGAGCGGAAGGGCGTGTCAGACTTTTACTGACTAAAACCCACCCGTGTTCCTTCAGTTGCCTGTTGCCAAGGTCCCGGTATCCCTTTCGGACTAACCCGCAACCCTGGCAATCCCGCAACCCTGGCAGCGGTATTTTTACACCCTGTATCTAGTGACGTGTATTCCCCTCTGCCTGCCCACGTACCTCCTCAGTATGCTGCAGCGCGGTCTCGGCGAGCGCCAACAACACGTCGTAGGTCTCGAGCGCGCGGTCGGCGGCGCGCAGGGCACAGCACAGGGACACTGATGTTGATTCCTGTACCGCACATGCGCAGTACAATCTGTAACACATGAAATACTGTTTTCACCCGACTACGGCGAAGAAAAAAGGAGGGTTATGATTTTGACCGGTATGTATGTATGTATGTATGTTCATCTGTTCCCTCCTATCTTCCAAACCACTTATCACAATTTGACAAATGAGGTATCGTTAGAAGCGTCGTGATTGTCCGCTGGTTATAGGCTATGTGAAGTCACATTAAATTAAAAATGGCGCCCTCTAGAGGACAAAAAGTGAGGAACTTAAAAAAAAATGGTTTAATCGTACCATGTTGGGTATTAAATGAAAGGGCTTAATGAGCACATTTCAAAAATATATATATTAAACACTTGACCGTTATTTGAAGCTTACTAGATTGAGAGTGGCACTACTGGTTTCCGCTATATTTCCCTCTCTTTTGCTCTTTCCTTAATATTCGCAATGCAAAACTTGTATTGAATTTTTTTTATTCAACTACCCTCATTTGCTCTAAAGATTGTAGGACTATTTTTATGAAATAATGATTATTACGAATGGTATGTTAGCGTCTTGTGACTATAAATCGTTTGTGTAACAATAGATTCGTGATTTATATCGGCAAACGTTTTTGTTTTTCGGTTGTATGTTTATTGCGTACGTACTCGTTTGTGCGTCGAGTTACGAACCATAAAAAAATCGAAGATTTTCGTTTTAATTAGGATGGAGGGTGCAAGTAATCCAATAAAGATGGACGCTCCGGGACCATCAGGGTTACAAACCAAGGGGTCTACATTGCGTCGAGAACGTCGGACAAACGAGTCGTCTTCTAGCTCCTCATCCAGTTCTACTAGCTATTCCACTTCGTCATCAGCGAAGCCCAATGAAAAGAAACGTCGCCGTCACTATAAAAAAAAGAAGGGGGGCCGCCATCCTCGTAAAGCAGATTTATTGCAACAATTAAGTCAAGAAATTAGCGAGCTACGAGAACGTGTTTTTTATAGCGATAAGAACTCTATTCTACTATGAACTATGTTCACCTCAGCGTTCAGCAGAAATGCAGGCAGACGGCAGTAATGACGAAATTTCTTTATTAGATAATAATGATTATAGGTCTTTGTATGATTATGATGTAGTAGATGAAAAATCAAACGAATCACACCAATTCAAATTTGATTTACAAGTCAAATTAAAGGAACCGCCTGTTCCTAAGGCTCCTGAAAATTATCTTAAATCTTTAAATGATATTCAGCATTTTAATAAAAACGAATGGTGTGAGGTTAGGTATTCGGAAGTGCAGAAGTTATATAATCACAGTCCCGGTTTTACTGAGCTGGAGATCAACGAAGAAATCAAACCATATGATTCTTTAAGACATTTAGCCTTGGCTGACAAAGCCTATGGTGCTCTAACCTTTTGTGCACTTAAACAGCGAGAGGTATTACAGACTAGCATGACCGATCTTTTATCCTGGGCACGTGTCAAAGGTAGTGTAACACCTGATAAGTTGCATAGCAAAATCTCTGAATTATTTTCGGATGGTGAATATTATAAAGTGTCTTCAGACATGATTCAACTTATTTGCGGTCATCGCGCAGAAATAGTTCAAATGCGTAGAGACGGCATAATAAATTATGTTCGCGATCCTCTCGTTAAGTCTGCGTTGCGCAAAATTCCACCTTCGAATCAACAGGTTTTTAGTACTGAGCTGCTGTCGTCAACACTCGAAAAGAACGGAGGTGTTAAGAAGACCTTTCTGCCTCCAAATAAGACCGGCTTCAAACCTACTTCGCAAGTAGGTTTAAAGAAGACCACTCGCTACCCCCCGCAGAGGTCAGCTTTATATAGGGCACCCTCGCAGGGTGCCCGCCAAACATGCTGCACTATGCCATGCTTCCAGCCTTCGCAGGGCTGTGGACACAACCATGCTTCTCAGAGGTCTGGTCATTGCCATCCCACGCAGGGAACCGGCAATAACTATAAGGGAACACGTGGGCCTAGCCATAACTATCAGGGGCCCTTTCGTTCACGAGGACCTCACCAGCAGCCTAACAAACAAGAGACGAGCAGAAATAACAGAAAACGGACTTCAGCCACCGAATATCCCCCAGGGGGGAAGAGAAACAGGTTTTGACAGACAGGACTTCAGAGCGGGCCAGTTAACGTTCTATGCCGATCGATGGAAGAAACTCGGAGCACCAAAAACCCTTCTTCGCATAATAAAAGGTTATCGCATACCTTTCATCAAAAAACCACCTCTAGTGATACCCAATGCACAAAGCCCTTTTCAAACAAAGGTATCCGGTGCAATGTCAACTATCATATCTCAAATGATAACGCAAGAGGTGTTAGAGGAAGTTTCACACTCTCCGAGTTTCCTGTCCTCAATGTTTCTGGTCCCCAAAGCCGATGGCACCAATCGGCCTATTTTCAACCTAAAGAATCTGAACGATATTGTTTACACGGAGCCATTCAAGCTCATAAATGTGTTTCGTGTCCCAGACTTCCTCCAACCAAACGACTGGCTTTGCAAAGTCGACCTGTCACAGGCTTACTTCAATTTGCCAATAAACCAGTCGCACAGACGATTCCTACGTCTAAGTTACAGAGGAAGATTGCTAGAAATGACCTGCCTTCCTTTTGGCCTCAGCACAGCGCCCAAAGTCTTCGCGACTCTAACAAACTGGGTAGCACAGACACTAAGAGAGGAGGGTATTCGAATACTCGTCTATTTAGACGATTTTTGCGTGGTTCACCAGGACCATCAGGTCCTGCGAGTGCACGTCCAAATACTATTAGATCGCCTACACTACTTGGGGTGGCAGACGAATTATCAAAAATCTCTCACAACTCCGTGCAAAAGCCTCGTATTTTTAGGCGTTCTGTGGAATCCATGGACAAACGAGAGATTATTGCCACACGAAAAGATCACAAAAATAAGAGAAAAGGTGCTGAATCTGTTGCACAAACACTTATCGAAGTTGAAAGCACTTCAAAGTCTGGTAGGTCTCCTAAACTTCGCCAGTTTCGTAGTACCAAAGGGCAGACTTCACTTTCGAGGTACACTAATGTTTCTAAACAAAAAACTAAAAGAGGGCTGTGTCAGTGTAGTTTTACCTATAGATGTAAAGGAGGACCTAAAGTGGTGGCTACTAAATTGTCATCGGGCCTCTCTGATTCACAACCCGCCACCGTCACATTTCCTGACCACAGACGCGTCGGATGTAGCTTGGGGGGCTCAACTCGATGGATACGCACTATCAGGACCATGGACAGACCAAGAGCAACAGCTCCATTGCAATCAAAAGGAGATGCTCGCAATACTAAAGGCCATAGAAGAGCAAGGTCCAAACATGTCCAAGTCGACCGTTCTAGGTCAGTGCGACAACAGGACTGTTGTAGCCTTTTTGAGAAACGAAGGGGGGACCAGGTCTCCTTCATTGCTAAAACTCACGAGACAGATTTATCAAATCCTAGACCAGCACCAAATCAACCTGAAAATCCAACATATTCCGGGAAAATACAACTGTCACGCAGACCATCTTTCTCGTCATCGGCTCCCTCCGGAGTGGCATCTCTTACCCCACTGTACAGAGAAAATATTCAAAAAGTTCGGAGTTCCAGTGATAGATCTATTTGCATCAGAACGGGCAAAAGTCGTGATCAATTATGTGTCACTGGATCAGAACGACATTCAAGCGATGTACCACGATGCGTTCTCCCAAAACTGGTCTTACCCACTAGCTTGGGTGTTTCCTCCACCTTACCTAGTGCCCAAGGTACTAACTCACCTCAACTCGGCGTCGGGTGTCTTTCTAATAGTAGTCCCGAGGTGGGAGAGAGTCTTTTGGAGAGCAGACCTAAAAGCCCGTGCGTTAGCACCTCCATTCACAATCCGGAAACTACATTTACAGCTGATAGATACGGTGACAGGCCTCCCACCCCCAAGGGTCCGGGAGATGACGTTAGAAGTATGGCAATGTGGGGGTGGTCCCAGACCTTAGTGGAATGGAATGAAGCTCAGTTACAGCTCTTAAAATCCTCTTGGCGGCCATCAACCAAAAAGACTTATCAAGTAGCATGGAATAGGTGGCTCACATGGACAAAAAAGCATAAATTAAACCCCTTTCAACCAACAGGCGAAGTTTTGGCTCGTTTTCTTGCAGATTTGAGTCTTAGAGAAAGTTTAGCTTATAAAACTATTTTATTACATAAATCTGTGGTCTGCACGCTAAGCAACCCTGACGAATCTGCCAAATTAAGTTCCCACGTTTTAGTTACTCATATACTAAAGTCTATTGCATTAAAAAACCCAGTTGCTCAAAAATCTGTAGTCTGGAACGTCGACAAACTAGCAGATTATATGGGAAGCTATTCTGTAGACGTGAATAATGTATTTGCTACTTGTAGACATACGGCAACTTTGTTACTCCTTTGTTCGGGCAGAAGAGTTCATGATCTAACTCTACTGGCTGTTGACTCAAAACACCTGTCAGAATATAATGATTGTCTGATCCTATGGCCAATATTTGGATCCAAAACCGATACTGCCGATCATAGACAGTCTGGTTGGAGACTATCTCCTAATCCAACAAATGAAAATTTAGACCCCGTACTTTGGGTGAGACGGACTATAGCTATACTAAAAGATAAACGTCAGTCTGGGTGTCTTAATAATCTGTTTCTTAATTTTAGAGGAAAATCAAGGGTCGCTTCTCGTACAGTCATAGCAGGGTGGGTCAAATCTCTGCTGTTAGAAGCAGGAGTAAGTGCTTCGCCTGGCAGTCTTAGGTCTGCTGTAGCCTCTAGGAACTGGGTTAAAAACTACTCCTTAGATGAAATGCTCTCTAGAGGTAATTGGCGATCGCAGAATACCTTCACCCGTTTTTATTGTAGAGAAGTTATGTCCTGTATGCCAACTAGTTCTAGTTGTAATGTACCTAGAACGTTTAATCCTATTAATTAAGTTACTTAAAGGTGTTCTTCTTGTATTATTGTCCTAAGTATCTTCTTAAGAACTGTTAGGAATTTAAAGTTTAAACTTGCATAATATTCTAGGAACAAAATAAGGTAGTTTTCGTTCAGTCTATCCTCTAATGTGAGTAGGTGATTACCTACAATTTAAAAAGGTATTGATTTATTTATTTATTTATTGGCCTATCTACAATTGTTACACTGTTTATCTTAATAATACAAGCCATAGGATACAAGCATAGTGTACAATATGATGCGATAGACACAGCATGCAAAAAAAAAGTTTTAACAGCAATAAAATTACATTAATAGTGCAGAAATAACACTTTTAACAACAGTGGGTAGCTTTAGAAACACAGTAAATACAAATATGACAAGATAAAAAGTTAATATGGTGGTTGGTTTTGTTTGACTTGGCGCTTGAATTTATGAAGTGTTGTGGAAAAAATATCTATTGATTCGTCGCAATTATTAAGAAAGATTTAAAGAGAAGATTTAGTTAATAATAAGGAAAGAATAGTCTGTTTCTTTCTTGTTAATTATTTTCTATATTATGTATAGGTATATTTTTCCTATTAAAATTATATTTTCTTTGTCTAACGTATGTACCTATGTTTTGAATAATTCATTCAATTAAAGTGTATTTTTCTCTATACACATCTAGTTTTATTAATAACATACTTATCCACGTTCACATTGGCGTCAATTCCCACCAGGTGATAACAAACACGTCTCAATCTAGTAAGCTTCAAATAACGTTCAAGTGTTTAATAGCAGTGTTTTACGTAAAAATAAAACACATATTAAATACTTACCTTATTTGAAGCTTACATTTAATTTCTACCTGGTGAAGATTTTCGACACAATGATCAGCGATTCACTGCCTTAGCTAAGCTAACAACTGGCAGCGACACCTGGTGAGTAAACTGGATGTGCGAAAGAGAAGGATAGATACAACCAAAGGAAAGAGCAAAAGAGAGGGAAATATAGCGGAAACCAGTAGTGCCACTCTCAATCTAGTAAGCTTCAAATAAGGTAAGTATTTAATATGTGTTTTATTTTTAGGTAAAACACTGCTATTATAACCCCAAAAGAATTTAAAAAAAAATCAAGTAATAAAAACTAAAACCCAACTACGACTTAAAAGGTATAAACAAGACACCACAGACAGACAAATTAAAAATCCGGAGTCACACGTAATCTGTTCGATTTATGCCCTAACACGTGTGACTCCGGATTTTTAATTTGTCTGTCTGTGGTGTCTTGTTTATACCTTTTAAGTCGTAGTTGGGTTTTAGTTTTTATTTATTACTTGATCTTTTTAGCGAATGTGTTTTAGTTCATATGTAATGTACCTGTGCAGGAAGAGCTCGTGGCTTATTCGCACGGTTCGATCTATCAGGTTAAGCTATGCCTGTCGGGGTTGGGTCGTGGATGGGTCACTATCTTTACCAACCGAGACTCCTCTGAGCCGCAGAAAGCACGTTAAGCCGTTGGTCCCGGCTGTCATTCGTGGATCTTTGACATTCGTTACGGGTCGGCAGAAGCCCGAAGTCGTGACAACCAAGTGTTACTAAGGGGTATCGTATTACTCAGTTACTGAATTGTGGAGGTCAGATAGGCAGTCGCTCCATGTAAATACTGGTAGCTGCATCCGGTTAGACTTTAAGCTGACCCCAACATAGTTGGGAAAAGGCGGGCAGATTTTATATAGGTACCTGTGCAGACTATCGCATAGAAATCTATATTATGGATAGGATCTAACTAATATTATAAACGCGAAAGTTTGTGAGGATGGATGTTTGTTACTCTTTCACGTAAAAACGGCTGAATGGATTTGGATGAAATTTGGCACACAGATAGTTTATACCCTGGATTAACACATAGGATACTTTTTACCCGACTACGGCGAAGAAAAAAGGAGGGTTATGATTTTGACCGGTATGTATGTATGTATGTATGTATGTATGTTCATCTGTTCCCTCCTATCTTCCAAACCACTTATGACAATTTGACAAATGAGGTATCGTTAGAAGCGTCGTGATTGTCCGCTGGTTATAGGCTATGTGAAGTCACATTAAATTAAAAATGGCGCCCTCTAGAGGACATAAAATGAGGAACTTAAAAAAAAAAATGGTTTAATCGTACCATGTTGGGTATCAAATGAAAGGGCTTAATGAGCACATTTCAAAAATATATATATTATAACCCCAAAAGAATTTAAAAAAAAATCAAGTATTAAAAACTAAAACCCAACTACGACTTAAAAGGTATAAACAAGACACCACAGACAGACAAATTAAAAATCCGGAGTCACACGTAATCTGTTCGATTTATGCCCTAACACGTGTGATTCCGGATTTTTAATTTGTCTGTCTGTGGTGTCTTGTTTATACCTTTTAAGTCGTAGTTGGGTTTTAGTTTTTATTACTTGATTTTTTATCCCGATATTTCCACGGGATCGAGACTTACACGGGTGAAACCGCGGGACGCAGCTAGTAAGAAATAAATAAGAGGCACCAGTGACTGTGTGGGCGCATGCGATGTGGAGGAGTTACGAAAATGCCGTGAAAATAGTTTTGAGTATGAATGAGGCTGGCTATACGAGGGGCAGACCAAAGAAATGATGGATGGACTGTGTGAGGGATGATATGGGTGGACAGGGACTACTGAGATGACGACTGATAGAGAAATGAGGAAGAAAAAGATGTGTTATGCGATATTGGGCCAAGGGCAGGAGAATCATGATATACATACCTGTGCGCTGTGTCAGCAGCGCGCGCCAGCGCACACTGCAGCACGCGGCGCTCGGCGCGCAGGCGCGCGCACCGCGCCGCCCACGTGCAGCCGCCTGCGCACACACACGACCACTCACAGCATTTATTTCAATGAAACCGTATACAAGCACATTAGGAGTATCAAAGAGTCGTCGAGTTCAAACTTCAGACCGCACCTTCAAACCAGTTATTGTGTTTTGAACCTTATTCCGACGGATGTAAAGTGCTTAATGCAAAAACCTAATAACTGTGCAAACACTAACTTAAAACAGAGGCTAAATTGTAATTAAGAACTTTATTTACGTATGAATAAAGTTCAAAATACAATAACTGGATTTGGACTAAAGTTCGAACTCGTTTTGTAATCAAGTTTAAACAAAGAGCCGTCGGTCTCCGTCCCGGCTGTCATTCGTAGATCTTTGACAGCACTTAAACTGGTATTAGCGCCATCTATTCTATAGTACAGCACTACGGTGCCAGCATGTCGGTGACGCGAACCCATAACTTTATCCCCTACCAAATCTTTTTCAAAAACCTAAAGAAGTTTTCACTTTAAAAAAATTGTTTATTTCAATTAACATGAGGGCGTTTCTTCATGCGTTCTCTATGGTCAATAGATGGAGAGGTTCCATGGCCACTTAAAGGTCTTCGTAACACATGATCAGCTCGTGCTTACCGTCTTGCTGCGCGGCCAGTAGCGCCTCGCGCAGGTCTGCGTGCGCGCACACGTCCAGCGACAGCCGCTCCGCACTCCACCACTGTGCAGTAGAATCTTGTATAATTGTGTTACTTATTGCTATTAGTTCAATTATTAACAGAAATTCCATTTTCGGTAGATGGGAGTGCCATAAAGATCATAATGAATCAAATTAGTAGTTTTGCGCATATTAGTACGCGATAAAACCCGTTTCTATGGTGACAATCGCTTCCAAAGCGATTCGTATTTCTACAACGACTTTCAACAGGATTGACATAAGCTTTTCGATAGCTTATGTCAGTTCTATACATTTTTGCCTTTTCCATCATCGTTATCGCTGATAGAATGTCACTTTGTCTAAGGCCTCTGGAGCGCTTAATTTAGTTCTAAGGGTGCGTTTCCACTGAAGCGGAGACGAGCGGAGCTGAGCGGAGACCTGCAGGAATCGACCAATCACAATGGTTGAAATCCATATCGCGTCTCTCGTCTCGTTTGTGATTGGAAGATTCCTGCACGTCTCGGCTCAGCTCCGCTCGACTCCGCTTCAGTGGAAACGCACCGTTAGCCTTAGACTTATTTAGTCCTTAGCGAACTAGGTCGTTCGTTTCACCAGCTCTCGTCTCGAACCAGAGGAAGGCAGATTTGAAATGAGTGAATGATGTGAACGAAGACATACGTCGTCGTTGTGCTGGTTGCTGGAGTCCGACTCCTCCGTCCTGCGCAGCTTGACGCGCTCGGCCAGCTTAGCCTGGCGCGCCGAGCAGCGACCTGCGACACACACACGTACAGGGTCTCATTAAAATAGCTAGCTAAACTCCGCAGACGTGATGCTATCGATATCTAAACATGATATCACAAAAAAAAATAATTGGTTGTCTGTAAGTCGGTTTACGGACGATAGTTTAACGTGACAACGTCATAACAAGTGCCTTTCGCTCGCTCGTGTAACGCTCGCGCTCCGATCGTAACTGGACAATGAGCGTAACGGGACAATGAGTCATCCTTTTTCGTGCGTGCAGCCGGCGTTCATAGATTTATTAGACGTTGTCACGTCAAAAAAAGTTTATTTAAAATGAAAACAAAGAAGATCATTTCACCTCAGGGTCAGTTCTGCGCGCACTTTTTTACCCGACTACGGCGAAGAAAAAGGAGGGTTATGATTTTGACCGGTATGTATGTATGTATGTATGTTCATCTGTTCCCTCCTATCTTCCAAACCACTTATCACAATTTGACAAATGAGGTATCGTTAGAAGCGTCGTGATTGTCCGCTGGTTATAGGCTATGTGAAGTCACATTAAATTAAAACTGGCGCCCTCTAGAGGAAATAAAGTGAGGAACTTAAAAAAAAATATGGTTTACTCGTACCATGGTGGGTATCAAATGAAAGGGCTTAATGAGCACATTTCAAAAATATATATATTATAACCCCAAAAGTATTTTAAAAAAATCAAGTAACAAAAACTAAAACCCAACTACGACTTAAAAGATATAAACAAGGCACCACAGACAGACAAATTAAAAATCCGGAGTCCCACGTGTTAGGGCATAAATCGAACAGATTACGTGTGACTCCGGATTTTTAATTTGTGTGTTTTAGTTTTTGTTACTTGATTTTTTAACAATTATCGAACTTATTTTCTTCACGAAAAGGTACAATTTCAGTGCGAGTGTTGACACGTGTCAAAGTTCGCTAAGATGCGCGGTGCTGCGCAGCGCGTGTACCTTATTGTGTAGTAAATAAATTCGATATTGTATCGGATCATAAAAAAGTGCGCGTCGCTTCGCGTCTCTGTGTGAACTGACCCTAAGTTTTGAACTTAAGAACTTAACTTTTAGATAAAGTGAGCCGTGATTCTATCTTAAGCTAGGGATTGACACTAATAATACATTGTATACAGGGTGTAAGGGGCAACTCTCCGCAAATTAACAAGGGGCATTTAAAAAAAGTTTTCATTTTTTTTTATCGTTTTTTCAGTTTCTATTCCTTTATTTCAATGTAAAATTATATTCTGTACGCAGCACTCCATTTATGTAAATAAAACAGCTAAAATCAATACACCAGCAATGGATGTTAAAATACTCGAGCCCCCCCCCCCCCCCGTGCGCCTACGCGGGGTTTTGCCACGATAACGATACATTGCGCATGAGGTAATAATACAAATCAGGTTTATTGGATTCCCATAACGTTCCTGAAATAATTTCATGTAGCGGTCGTCTTAGTATGATATGCTGAATTCATGCCATCAGTCTGCGTAGGGCTGTCCCTTACACCCTGTATAAATTGCACCCGTGCGAAGCCAGGGCGGGTCACTAGTGCAAAATTAAATGGTCATAGTTACCGGTACAAGTGGTGTATAACCTGGGCTCGTCGGGCGAGCCCCTCTCGCGCTCGCAGCTTCCGCCCGCGCCCTCGCTGGCCCCGCCCGGCCCTGAGCAGCAGCTGTTGAGGGATAGCAACCTTACTAATACGAACATAGGGTTCTGTTTTGAATATAATGTCATCTCATTATAAGTCATAAAAAACGAGCGTGAGAATATCAACCTAAAAACTAGTACATAGAGCTTAATTTAGAATCAAATAATATTTCTCAGGACTAATGACTTGTCAACAGAATAAGAAGCTTAAAACAAACACATATTGATCTGAGAATACATGTATGGAATTATCGACCTTCTCACCAGCACATAGAGTTCAGTTTATGCACCGCAGTTCCTATACCACGCAGTACTGAGGCACACTTCGGAGTGTCACTCCGACAGGTTGAGGGTTGATGTCGCACTGTAAACTTTAACACCAGCGCATAGAGTTCAGTTTTGTGTACATACCGCGCAGTACTGAGGCACACTTCGGAGTCCCTCTCCGACAGGTTGAGGCTGGTGTCGCACTGCTCTGCGACGGACGGCGTCGTCACCTCCACGCGCGGACCCTCCACCCTGGACAGATCGATACGTCATAATAGCATCGATAGCATTCAGTAGAAACACATCCCCTGCTGGACAAAGACCTCCCCGAAGTCTACGACCGGCACCCAGTGGCAGTGGGCAGGGAACATTGCTCGCAAAACAGTTGGCCGATGGTTAGAATCCATCTGCGACATAAACATGCTAGACGCGCGGTAAACTCTACTTGCGCGATGCAGGATTGTGCGTAGTTTTATTTATCAGGCTTTCACGCTAAAATGGCTGCACGGATTTGCACGAAATTTGGCATAGGGGTAGACCATGACCTGGAATAGGACATAGTATACTTTTTATCCCGATATTCCCACGGAATCGAGACTTACGCGGGTGAAACCGCGGGGCGCAGCTAGTTGAAAAATAAACCTAATTGTAAATTACCTGAGGTCCTGCACGCTGGTGTCGGTGTCGGTGGGTAACTCCTCGAAGGTGGACGGCGGCATGGTGTTCTCCACCTTCGACTCCTGAGGAGTCGGCAGCTCCGGGCTCAGCGCTGAGGAGGTGTCGTTCTGGAAGTAGTCGAATTATACAGTTAGCGTACAGTCTACCATGAGATTCTTCGTTTAGAAACGTATCCGGGGTACAGTTTAATTCAAACTTAATAGCGGCTCGGAGCATGAGGCGAGTCGCTGCGCAGTAACAATTTCATGTGACAGCGGGGGTGAGGGGTGCGGTACTGCGCAGCTAAAAGCTATTTTCCAAACCGCCATTAAGCTTGAATCGATCTCTGTATCATACGCTTCGAATATAATTATAACGGCGCGATTTTGAAAACTGTAGGGTTATGTGCGTTTCTGGGGGCTTCTCTCCAAGTCCGTCAAAGAAAACACGGACCCATCCGAAAATAGTTGATCCGTCCAAACACAAGTGACAATTTTTTTTTTTTCGGACGTTCAGATACATATCTGAACTTCGGGAGTACGGGCAATTGTCAAATCGTGTTGTCATTCATTCTTAATTCGGGCCTCGTTAAGTCCGTAACTGATACGCAGTAGGAAACGCAAGTGGTTGCTTGTAATTCAATATTTAACTAAAAGTTTCGTATGTAATTAATGTTGTGTTAAAAACGTAAGTGTTACCTGTTCAGTGCGCGAGTGATCCGCGTCGTTGTCGAGCTCTCCGGCCGGCTGCGTGGTGGACTCGCACTCGTCTGGAATACAACGACAAACTTACTTAATAAAAATCGTAAATTCATTCGCTGACAGACAACGCACCACCTAACGCGCTGTGTCTAGAATATTGACATTTTGGCTACGAAAGGATTGATTTGTAATACTATCTTGAATTTATGCAAGCCTAGTACTTTTTGTTAGGTTACTCCCATTTATGAAATATTGTCAACTGTTCAGCAATTCTGTTTTTTCATGAAAACGCGATCACGACGCCGTCTACCGGGTCCAATTGTCTTTACAAACCATCCAGCTACCCACTCAAATATGCACACAAAATTTCATCCGAATCGGTCCAGCCGTTTAGGAGTTAGGTGACAAACACGAACAGCAGATTTTTTTTTCACGATTTCCGGTTTGATCCCAAAGTGAAAGTTGTTCATAATAATGAGTACAATGACCGCTTCAGAGATTTTGTGTATGAAAAGATACACATGAAAAGATACAGATATATATCTAGTACATACACGCACGCCGGTTGCGCGTACCACGCACCTGACCCTTGTTCTTAACAACTCCAAAATATTTACCTGACACCTCCTCCTCCGGTATGGCCCGGGCGTGCTTGTCATGCGCCCTCCTCCGCACCAGCTCGGCGATCACGCCGTGTAGCTCTGCCAGCCGCGCATCATGCGCCCTGGCCGCGGTGGCTGCGCGCTGTCGTTCAGTTGCTAGCGCTCGAGCGAGCGCGTCGCGTTCGGCGCGTAACGACGTCACGTCCTCGCGACCTGAACTGTGGGTGGGTACCTGGAAAAGAGGGAGATAAAGTGCGTTAGGAAGGAAAGATGATGTATTGTGTAACGTGTCCGCATCGTCCAAACGCGTTATGTGCGTACGATTGGAAGTGCCTTACTCGCTAATAAGCAAGACATTGAGAACTGATAAATGAGGCGGATTCTATACTTTCTTCCCCACAAAGTGTGCTATATCACCTAAAATCACGTTTTAGTGAAAATTTGAAAAAAGTGGTTTAACATTTCTAAACAATAAATAACATAATCGTCTAGTTTGTCTGTCCGTCAGCGAAACAGAAGCTGAGTTTTATCTTCGAGTAACATATACACTGAGGGCAGTCCTCTACAGATATCCATCTTCCCAGCTAAATAGCATCGTTTTAATCAGGCCTTAATACCTTTAACAAAGTCCTCCACCAAACAGAACGCAGTTTTAACCCCCCACCACCTGAACCCAAAAAGACCTACCATCATAGTGACTCCATTATGGCCGGGCACGGGCGGCGCCGTCACCGGCCTGAGGCTGGAGTACCTCCAGGAAGATTCCCGCGAGATCTCCTCATCAGCCACGTTAGGGCAGCACAGGTACCAGCTCCTACTCCTGCGCACCCCTGAGGTAGAATCCAACTGAGTCAGCGGTAACCGTCCCACTACTTCCAACTCAGCTAACAACGGCTCTTTCTCCTTCGGCTCAGGCATCGGGAATGTCCCAGCAGTGGAATAAGTTTCTTCGATTTTTCTAGAATTTTCTGGAGTATTGTATTCTGGGAGGCTCCACTGGCGCCCCCTGTCGCGCAGAGGCGGTACTTCTCTAACAGCGCCATCATTGACCACCTCATTCGTTTCTACGTACTCGCTCAGCTCGTCCGGGTTCTGTATCTCCTGGGTTGGCTCATGCCCGTTCTTCCGCTTGAGCCTCTCGAGGTCTGCGTAGTAGTACGCGGTGGAGCGCGGCGGCTCCCCGCTGAGGGTGCGCGTGCCCGCCAGCGTTTGGATTTTCATAGCATGCTTCTGGACGGCTCTGGGACTTTCTCGAATGTTCTGGAGATTCTTTATGTCATGGCGTTCGTGATCCGGCCTGTGTGGAGAATGTTTGGTATTTAGAGAGATGGAATCATGGTTGATGTGGTTACTACTTTTGCGTTTATTGGCGTTCGGCGTTGGAATAGAATTGGCGATGAGGTTTCTAATTTAGTAGCTGAATATTCATATAGTAGGGGCAATATATTGTGCATATTCATAATCCTTCCTTAGGGCCGGCGCACACCTCGTAAGGCGCAGCGCGGCGCGGTTGTCACTGTTAAACAAATATCAACGTTGCGTGCCTAAAAATAAAGTTGAGAATAGATAACCTGAGACGCGCGCCTCTTGCCACTTACGGCGCGCTCTCGAGCTGATGGAAGTTTATTATTTCTTATCAACTTTATTTCAATTGATACAAGGTAGATATTTGTTTGGCAGTGACGAATGCGCTGCGCTGCGCCTTGCCAAATGTGCGCCGGCCCTTACATTATTATAAAACAAAGTCCTCTGCCGCGTCTGTATGTTCGCGATAAACTCAAAAACTACTGCACCGATTTTCATGCTGTTTTCACCAATGGATCGAGTGGTTCTCGAGGAAGGTTTTAGTATATAATAACCGACGTACACGCGGGCGAAGCCGCGGACATCAGCTAGTTATAACTAAGTAAAGCACAATGTTAATGGCGCATCAATACTTCGTTTAGTACAAGATGTTGGAGAGGAGTGGGGGTGGATCCGTCTAATAGTCGCGGGGGGATGCGTCGGTCAATCAGCGACAAATAGCCATACTTAGCTATCTACGACGGTATAGCGGTCACCATAACACTGTAGGGTACACACTACGTAGTCGCACTGAACTAATGACCCACAGCAGAACAGAGATCGTTTTTGTGCCCATAATCAGTCTACAACGTTCCCACTGCTGGGACACAGGCTTCCTTTCTGTGAAAGTGGGTCGTATAATCCACCACGCGGTCTCAGTAAGGGTTAGTGGATGTCAGTGTTACATGTCTTCGATTTTTTTGTTCTAGGACATGCCGGTTACCTCACGACGTTTTCCTTCACCGTTTTGAGAAAAGTGGTGATGAAATAAATTACACAAAGTAAAGTAATAACTCAGGGCCGTAACCGCTAGGCCACAACTGCTCAAAAGTCGTGCTCGATTAATGGCAATAGGCCACCCCCTATTAGTCCTATTACAGGGGACCTCAGACCAAATAAAAAACCAAGACAGCGCTGTCAACAGTGACATGAGGCCGGTTTCGTCAACATGTCTAATGAGGTGTAGTTTGATTGTAAGTGGTTGTAAATGTGTGCGAGTGAGCGTGTATGCCTTCTTTTTTACATGTATGGTGTATCCACAGGGCGGTAGTTTTGTCATGCTTCACTGTACTGTTCGCAGCGCTCTGTCTTGGTTCTTTATTTGGTTTGAGCACATAACTGGCGAAATGTGGATGCAGTATACACCTCTGCCTAACCTTTCGGGGAATGCAGGCGTGATGTTATGTTATCCAAATATCAGCACAAACCCTCTTCGTATATTTATTACAAGCTGTATATTAGCTTGCTCTGTTCGTATGTGTTTCCGGTTACTCCTTTTGTCATCAATTTTTCAAGCACTTCCTGGCATCTGATTGAGCTGAAACTTGGCATACTCATACAACTACCGAGACATTTTGAAAAAATGATACCATGGAGCTGGTCTGATGATGGAGCCGGAAGTTAGGCATAGGAACTCCTCAATCAAACAAGATAGCACCATCGTGTTTGGACTCATTGGTTATATATTCAAGTGCTTTGACACTAGGTGGCGTTCAAGGTCTGATGATGGAGCCGGAAGGTGGCCCTGGGAAAACCCTTTTTACTTCATTAAAAGCTTGTTTTTAAAAAGGTTTTTACTCATATTTTATAACCTTGGTCCTACATTACCGCCAATCTATATGTATCATCATCTTCCTCAATCTTCAATCAATCGATCAAGAGACGACGAAAACAAAAGAAAGTTTTAAACAATTTGATTGATATTGTGTTGTTTTGGGCTCAGAGAATATTGTCGATTAGGTATTTTAAGACATGGCGCTCACTATGCGACATGCGACTACGACAGTTCGGCGACTTGACGCAACGATAGGCTGCGGCCGACACATTTCATTACCCGACTACGGCGAAGAAAAAAGGAGGGTTATGATTTTGACCGGTATGTATGTATGTATGTATGTATGTATGTATGTTCATCTGTTCCCTCCTATCTTCCAAACCACTTATCACAATTTGACAAATGAGGTATCGTTAGAAGCGTCGTGATTGTCCGCTGGTTATAGGCTATGTGAAGTCACATTAAATTAAAAATGGCGCCCTCTAGAGGAAACGAAGTGAGGAACTTAAAAAAAAAAAAGGTTTAATCGTACCATGTTGGGTATCAAATGAAAGGGCTTAATGAGCACATTTCAAAAATATATATATTATAATCCAAAAAGAATTTAAAAAAAAATCAAGTAATAAAAACTAAAACCCAACTACGACTTAAAAGGTATAAACAAGACACCACAGACAGACAAATTAAAAATCCGGAGTCACACGTAATCTGTTCGATTTATGCCCTAACACGTGTGACTCCGGATTTTTACCCGACTACGGCGAAGAAAAAAGGAGGGTTATGATTTTGACCGGTATGTATGTATGTATGTATGTATGTTCATCTGTTCCCTCCTATCTTCCAAACCACTTATCACAATTTGACAAATGAGGTATCGTTAGAAGCGTCATGATTTTCCGCTGGTTATAGGCTACGTGAAATCACATTAAATTAAAAATGGCGCCCTCTAGAGGACATAAAGTGAGGAACTTCAAAAAAAAATGGTTTAATCGTACCATGTTGGGTATCAAATGAAAGGGCTTAATGAGCACATTTCAAAAATATATATATTATAACCCCAAAAGAATAAAAAAAAATCAAGTAATAAAAACTAAAACCCAACTACGACTTAAAAGGTATAAACAAGACACCACAGACAGACAAATTAAAAATCCGGAGTCACACGTAATCTGTTCGATTTATAACACGTGTGACTCCGGATTTTTAATTTGTCTGTCTGTGGTGTCTTGTTTATACCTTTTAAGTCGTAGTTGGGTTTTAGTTTTTATTACTTGATTTTTTAATTTGTCTGTCTGTGGTGTCTTGTTTATACCTTTTAAGTCGTAGTTGGGTTTTAGTTTTTATTACTTGATTTTTACAGTCTGTTGACGTCGAGTTGCAGAGTCGCAGTGACAGGCTAGGGGAGTCGTAAGCTCTCTTATTGCAGTGACTAGATGCAAGGTGCACGCGCACACTTGACGACATTCGGATGCGCTTCGCCTTCGTATGATAAGCACCAAAGCAAGTGCAACAAGAAGCTCCATATTCACTCTCACAACGAACAACACGACCGTCTCCGTAACGACTAGTCGCAGACGCTAACAATAGCTCTGCGTCTTGTTGCAGCGACAAAACGCACAGTTTGCGCTGACATGAAATTCTTCAGTAAATTGATTGATATCTGAAACTGTTATAAGTGATCGTGTTACCGTGAACTTTACAAATTCAAACAAATTCGTCACTGGAGATGTGTAATTTCGAAATTATACTTATTTTGCTTGAGTTGTTAAAAGCTTGTCACTATCATACAAGCTGACCAAGTTAATAAAACGACTGTAGGTATATTCCGCGTTTAATAAAACGTACCGGCGACTGAGCTCTGTTCTGGTGGTCAAAGTTCATACTAATTTCATGTATACTTCATATTAATGCCATGCTATTATCTGCCATGTCATTATTCTAAGGTACCGAGCGAGCGAAGCGTCTCTACTTCAAGTCTGGCAACATTTGCTTTCCTGTCAGTTTGTTGGTACTCCCTACAAGTTGTATTTTACAACCGATCTGAACGAAACTTGGTATACAGGTTTTGCGACTTAATAGAATGCTTTTGCCGTCAGAGATTTTTGATTGGAGAGGTACTTCCTCCATAAAGGGGGCTCCCTACTGCATATCTCCGTCATATGAGATCCGATTTCGATGGTTCTTTTTTGCTATTTGAAAGGTAGTAACTTTAAGTTGGTCTCATAAAAATTTGGTTGAACAAAATAGTTCCTCAAAATGCATAAAATTGCTTTCTTTTAGATTTCTACCAGTGGAATCGGCCCTGTTACTACTAGGCGAGGTCTACAGTTCGCTGAACTACTAGTTTAATTCAAAACATGATATCGCATTTTCGCTAAACTTTTCCGAACAATTTGTTCTAACCAAAATTTAAAATATTCAAAGTTATCTAAGCCTCAAATACTTGTCTTTATCCTATATTTTGAACTTCAATATTATTCCCTGAAGAGTTTTAATCTTCAGCCTGAAAAAGCGACCAGACTTATAAGACCTCTGAGAGTCACTCAGTTATACGCTTGATAAAGACCAAGTTACATTAGACATTCTTCAACTTAATAAAACCAATGTTAGAAGAACACTGAAATCTACTTAGTATTATGGAAGTAACAGACCAAATTACATTGGACGTTTCTCGACCTTTATTAGTAACGAAACCTCTGTTTAACCCCTCCTCTCCCCCACATCGCATGGCGACCCTGCCAGTTGGCTGGACGGCGTTACAGTTCCTCGATCGAGGGCTAGTCAGAGTCGCAGTTTAGTCGACTTCGGTCAGCTTCAAGTCACGTCGGGTCACGGGCCATGGGGAGCACGACGTCTAAGGAAGAGGTGATTATCGCTCAGATGGCAGCGGGTGGTTCGAATGCCGCAGCGGTTAACACCAAATTCTGCGCTAGATAATGTTGTATGACGTGTGAATACTATTAAGCCGTGTACTGACCGACGTTACGGGGCGTAATGTACCATTCGCAGCGAGGATGTTACGCTACGCCGGCGCCGAGTTCAAAAATCCGTGTAACATGCGCTCGTTGCTCGCATGTTCGTACTCGTTTCCACGTACTGACTGCACGAATGCTCGCTTTGTAACATGTTACATTACGCCCAGCGTTGCCAACTTGACGGATTTTCCGTCAAATCTGGCGGATTCAGGCATGAGTAAAACGGAACAAAACATATGTTAACGGCTGACGGATTTTTTAGCGGAATCTTATGAATATTACTACTCTAACTATTCAGCCTTCAATCGATTAATTTATTTATGATTAAAAACCGTGGCATGTTTAAACTACATTTAATATGTAATTTTATCATCACGTTGGTAGCACCAACTAATGAAATGAACTTATCTGTTAAGAAACTTTATATTTCCAGAGCTTTAGAAGTTAAAAAGTACTGCAACCTCGCCTTATCATTACGGGTATTGTTATTTAAAAATAATTTCTACAAAGAACTTAGATTTTATTTGTATGTTTTTTTAAATTAAAAAATGAATCTACCTAGTTGTAATTGTCTTTTAATTTGTCGCATGTAATATTTATCATCTATCATTATTTGGACGATATATTCTAGCGGATTTTATTGGCGGAAAAAAGAGAAGGAACAACGGATTTCTAACGGATTTTTTTAATAGAGTCGGCGGAATTTCAATATTATTGTTGGCAACACTGATTGCGCCCCCTAACACCGGTCAGTACCCACAGTTACGCGTTACAAAAACTCGATACAATATTACAAACAAATGTTACAAGTCAGTCTCTGCTTGGTTTCCTAGAAGAGCAGTTCCGTCATATCATGAAAATCTGTCATTTCGACCCGTCATGAAATTTTCACCAGTATTTGACACTACGCTCTATACTCGGACAGCCGTCATTGTGTGACCGTTCACCGCTTTAAAGTAAAGGCGCTGTCAATGTCAAATTGTTACCACTGACGTACCGTCGCCGTACCTAGAGGTGAAACTAAATAAGAGCTCGTAAATATAAAGTTGTAGTCACGTTTCGTCAGGAAGGAGTCTTGGAGCCTCCCCTAACGGTGTCACGTTGTCCATAGCCCCACGTGACTACAACGTGATAGCCTCCTCTGGAGGGTCACCTAATAATATAGCCGAAAAAAGAAATCTATATGATCACAAGACACAGACAGACCTCATTTGATACCCAACATGGTACCACTAAACAATTTTTTTTTTAGTTCCTGACTTTATGTCCTAGGGCGCCATTTTTAATTTAATGTGACGTCAACGACCTCAAGACGCTTCCAACGGTACCTCATTTGTCAAATTGTGATGAGTGGTTTAGAAGATAGGAAGGAACAGATGCGCATACATACCGGTCAAAATCATAACCCTCCTTTTTTCTTCGCCGTAGTCGGGTAAAAAATATTAGGTCGTGTAGCAACGAAAATGTTTGGACCGAATGTATTCAAAATCATTCTAGTATGGACTTCAGAATTCTATTACGCCCACATCTGTCTCAAGGGGGATGCGCTAGGGTAGCCCGCGAAATTCAAATTTTCTTACGTTTTTTTGCAATTTGCAGGTCACTATCAGGTTGTATATTGATCTAAATATTATTAGCACTCGTAACAAATATGAATTTACAGAATTAAATTAATTAAAAGCATTCTGCTCAGCCTCCAGATCTACTTGGAAGTAAATCTCAATAATTCCTTGTCGGCACAGTTCCGGTCGAAGCCCCCACTTATAGAAATAGAACTGAAACAATTGCCCAGTAAAAATAACTTCCAATTAAACTGTTCGCGTTCTGAGAACTCACAGTTATAGAGCACTTCCTGCAACCCAGGGCTGAGACAAAAAATAGGCATTTCAATAAACTGCCGAGTCGTTTCATCAGTATGGCTAAGTTTGGAGCACTCTTTAATGATTGCTCAAGCAATGAAAGCTCCAGGCTGCTACTGAGAAATTCCTGAAGGAAAAACCCAATAACACTTTGTCCGACCTAAGAGTCGAATCCAGGACCTCATGCTCAGCGGAATACGACCACTAGACCAACGGTTGACGGTTTATAATTATTATTACTAACACTAGTTTGTAAGTTCGCAATCCTACTAACAAATATGGATGTAATCGCAAGATAAGTCTGAAATAAATGAGTATTTATTTATTTATTTTATAATAGGGTGACCAATACTTAAACTCGTGAATTTACTCATCATTATGAACAACTCACTAAGGAACCAAACCTGAAATCGCGAAAAAAAAACAGCTGTTCCCTACATTTTGACGAGTTGTGCGAAAGTAAATGTAGGGAACGGCAGATTTTGTATTCGCGATTTCAGGGTTGGTCCCATAGTGAAAGTCACGTGGTCACTAATGACCAGTCACCCTATATGTATACATAGTTAAACTCCCGCCAGGACATAGTTTTCAAGGTCTCTACGTAACATCCGCGTGCTTTAGTGGCAGGCACGTTAAGTCACAGTGTTGGTTCGAGTGTCGCATAGTGCATCGTTCACAGACCCCGGCCTGGCGCGCTGCCAGCAGACGGCGCGCGCCTCTCCATCAGGCTACAGGCATCTCTGTAGCGTGGCATTTGGAGAGATGTGTTCTAACCTTGGTTTTAGTAGCCATGTCCAAGATGTGAAGTGGGCCCTCACGAAGTTATGGTTACGGTTATAGCGTTTCATGCCCGTTTTCGCTAACAGTAAACGATACCCAAATGACTGTTAATTTATGCAAGTCTTACCTATGCAACTTCAAATTATACAACTCCAAATTCAAATCCAATTTATGCAACTCCAAATTATGCAAATCCTACTAATATTATATACGCAAAAGTTTGTGAGGATGGATGGATGTTTGTTACTCTTTCACGCAAAAACTACTAAACGGATTTGGATGAAATTTGGCACACAGATAGTTTATAACCTGGATTAACTCATAGAATACTTTTTATCCTGATATTCCCACGGGATCGGGACTTATGCGGATGAAACCGCGGGCCGCTGCTAGTCCGAAATAAAAGCACGCTGTTGGATTTTTAACACAGCACCGAAATGTAAAAATTAGCTCTCATATACATGGGAGAAGTAGGTACTTTTACTCCGAAAGATAGAAAACATTTGAAAAGAGCAGATTCGGAAGACTGGCTTCTGTTGCGAGAATCCTAAAATGTCTCAACACTCCGCGCTAAACATAGTTTCAACAGCGTACGTGCGCTTAGCACTTATTAGAACTATTCTAGGCTTCATGTTAATTATGTAGACATAGTTCCACAGGTCCCTACAGGGATAGAGCGTACCGTAGTGCCAGGGCAAATTGTGCGTCTAGTCGCTAAAACAAGACTCGGAGTTGGTTTGCATCTACGTCATCCAATTGTCGTATAGTGCACGTAGTCACTAGGACAAATTGGGAGAACGAGATACTCTCCTAGCCTATCGTTACGACTCTGAGGACCAGTATTATATAGTGCTCTGTGCTGAGGGCCTAGACAAGGGACAATCGCTTCCAAAGCGATTCGTATTACTACAACGACTTTCAACAGTATTGAAATTATGTCAGTCCTGTCAGTTATGTCAGTCCTGTCCTGTCTATCGATAGCATTATGTCAGTCCTATACATTTTTACCTTTTCCATCATCGTTATCGCTGACAGAATATGACTTTGTCTCGCTCTTTGATACTCGACGCCAACTGTGCGGAGCTTTGAACAAAGTAGTATATGAAAACTGTCGGCCGCAATGACAGCGGGGCAAGCACGGCCTTGTAACATGGCCATGTTGCGTCTAGTCGCCGAGCTATCGCACAGTCGCATGTCGCATAGTGTGCGGCATGTTTTAGTGTATGCATTTAGCCGCGATGTCATAGGGACGACCTTCGTGTAACGTGAGCAAGTCGCCACTTTCATAAAATGATATGAAAGGAATCATTTCAGACGAGAAATGAAATTGTGATGTTATTGTTGGCAAACAATTTGAATCTTGCGTGATTTTTAACCGACTTCAAACGTTCTCAATTTACCAAGACTAGTTATTTGTCAAACTGTCTCTCGTAATAACTACGAAGACACTCGGATGAAGAAGTTCTCAAAGACAACAAACACGCTATCTTAACTTCCATCGTGGAACAGTCTCATTCAGGCGCCGCCGTCTCGGCTAATTGGTGAATGAGTCAATTCGCTGGGGCATCCTGTAATACTGCCCTTACCCTACCCTCATGCCACTGGGTACGAAAGTGCAGAAGGCTTCCGCGGTTGGCTCTGTTTGAGCGTCAATGCGAATAACACTTTGTTATTACCCGACTACGGCGAAGCAAAAAGGAGAGTAATGATTTTGACCGGTATGTAGGTATGTATGTATGTTCATCTGTTCCCTCATATATTCTAAACGACTCATTATCTAACAAATGAGGTATCGTTGGAAGCGTCTTGATCGTCCGCTGGTTATAGGCTATATAACGTCAAATTAAAAATGGCGCCCTCTAGAGGACATAAAGTCATGAACCAATAAAAAAAAATTACTACTGTTTCAATATTTTTTTTGGTGGCCGCCACATAGCGCCTGCCATTTATCCGCGAAAGACGTCATTGAAACGTTATTTATGAAAGTAACTTGGTGTATTTTCCTAGAGAGCATTTTCCAAACTCCGCCGCCATTACTTCCATGACAACCGTCACTGCGGCCGTTGTGTGGCGGCCACCGCTCTTTTAGAAACCGTAGCTTTAGTCCTATAGTCCTATAAAGTTCAACCACACGACTCACGACCTATTTCTAAATTCAGTTTGGAATAACGAGCTGCGAAACCACGCCGAACAGAGTTCCTGTAGCTAAGACGCTTTACGTTAAATAAGCCCCTAAATCGAACGGGTAAGTCTATACAGCACTGCAAAAGTGCACATACAAGTGACATGTTTGTTTCGTATAGCAAGTAGGTGCAGCAGAACTTCTGTTCCTATGTATCTTGTGCCCGCGCTGCTCGTGGCTCGGGGCGAAGCTAATACAATCTGCACACTTTGCCACAACACTTCCCCCTGCAGGAGTGCGGCCGCACTACATAAGCGATAGCGAGTTACCGCTGGTGGCTAATTATTAACAGCCACACGAGTCGATTTCCAAGGTTAAGCAACGCTTGCCGAGCTCGGTCCGTGGATGGGTGACCATCTTCTACATACCCAGACCCTTCTGTGCCCCCGCACGTTAGGCCATTGGTCCCGGCAGTCATTTATAAATTATTAACAGTCGTTACGGGTTGTCAGAAGTTCAAGTCTGATAACCAGTCTTGCCAAGGGGTATCGTATTACCCAGTATCTGGTTACCCGGTTAGACCCGAATTGGGCAGATGAGATAATGAGCGAGATTGCTTTTTTCTTACGGAAAAGTCTTGCTTTTCTACTTCACTATAAAGGCTGACGGACATCTGGGCGACCCCAGGACCCCATGGCATTGTAAAAATCCCCCTACATAACTTTCGTACATTTTCTATGATCCATCGCACTCTATAGGCAGGCCGCACCGCACTATTTTGAATGAAAATGCGTTGCGCTGCGGCCCGATGCGGCTGTAATGCATGCTTTGCTTCACTGTTCATAGGGCTACTTGTAGCCTGTATTTTTGCCACAATTTGGAATGGACCAAGTGACAGTAGACTAGGATACGCTAATCCTCATTATCTTGCCCATATCCCAAGTTATGAGGTAGGCGCAGCAGGTCATCTTCTTACATACTCCTCGCGCATGATTGAAAACAAAAACAAAACTTTCGCAAGCGCCATTTTAATGTCACTATCGGCTTAAGCACCCTCGAAAACTACGCAAATGACACACATGACGAAAAATTTTAACATTTTCGCAGCCGCTATCTTGGATCACTTTCCTCTTTTCTTTTGTTTTTTTCTGCCGGCGTTCTCTCTTTCTTTTCTTTAAATTAGAGGAAGACAGTCGCAAGTATTAACAGTTTCAGCGTTACATTTTCTGCCAGTTTACAAGCCGCGTGAAAGAAGTTCGTTCCAATAGTCATCTCAGTAGTCAACCCCTTTCTAGCTAAATCATCTTTCACACAGTCCAGGATAAGGACAGGGGGCTTAAAACAGTCACTTTAGCAGTATCACAATAGGTAAATATTATGAATCATCGTAAAATGTCACAAGCTGACAATTCATAATAATTATGATCTACGTACGATTCATATTAAGATATAATTCATCTATTTGACAGTTTTCTATAAAGTTTCGTAAAATGGTCCACACACTATGAATTGCTTTTGTGTCAAATTAGAGGAATTGCTAATGACAGCTGGAAATTCAGGAAATGAATTGCCTATAGAGGAATTGCTAGTGTGGCCGTTTTAGGCCCGCAGGATTAGGATAGGTTAATGTTTGGGTAACGAAACTGAGCAAAAATTCAATAAGTCGCCCCTAAGACGTCCTCGGGTCAGCTTAGACAGATGTACGTGGGCCGATAATAGCCACGATAATAAGTCAGTCGTTTATCGAGTTTAGTATATTTAGTCGTTTTAGTCGTATATCTGTTCCACTTCGGAAACAGATTGGATACTCGATAATGTATAGAAAGCGCGCCAACACAAACAGATTAAGATCTCATTTGTCTAAATCGGTCCAATGACAGCACAGCAATTATAGATCATGCCAAAGCAAACAAGACATTCTTACATCTTCTCACCTCCATCTTGTTAAAATGGATGACACTGGACAATAATAACATATTTACAAGTGAACAGAATAAGTTCAGAGAACGCTTGAGTGGTTTTTTTGTTAAGTGTAATAATGGCGTGGTTACAATCAAGAGACAATGGTTTTCAAAAGAGTCGTCAAAATATAGCTTTTGAGCTATTGTTGTTAAAATTGTCGTATTTCAGTACTGGGTCTTTACAGAGGAGTTTAACTAATTTGTATGTAAAACGTTTTTTTTTTAATCATCTGTACCATTTTTGTTTGGTCGAAAGTTAAAATGGCGTTTTTATTTGCTATACATTCTAATGCGTATTCTGATTATTTGAAAATAACCCTCACAATTAAAGTTAAATGCTAATCAGAAGATTCAGAAGATCTAAGATACTGCATTAAGTACCAGTGATTTGAGGCCTTAGAGGTAAATTGCTTCTCAAGGATCCATAAACATGTTTCTTCTCTCTGTCACTGCGACCGTACCCAGTGTCAACTTCGAGAGCCCTCTCTGGAGCACGTCGAACGCGAGGGGTGCGAGGGTGGCGGGAGGCGCGACCTTGACCGAGTCAGCTGATGTGCACTTAGTGTTAGTCTTTGCAAAGCTTGCTTATGTTATAAGTTGGTATCACATCTAGAAAACTTAACGAGGATATGAAGTGATTACCACCACCAATAGACACAGAGAGATTATCCGCTGCTTTTGCCTTGTAAATAGCTGTCACCACACTCACCACTGTCTAGTGTCTATGGACAGTTAGCAATACCAAGCTGTTTAAATCTAGCGCTTCTAACTTAGTGGCCCAGTAGTAATAGCCCGAACTAACGAGTTGTAGGGTTCAAACCCAGACAGGAGCTTTGTGTCAATTATTTCGTCACCAATGCTCTCAAAACGGTGAAGGAAAAATCGTGAGCAATGTCCTAAAATCAAAAATTCCAAGCCATGTGACATTCATTATCTGTGACTGAGTGCACACACATTGCGCTCGCCTTTCACAGAGAGGAAGCCTGAGTCCAAGCAGTGGGAGAGTTTTAGGCTGATATGCAATGATTATGCTTCTAACTTGTTAATGTTACAGGAAAAGTTCAATAGAAATGTAATGTCTCTGTGTCCATATGCGATCTAAGCTTCAAACCACAGGAATGCTGCGACACAATGCCGCTTAGCAGGAAAATCCAAAGTTTTATTAGCACGAGGCTTCTTCCCTCAACTACTGCGACCACAACGCGTCTCCTTCGCGACTAGTCCCCAAAGCGCGCGGGTCGCGACAGTGGAGGAACGGAGGGGAGGGGGAGGCGTGACCTTGACCGAGTCAGCAGGTATGCATGCGTTGTGTTATACAGCAGCTGAACTAGTGTACGTATGTTTATTCTAATGAGGAACTGTTGGTTGCAAGGATTTGTGATGAATTTGGCGGCTGCGAAAATTTTGTTTTTGTTTTAAATAATACTTATGAAAGAACTTCGTTCCTGACGGGGGTCCCTCGACCGCACACGTATTTTTTGCTTCAATTCTATTCAATGGTACAGGCTAGAAACTTGCATCGTATAAATGGGGCTAAATTGTCTCTTTAAAAATCTTGCAATGCCAACTTTTGCAGTACAATTATGCAGTCCCACTTGAATACATCATTCTCCCGTTCCTCGCGTTCCCAGGTATTGTGGACCCACTCAAGTCCCGGCTATATCTCAACGTGTCCCCGGCTGGTATTCAGCTCGTCTCCTCCGGCTACACGAAACAATACACAACGAACTACTCAAGGAAATGAAGGCGAGTAATTTCCGACTCGTGACAGACATGACACGGGGTGGAAACAAGGCAAGCACTGGGAAGTTTTTACTCTCTTGGTGTTTGTAAACACACTTATATCGTAATAGATTGCCCTGTACTTCAAATACATGTAATCTACAGACGCTAGGTATTCTCTCAAAAACATTTTTTGAATTCAGAACGCTTTACAGTACACGCAAAATTGCAAACTGATCGAGATCGACATAGAGAGTGAAAGAAACCCGAATGATACGTTACTCATAAGTAAAATAATGTAAATTCAGTTTAGTTTAGTTGCGCCCAAAAGAATCGTGGCTATCTCTAATAAATTACACGATTAAACATTATTAGAGACTTCAGACACAGAAAGGGACGAAATAACTGCTTATAAATCATCAACATTACTCACAAGTATTCAATTTATCACACAATTTGTCTATATCAAGTTGTCTTGGACTAATTTATTTAAGTTTAAGACCCCCAAACTGAGTGTACAGGATATGGCAGAACAAAGAATTGGTGCACAATGCTGATCATATCATCAAAGTATATGTCTGTATAATTTGAAGGACAGACTACTGAATACTGATATATTCGTCAAATGCGTCATGCGCATTAGGTATTGTGTGAGTACTGACATGATAAAAAGGTGGGAGGAGTGACCTGAGGCTCCGAGACCCTGAAGATGAGGATAAATTAAGCTAATTGTGTGTGATAAAAGGCAACACTTGAATCAAGATAATCTTGGCTAAGATATTCCGAAAACAACGTTGTACTAAAACCACATGAATGGAAAAATGTCTTGAAGGAAAGGAAATAGTCCGATGCTAACTAGAAACTACAGTTAAAAGGCAGTCTATTATGTTCTTAATGTATATTCAAGTTACAGTAAGACTTTTTTTTTGAGGAAGGGAAATAATCAATTGACTTCTCCCGCTCTGGGCGGAGCGGGAGGGAGATGTCAGACTATTACTGACTAAAACCCACCCGTGTTCCTTCAGTTTCCTGTTGCCAAGGGCCCCGGTATCCCTTTCGGACTTCCCGCAGCCTCGGCAGAAGTTACAGTAAGACTGGTTGTCAACTTTCGGGCTTCTAACTACCCGTAGGCCGTAATGCCTGTCAAAAATCTATAAATGACAGCCGGGACCAACGGTTTAACATGCTTTCCGTGGCACGCAGGGGTCTCTATATGCAATGGATGGTCACCCATCCACGGACCGACTTCGGCAAGCGCAGCTTAGCCCTAGATCGAACCGTGGTGAACGACATTACAGACTAGACCGGTAATGAACACTAAAGGAATACCCTCTTCAAAGCTATATGGGTAACATAAATGTTTCATCAATGCCGACCTTTTAACAAACAAGCATAAAGTTTGATAGTTCCCGAGACGGCGGCAGGCTATAACTTACGGTACTCGAGTCGTAGAACACGCGGCGGTAGAGTGTATGTCCTCAATACAGTACTATCGACCCTAAAGACAAGGCGGACAGACAAAAGGTTTAATAATAACGCTGTAAGAAACGCCCACGTAAAACGTAGAGACGAGGAATTCACGCTAAAACGGCTAAATGGATTTGAATGAAATTTGGCACATGGGTAGACCATGACCTGGACATAAGGACATAGGCTACTTTTCCTTCTGGATCGCAGAAGTCGCGGACAACAGCTAGTAATATTATAAATGGGAAAGTTTGTATACTTGGATGTTTGTTCCTGAATCACGCAAAAGCGGCTGAACGGATTTGGATGAAATTCGGCACACAGATAGTTTATAATTTGGATTAACACATAAGATTTTTATCTCGGTTGTCGGTTCGTTCCTGTCGGTTTCTTAGTATTACGGACATTTATTGCATCTTGTCTTGAGTGATTCTGGCAGATATCGTCAACAGTGGTTACTCGTTTTAATGTTTCTTTCAGGTCGTTATTTAGTCTTGTTATTGCAGTAAATCATTTGTTTGCTCTCAAATCATGCATTGCGCTTGGTGGCCGTCCGTATCCTTCACACTCAAGCATCCGAGATCTCCAGCGAAGCGCACCGTTAATTACACGTAGATAGCTAACGCATATAGGTCACAGCTGAATCGATATCTCCACCGCGACATAATCTCAGTGCAGTTCTATAAGTACGTCTAATAGGGAAGGACTGTAGGCCCAGATAGGCGGCGCCGGTGACCTGACGGCGCTTGAATAGATAGCCGGGTAAGTTGCCCGTACGTGCGAAATGATGACCACTACATTCATGCCAGTTCTCACAAACACTATACGAATCGTAAATGAAAGTCGATCGGAATAATACTGTGTTGTTGGATTTTCAATGGTCCACTTAGAGCTGAAAGTTGAAATTCCAACAGCGCGCTTTAATTTAGGCATTAATTAGGCAGTCTAGATGGTGAACGGTCACACAATAACGGCTGTCCAAATAAAGAGCGTTTTTTGACACTGGTCAAATTCTGAAAAAGACATTTAATGACGTCTGAGTGCCTAGACAAGTGGCAATCACTTCGAAAGCGTTTCGTATTCCTACAACGACTTTCATTATGATTGACATATATATGGCTTTTCGATAGTTTATGTCAGTCCTATACATTTTTGCCTTTTCCATCATAGTTATCGCTGATAGAATGTCACTTTATAGTTTATCTAGAGCCTCCGTTGTAATATGTTGGAACCGCTTTCCCACGAATCCAAAGCTAGTACAGTCGCCAACCTGACACTAGCTACCCGGAAGCCTGAGCGCACAAAGCGGCGGACTGGGAAGTACTGGGAATGTCTCTAATTGGCGTGACCAGTCCAATGACTGTTTGATTTTCACTATTACAAAGTCTGAGATGGCTTTGTGAGTACCAGACCTTCTGATAATCTACTTAGATAATGTTCCCACGTTCCTAATTCACGGTCAAGTTCCTGAATACTTAAACACGAGTTCATGGAAATGTGGGCTTTGTAGATATAAGGCAAAGGTTCAAAATAATTAGTTTTACTAGTTCTATACCTACAAATCGATTAGGAAAGTGTGACGTCTGCAGGGAGTCTATAGAACACGTGCATGTAAATGTGATTTTGAACTTTGTGTTTAAGGAAATAGGGTAGGAAATGTTTAAAAGGTGTTCAGGAAGGATCTACGCTTATTCTTTCCGTTCTATTGTTGAAGGGAGTCCCTTTTTTTAGGGTTCCGTAGTCAACAAGGAACTCTTATAGTTTCGCCATGTCCGTCAGACTGTCTGTCTTTTAGTCCGCGGCTTAGCTCAGACTCTTAGTACTAGAAATTACAGCTTTCTAGTACTAAGAGTCCTAAAACAATGAAAAGCATTTTTTTAGGGTACCTCCCTTAATGCGTAACTTATTTTCGTAACCGATTAAGACTAATTTGTTTCATTTTGACAGTTCAAAAACATTCATTGCGTTATTTACGTTGCTGAGCAGATTTTTTTTCATAAGTTCGAAAAAAAAATCTAAGCAATGAATTGGCAATTTGTTTCAAACCGATTCAGATTCTGATTGATCGTGTATTACGCAATTAGGGTGCAGTAGTGAATAGCGTCATATGAATCTATATTCTGGCCGATAAGTCGCCAACTCCACCTTCTCAGTCCAAGTTTCACAAGTTTCAGTAATATAAGCAGCTGCTGCCTTCTGTCTGACTTGAGATACGTCTATAATTGAAAAACTTTGGCGGAGGCGCGAGTCCGAGATACAATGGATTTGATAATATAATACGCGAACACAAACTTATATCAATTTATGCATTCGTAACTCAGACCAAATAAAAAACAAAGACAGAGCGGTGCGAACAATACAGTGAAGCATGACAAAACTACACCTCCGCTTTGTGCATACACGCTCACACGCACACATTTACAACCATTTACAATCAAACTACACCTCACTAATGCTACGGCTACACTTCGCGTTATGGGAACTTTTCTTCGTGTGCTCTCTCTCGCACACCCCTCGATTACTCGCTGAGCAACAGAAAGCGCATGAAAAAAGTTCGCGATAACGCGAAGTGTAGCCGTAGCATAAGTGCACACATGTTGACGAAACCGGTCTCTGTCACTGTTGACAGCGCTCTGTCTTGGTTTTTTATTTGGTCTGAGGTTCGTAAATGAATATTTCTATTTCGTTTACGGTAAACTGCGTAATACTTACACGATCAGTTATGTGAGCCGTTTTGAAACAGATTGGTAATTAATGGTAATCCATTGCTTCATAAGTTAGAAAAAATGTTCTGCTCAGCGGAAATAACGCAATGAATGTTGTTGAACTGTCAATATGAAACAGATTAGTCTTCATCGTTTACGAAACAATTAGATTAGTTGGTTTGTACTTATTTGTTCGACTAGTGGTCACTAGCGCGTGTGAGCGCTGAAGGTTCTGCGTTTTATTCCCAAATCGGCCTTTTTTTTTTTTGAGGTTGGGAAATCATCGCATGTCTTCTCCCGCTCTGGGCGCAGCGGGAGGGCGTGTCAGACTTTTACTGACTAAAACCCACCCGTGTTCCTTCAGTTGCCTGTTGCCAAGGTCCCGGTATCTCTTTCGGACTTTCCCACAACCCTGGCAGGCATCGGTCCTAGCGGACCCCGTTCCCAAATCGGCCTAAAATGCCATTGGAATTTTCATTGGGAATTTCTCAGCGTAGTGTGGGACGCCCCCAGCTAGATGGATCGACGACTTTACAAAACATGGTCGGGACAGACTGCGTGCGGAAGGCGGAGAACAGAGTGTTGTGGCGCAGCCTATGTCCAACCGTGGACTGTGATAGTCTGGATTTGTTTCCGGTTACAGGCTCAATAGGCTCGCTCCCTATACCGTGAGAATTACATATAACTGGCGAAATGTAGAAAGCCGGGAAATACAAGCGTGATATTATATGTTGTTTTTGGTTTGGCCGTTGTTAACTGGGGTACTTTTGTATACTAGTGTCATCCCGGAACTTCCACTCCGGAAAATTAAAAACTTCACGCAGGCAGTTCCGGTCCACACTGCTATTGAAATATAACGAAGTCTTTATATTTAATGTTTTTCCCGTCTCGCTTGTATGGACCGACTGCTCATTATCGCGGCCGTGGGAATATGCTGTCATCTTCCGATATTATCATAATTATCACAAAACACCGCAAGACTATTATTCTTAGATGAAAATATATTCATAGAAATTGATGTGAATAATTGGTCCATTAGATTCGGAGAAAATTAACTGTGACAGACGGACAGACAGACACACGAGTGATCCTAAATGGTTCCGTATTTTCATTCGGACATACGGAACCCTAACTTTATTCATAGATTACAGGAAAACCTATATTGATATATATACCTACCTACATTTTTTATTTTGTATTGTGCGTTTAGTTTGTGCAGAATAAACAATTTTTCTTTCTTTCTTTCTTTTTCTTTTCTTCTTCTATAAGAAGTTTATGGTCTTAAAATAACATGTTAAATCTTTACGGAACCCTTTATTGCGCGGGGTCGGACACGCAATTGGCCGGTTTTTTTTTTTTAATTATTACTATTTGAACCACTGACCCATTGATTAAAGAACATAATGATGCAAAAATCGGGCATATTCCGTGGGAAAGTGAAACTGTTATCTTATATGTGCGCAGTACCTGAGCATGAGCCGGGCTACGTTATCAGCGCCAATGTGAGTCAATATTGATGTTACGGTTTACTTCATCTGGACTCTGTAAACTAGGCGCGGAATATCGCGTTTATAGTGATTAATGTAGTTAAACCCGAAAGTCTGACAACCAGTCTTGCCAAGGGGTTTTTTTTGTTACTGTGTTGTGGAGGTCAGATAAGCAGTCACTCCATGTAAAATACTGGTATTCAGCTGCTTCCATTCCAACCGGATGGTTGGAATGGAAGCCGACCCCAACATAGGTGGGAAAAGGCTAGACAGATGATGAGTGATTAATGTAGTAATGGGTGTGTGTGCATTACTCGTGGCTAAATAATAAGCCGCACGGCTCGACCGCAGGTAAAGCTACGATTGCGGCAGTCGGTTCGTAGATGGGTGACCATCCATTAAATATCGAGACTTTCGAGAGCCCTACGTGCAAGCTTGATATTACAAACAAGTTCTTTCTCCTAATCAAAATCTCGTGAATCGTGCGACAGTTACAAATGCGCACTAAAGATAGCGACTAGTTAGAATCACTTGCTTTCCATACAATAGGAGTTGTCATTGATCAAGAGGGCAGCGACGCCGGCTTCTTCTTTCCTGAATACAACGACCATGGCTGATGCCTGAATATGCACCAAATACCGATTTGTCTGTCGCGGGGTGATTACAATCGGATAGGGAATCTATTCGATTGTTGCTGGGGAGTTTGTTGCGCCAGTTCTTCTTTCCAGCTAAATCACTAGGAAGTGGTGAAGGGCGGGCTTTTGAAGGGCCTGTCTTATGAAATTTTGACATTCAAGTGCTGATTCGCATGCCCAGTGAGCTGCGAGCCAATATATAAGACCTAAGACAGTTAGAAGGCGTTGCGGTAGACCGCGTACAAGATGGCGGGACGTGCTACACAAAACAAAGGATCAGTGGTCCGAGTGGAGAGGCATTTGTCCAGCAGAGGGAGGATACAGTAACAGTATTACAAGGCGGTGTTTTTACTAGTGTAAAGCTCGCACCAAAGTTTATCCGCGATGTGGTAACACGCCGCCGCGCTGGCCTAATTACCACTGACATCTGTCCAAACAGATTACAACATATTACTCTAACCGTCTAACGCATAATCAAGTTACTGAGTCGGGCCGTTGATTACGCTGTTTTTAATAAAGATCGGCGTAAGGTTCGCCCTACATCAATCAAGCAGGATGTCAAAATCAAGTAATCTATCCAAACTTGGCTGTGAATAAGCACTTTTCGAACGTCTAATGTTTACTATGACACTGGTTGTTTTAATGTTGGCAATAAGCTAGCATGGGTGTAGATAAATTACATAAGACAGTCCCCCGGATGCCCGCCCTTCACCACTTCTTAGTGCTTTAGCTGGTAAGAAGAAGTGGCGCAACAAACTGTCCAGCTGCACACAGCTGGACAGTTTGTTGCGCCACTTCTTCATCACTGCACACATGCAGTGATGTCGTACGACGTCATTGCAAAGCTTTTGGTTAAACGTCCCCGTCAACTTGCGATGCGGCATGATCGTGTTATTTTTACCATATTTTGATATTGTATTATCACATTTTAGGACAGCAATGGCTTTCCCCTTTCATACGCAGAAGAAACGAGCATTGATCACTATGCTTACCACTTCGTGTTGGTTTCCTCATGTAGTTATTCTTTGATTAGCTTAAAAGTAAGCACTCAGACTTTCAGACCAGTACTATGTATCTTGAGAAGTTAATTGTAAGCTCTGGGGCCACCGCGATTGATTATAAGAACATGTAAATGACAGGGGTTACAGTCAAGACAGATATTAATGTTACGCGACATTAAGTCCGAGTTCTTTTTAACATCCGATCACTTCGAAAATAGTCGGCTTGTCTATCTTGACGACATGCTCATCGGGTGGATTAAGTTAATTTGGAACCGGAAAGAGAGGCTTGATAAAAGACGGGCTAAATATCATTCTATGGACTATAGTAGACACTTGTAGACTTGTAAGTGGTCAGTATAAGAAAAAGTATTTCCGCATTTTCAATATTCTATAGAACTTCAATGTAAGGAACGGTGTTTGACACTAACAAAAACTCAACCATGTAGAATTTAATTTTGGCCTCCAAAGTATTTTTAGCTGTTCGTTAATTAACGAGGCAAAGCAAGAGTTTATTTTCATGTGAAGTTCATAGTTCACATCCCTATTTAAGAACTTCTTTTAGAAATAACGTAAAGAAGTGACTGCATCTTTATTCTATTGGTCGCATGAGCTACTCCCGAGTATGGTATGAGGTCCTGGGTATGATTCCCAGCTCGAGCAAAGTTTTATTGGGTGTTTCCATCTGGAATTTCTCAGTAGCAGCCCGGAGTCTGGATTAGTGCCCGGTTGATGGCAATAGGCTCGCACCCTATTAAATGTCACTTAAAAATAACTGGCGAAATGTTGGTGTACATCTACCATTAGATGACAGGCGTGATGTTTAAGTTATGTAAGTCTCTGGACATGACAGGGTGAAGATCAATAAGATTCATATCAGTTCGCGCGGCCTATATAAAAATGAGAGCTTTGATTTCAGCGTCGGTCGGTGTTGCAACAGATCAATCGATTCTACGATGCATTCCGTCTTGTTGTTGAAAAAAAAAGCCGGCCCAGTGCTTGACGGACCACGTACAATGAAGGGGGAATTAAACTTAACACTGTAATTGAAAAACATGTTCTCTCATACATTCCAACTACAAATGTAGATAGTAAGTACTACAACTGTATATATAAATAGTGAGTTCTACCATGGCTGCATGGAATTAGTATGTACTATCATGGCAGCATGGAATTAATATGTACTATACAACTTCAAATTTAAATGAACTATGATCCAATTTCGACCACTGGGCGACCACTAGTAATGTTTATGTAGTCTATGTTCCAGAACTATGAATTCTTTTTATTATTCAAAGCCAGTTACAACAGCTATAAGTTAAGTAAGATTGATGTCAGTCAGCGGCCTGCATGTAAAACGTAAACTCTTTTATTAGCAGCGAGTGTGGTGCAACGCGCACATCAAACAAAACGGTGCAGCCGCCATCTTGTTTTGTATATTTCATAACTGCGGGTACTTCCGCGTGTCACGCAGTGGGATCAGCCAATGATTAACGAGATAGGAGATTAAAAGGGTTTTATTTAATAGTTATCGAGCAATATAATAAATTAAAGCTTTTGTTCGTTGTAATAAAATATTTTATGTTGAATATTAATAAGAGTGTCATCAAAGCATTTCTGGCCATTAATTGTTTTACGTATTTCATCATAATCATTTTACTTTTATCCCAATTTATTTGTGCTGGTGATAGAAGACATCCTACGATGTCTTCTTCTACGACATTTCTCATCTCATTTCTGTTGTAATGTGTCTGAAAATAGATCTTGGTACGTCTTTATAGCTGCGCGAAGCAACTGTCTTTTTACATTTTAGTACTTTACCACCCACCACTACCACCACCTTTTAGTACTCGCAACCGGCGTGCCTGTATGACCAAATGTATGAACGTAAACGAAGCGATCAGGAGGTCAAGTCTACTAATTTATAAACGTGTCAGTGGTCTCGCAATGATGAGTTTTTGTTAGATTTTGTATGGCATACCTATCTGTTAAAAAAATCAAGTAATAAAAACTAAAACCCAACTACGACTTACAAGGTATAAACAAGACACCACAGACAGACAAATTAAAAATCCGGAGTCACACGTGTTAGGGCATAAATCGAACAGATTACGTGTGACTCCGGATTTTTAATTTGTCTGTCTGTGGTGTCTTGTTTATACCTTGTAAGTCGTAGTTGGGTTTTAGTTTTTATTACTTGATTTTTTTTTAAATTCTTTTGTGGTTATAATATATATATTTTTGAAATGTGCTCATTAAGCCCTATCATTTGATACCCAACATGGTACGATTACACCATATTTTTTTTTAAGTTCCTCACTTTATGTCCTCTAGAGGGCGCCATTTTTAATTTAATGTGACTTCACATAGCCTATAACCAGCGGACAATCACGACGCTTCTAACGATACCTCATTTGTCAAATTGTGATAAGTGGTTTGGAAGATAGGAGGGAACAGATGAACATACATACATACATACATACATCTGTGTACCTGTGTACTGAAGAGTCCAATCGTCAAGGAATTAAACGTCAATGAGCTATGGCTATACTATAAGTTGGGCGAACAAGTCCTCTCCTTTTCATATTATTGACGTAGAATGAAATATTATATTACTGAAAACCAAATGCATGTACTACGTACCTGTGTTTAACGGCTAAATATTTATTCATTCATTTAACAGCTAAATATTTATTCATTCAATCGTCTATCTTGACGATTCTTTTAAGAAAGTTATTTCTCTTGAGCCCTTCCCTTCATCCCTTAACGGCGTCAAAATAACGCGAACTATTTAACTAAGATCCACATGGATTCTCATAAGACTCATAGGTTGGGTAATTTAATAGGACTATATTCGTTAAATTTTTGAGGTAATACCTTCGCACAAAGTGCGTCACACCGCCAGAGACGGCGTAAATAAAAACTGATAGTACTGCAGTAGGACTCACGACAATACCTGCGTTACCCCGCCCCTGCGGCGTCGTTAATATTCTACAAGAAGGAGGGTACGGTCATGCTATATTCTCATTGCTACAATACTCTGCTTTCTATATCAAACTAGCTTCTCCCCACAACTTCGTTCGCGTGAAAGTTATTGTAGCATAAAAAGCAGTTGTTTTAGCATACAATATATCCTATGACATTCGTAGGGAACTTGGCGCTACAACTTTCTATTCCCAGTCCAAGACCCAGAGGCAGATCCAAAACAAGATGGAAGGCTGTAGTGCTAAAGGACATGAAGGAGTGTCAGGTCTCCCAGGACGACGTCGAGGATAGAGCGAGTGGAAGAGAAAACCAGGAAGGCTGACCCCACCACCATGTGGGATACATAGCTAGGAAGAGAGAGATATCTAACACACTGTGCAATACTGTAGCTTCCCATTAGTAAGAGAATTTTCAGAATCGCAGCAATAGTTCCGAAGCTTGGCCTCTACATGCAAAGTCGCATTTTTTTACAATATTAGTAAAGAAGTCGGATCGTTCTAGTTGTCAATGCTGATGCCGCGGTGTAAAGATTCTCGTCAGTCTATAAGGTTGGCAACAGGGTTAATTACCTCACGTATTTAAGGCAATAAGCTCACCCCTATTACATGGGACTTAAACATAACTAGCGAAATGTATGTGTACTATTAATAGGTACACGTCTGCCTGACCCTTCCGGGTATCGTCTTTGCCGATAGCTTTTTGATATACGCGTACACAAGATAAAGTCAGATTTTCTCGAGATAAGGACATTAAGTGCGTCATAAAGACACTACCTGTGTCTTGTCTTTGCCAAAATCAGCGACATCATTAAACATTGTAATAAAAGGAGGGTAGGATGACGTCATGGTAAACAATAAATATTTCTTCTCACCTCAATGGATAGCATACATAACTTAAGAGTATTTGAGAAAACTTGATGCCTGTGTTGTTACATTTCTTTGCATTAACGTAGAATCGTCTACTGCTGTATAAAATCAATTTCTTTTAACTTAACAGACAGCTGTGCTGCTGAGGAGTTTGCACCAATTCTTCCCAACTAAAGGACTAGTTTCAATAAATGACTATTGATATTGATTGATTGTAATAATTAAGCGCCTTACATGGTATAGGTACACAGGATTGACTCCATGTTCATCCCCATCAGGGTGGGTTGTAGCAGCTGGATCAGAGAAGCTGATGATTGAGTTAAATGGCGTGCGGTTGGAGCAACCTATGTCCACCAGTGGACTGTTATACTGCTATACGCAGAAGATGACCATGATGTCCCATCGAATTGATAAGAAGGTCACCATAAATAGAATAGTAAACATTTATTTGCTGAGAATGTCGGTATACGGCCTCGTTAGTCTAGTGGTTCCAAGCGCTACTGCTGTTCTTTGCTGCTGAGCATGGTCCTGGGTTCGATTCCCGGGTCGGACAAAGTATTAGTGGATTTTTCCATCTGGAATTTCTCAGTAGCAGCCCTGAGTCCGGAGTCTGGATTTATGCCCGTCGAAGCCAATAGGCTCGTCCCCAGCAAGTTTAGAAAATAATATAAACAGGGGTGTATATTGTGTGGGCGTGTGACGTCGGATATAAATAGCTTTGAGCCGTGACAGATCGATCGATTCCTATTTGTATTTCCTTCAGACATATATCAATCACGTCCGCAGTACTAGGATTGTTAAGTTACTTAGCTGTAACTATAACAAACATCATTTCGACCTACAGATCACCAAATATAGAATCAAACCAATGTAGTCTAGGAAGGCCTATATTTGAAAGTTCCATCACAGAGCCGATTGTCAATTATTTATAGATGAATTTGATGGAGGTTGTATACTTGAATGAAAGTGTTTTAAGATTCGAGTAAAGGCTCTTACATAATGGCGCGAATCGCCGCGCGACGCGACGCCGCCGCATTGTTTGCCGTGAAGATTTCTTAGAAATTGTTTTGTTAAAATTCGCATCGCGCGGCGAATCGCGCCAGTATGTAAGAGCCTTAAAACCGTTTAGATTCTGTCTCTACAAACCTCGCCGTATGATGCCGTAGGTGAGTATATGTTCCTTGCTACAAATTGTTCCGGCAAGGAGAAAAAGTCGTTGTGTATTCATGTATTGTGTGTGTTTATTGTGGTATTAATAATCATGTGTTCCATCAAAATAGTCTCTTAATTACAATAGCATTATTAACGAGGTTCCATCAGTTTCTAAATTGGCCCAACGCTAGACATTGGATACTTTGTACCTGTCTGTCCGTCTGTCGCCACGTCGTAAATACAGGCTGGAGGTAGCTGACGTCACTTCGTTTATCGCCTTTCTCGGAAAGAGGTGGAAAGTGTTTGAATAGAGTGTCCATTGCGTACTTAGGATGATAGACAGATAAACTTGAAGGATAATAAAATAGAAATAAAGCATTTGGTAAATTGTACAGTTGATAGTTATCGTACCTCGTATTGATATTAGAAACATTGTACGACAATTTTGTGTTGCGTAATGTAAATGATTTTGCATACTATTCTATAGAATCATTTTTTTTTCTAACTGAACTGGCAGCTGTGATGGTGGGGAGTTTCTTGCGCCACTTCTTCTTCCCAGCTAAAGCACTAGGAAGTGGTTAAGGGTGGGCATTTTTGGGGACTGTCTTATGTAATTTTGACGTTCGACTTTTGATTATGATTTTTTCGACACCAAAGTCGTTTAAAACCTAAGTAAGTAATGGGAATTCGTAATTGCTTTTAGGTATAATACTGCGATTCTTAAAGGCCAAATAACGAAATCCTCGCTTCTAGATCCAAATGTTTCTGCTAGGTTTACTGATGCTCAAAGACGGAAGCATCTATAACAAAGACAGTACAGATTAAGAACATCATTGAAACAGAAATGAAATATTATTTTGGCCTCGATTAAATTACAGCGGTGTCATTTTAAGCAATAAATCATTGCTTTTCTATCCAAAACTCCAGACAGCTCCCTGTTAATCGCCAATCACAACTTTGAATTCAGATCCACAACCAAGCGAGCTATCGGTAAAGCAATTAATTGGTTGCAGTCCCCTGATATACATTAATTAGTTTACTGCTTCACTTCACAGCGGGTTGTAATTTGTAATTCTATGTAGCGTCGAGAGAACTCAATACTAGTAACAATATTACTAAATATAGCTCCAAGAAATCGAAACCACGAATTCGACTAAATGGAAACGGATACAAACTTAATTTCCATAACATCACGACTGTAATCCCCGAAGAGTACTCTCACATTTCGCCATCGGGGGCGAGACTATTGCCATCAACTGGGTACAAATCCTAGACTCCAGGCTGAGATATTCCAGAAGGAAAAACCCAATAACACTTTACCCGACCCGGGAATCGAACCCAAGACCTCGTGCTCACTAGTAGCACTTGCGACTGCAAGACAAACGAGACAAAGCACACAATTTTTGGAGTTTAATAGATCTGACACAAAATGCTTCCGTCTATCATAGGCAATACTAACGCAGATGCATTACCAGAGACATCAAGCTGAAAAAACTGGATCACAGTTACGCTGTTTGCCGGCAGAGATAGGTCGCCATCATCCGCCTGCCCTTATCCCAATTCATTAGAGGTCGGCACAACACATTTTTTCTTCAATACTTCTCTATCAGTCGTCATCTCGGTAGTTACCCTCTTCAAAAAATTAAAATATTTTATATCACATAAGCCTACATGGGCACTTATGAAACGTCAGAAGCTAGCACGGTTCCAATTGGTCGGTTCCTATGAAGAAGAGCCGGCAAGAAACTCCACGGTTACTCTTTTAAAAGATAATTGGCTTTTACAATATTTTCGAATCGAACATGTTCAAAAAAAAGTCTACAGTTCTCTAAGCCTACAACTTTCTTCAGTTTTCTTCAGTCTTTCTAGCCATATCATCTTTCACACAGGCCATCTATCGTTTCTTTGGTCTTCCCCTGCTCTTATAGCCATCCACATTTATACTCGGAACTTTCGATATGCCGATGCTGAGGAACAACAAAAATGTCGTATGTCGTAATGTTGTAGTCGAGCTCCTTCATAAAAAGCTCATCGACTAAGTTACAAGGTGACTTTGAGTTACGGAATGTCTAAACGCTAAGCTCTGTAATTTCGGTAATAAAAGAACTTAGTACCTGTCTACCCTTTGTCGCCATGAGGTAGTTGGTTTGGCAGTAACGGGGGAGCGGTGAATGTAGGGGGAGGGCTGTGACGTCACTAGGAGAGCTTTATTGCGCACTACTTGGGTCGCACAAAAGAGAGTATTGGAATAGCTTTCTAGTTTAGTATTTTATTTTATTTGATCGGTTGAAATTTGGCTTACAAGCTTAAACTCTTCCTGATAAAAAAATGCTTAGGTGGTGGTAGGAAACCACCATCTGTAGACAGCCGTAACTGGAAAATTAATCATTCAGTTATTCATGCAAAGGTATTGCCGATGCATTGCCAAAATTATCGACAATGTTTAATCCTTATATCGGGATGAAAAGTATCCTATGTCCAGGTCATGATCTACCCATGTGCCAAATCCAAATCTGTTCAGCCGTTTTAGCGTGAAAGCGTAAAAAACAAACTCACTTTCGGATTTATAATATAAGTTAGGAAGTTAGGATTTGTGAATAAGCAGGAGCGGGTTTTTACGACTTGACAATACATCGAGATTTCTTAGTTTCGAGTATATACACATGGAATAAATTCTCTAAACGATGGTGAAAGCCTCATCAAAACCTGTTACGCGGTTTAGAAGAACAATGCGGACATACAGAGAAACACGAAAACCGACTTTAATTTATAATTGTATAGATATAGATAGTAGGATTCAAGACTTGAGGATTAAGAGATTTGTTTTGCAAATAGAAAGCACTTGAGAAAACAATACAAGTCGTAAACAGGTTATTGCAATAATGCATCACAAGCAGTTGTGTTGTACCTTCACCTTTAAACCTCCGTGTGTAATGTATTCCGGGTCAGTCTCGTGTGACTAACGCGTATTGTTATTCAATAGTATTGAGTACTATCTTCATCCCACATCTCCGTGTGCGTGGATTTTTTTGTTTTAATATGAAATATATCCTGTGAAACTCATTAAAATACTGTAGGTTCTCATTAGTGAAATAATTTTTCGAATTGCTTTTACCGAACTATTTGTCTATGCTACCATCTCTGAAAATCACAATCACGTGCCTTGACTTCCTGAGTCTATCCAATAGTGTTTATCTATACTTTCTTATAATATTAAAAAAAAATCAAGTAATAAAAATTAAAACCCAACTACGACTTAAAAGGTATAAACAAGACACCACAGACAGACAAATTAAAAATCCGGAGTCACACGTGTTATGGCATAAATCGAACAGATTACGTGTGACTCCGGATTTTTAATTACATTTTAAATAACAGGGTGAAAAATCGATCTAGCTAGGTCTCATTGCTGGGAAAATTCATTCTCACTATTTTCATCCGAGCACCGCCCGGTCGTTTTATATTACTCATTAGCTACTAGGCTATATAGTATTGTGAATACTAGAGGATTGAATAAAAATATTGGTCGATCGTAATGATCTTCCGATTCCAGAATAACATCCGACGATCGGAAACATGGCCCCGAATACAAAGTGAAGGCGCTAACAGATATGAAAGATGATTTTAATAGCCAAAGGATTGTGTATTTAGGCCGTCAAAGACGATGAGAATGCCTCAAGAGAGACGATTTTATCTTTCTTTACAATACTAGCTCCGGGACTACGTGTGCATGAAACTTCTTGTTTTAAAATAAAATATGTTATAGCCTCGGGAATGAAAAATTAAAGAATTTTGGGAATCATAGTACCGAAGATTACTTCCTGCACAAAAACTCAAATTTTTTACCTCTTACAGTTTGTTATTTAAGCTACAACAAAAAGCTGTACATTTCCGGGGTGTCCTCTACGTACAAGTAAGTAACTTTTACTTTCATCTCACAACTTTTGTACCGTACTTACAAGTAAAGTAAACACCCCGACTAGAGTTAGCACCCAAGTTAAGAAATAAAGGGGTTAGTGTCGATCTGGGTCAAAAACTCTCAAACGACAGTCTTAATGAATTAAGAACTGTTGACAAATACTAGGATTAATCGCGCCAGGAGAAGCCGAGAGAGCTTTAACAAAAAATTAATTACTTACTCTTAGAACGAAATAACGATATTTCAGTTAAGTCTTGAGGTTACTATAGTACCTTTAAAGTACTTACGAATTTCTAATATCAAATCATGTCCAGCCTTTGCTCAACTGTGTTGGGGTCGCCTTCCAGTCTAACTGGATGTAGCTGAATACCTGTATTTTACACGGAGCGACTGCCTATCTGACCTCCACCACAACCCAGTTACTGGGTAACACGATACCTCTTGGTAAGACTGGTTGTCAGTTGTCACTTTTGAGCTTCTAACTACCCATAACGACGTCGAATGAACGAACGTCAAAGATGTACGAATTAGCAGAACTGCTAATTTGCTTTCCGACGGCCAGTTTCCTGACGGACAGTCAATTGTTCATCAATAAAGAACAGTTGACTGTTACTTTTGATGAAGAAACTGGCCGCGAGCCACGTAGGGGTCTCGAATAGTCTCATGTCATGAATGGTCACCAATCCATGAAACGACCACGGTAAACTTACCTTAACCTTTGGTCAACCCGTGCGGCTGATATTAGCCACGAGCCCCTCTATTTCTAACATCATCCCGCAGATTTATGAGCGAAACGTAACGTGTGAATAAAACATTACATTTTGAGGTCAGACGTACTAACAATATCTATCTGAGGTCACGCACTGACCTCTGTTAGATTAATGCAGCACGACGCGTAACTTATAATTGTTACACCCACATCCCGAAGCAATTTTAGTAGAAGCAAACAGTCAGGTGGACGACAATACATACAGTATTAAATTATGGAACTGTGTTTAATAAATATACGGTTTCTACGAAGTAGGTGTGCAGTAATTGATCGATATCCAGTGACCTATATTTGTCACTCTTTGAAAATAATTTTATTTACCAAGACAAGAAGATATTCTTAGAATTTTCTTCACATCGATATTAACAACGATTCCTGTAAAGTTATGTTTATTATTTATGCGGAGGTACGCTACCTTTACTACAGAACTTAAAAGCGGGGCACAATAAAGGCCAAAACATTTATACGTTAAATTATATTATGAAGAATATCGTCAATATACCGTATTCAAAAATAATTCGCGTTAAAAACTGCTCGATAACATGTATTAAGTCGCGAACAGACCCGCATCTGCGACACTGTGACAATGCGACGACTCTCAGGTCAAGGTCAAGATATGGATTACATCGGAGCACGGAGCAGTTGCCAAGTTCCGCACATTGCACACCGGATCTAGTGCAGGCGTATTACCAGATCACTATCATATCGATGCGGTAAACGGGGACGGTTAAGTAGGGTAGATGACGCGATACGCTGACAATGCGCTGTGGTTAAGCTTGTTGCCGCTTTATTACCCGACTGTGGCGAAGAAAAAAGGAGGGTTATGATTTTGACCGGTATGTATGTATGTATGTATGTTCATCTGTTCCCTCCTATCTTCCAAACCACTTATCACAATTTGACAAATGAGGTATCGTTAGAAGCGTCGTGATTGTCCGCTGGTTATTACAAACTATTACTATTACTATTACTGGTTAGACAAATTAAAAATCCGGAGTCACACGTAATCTGTTCGATTTATGCCCTAATACGTGTGACTCCGGATTTTTAATTTGTCTGTCTGTGGTGTCTTGTTTATAGCTTTTAAGTCGTAGTTGGGTTTTAGTTTTTATTACTTGATTTTTTTTACGTTTTATAACTATAAAGCACACACTTTCGTTATATTTTGCTGTGACTGAATACTGGTTTAATAAGTTGTTATACAAATTAAAATGTTACTGTTAAAACTAACGTTAACATAATGCATAGGATATATGTATGATAGCAGATCTTGTTGTGGCTGTCGGAAAGAGAGTTTAAAATACTCTTAGAACTCCTATACGAGTACACTGTCAACAGAATTGTGTAAGAATGTAGGTTTAAGTTTTGTAAGGCTGCGGCATAATAATTAATGACAAATACAAATGTATTGCATGCAGTTAGCCTTCCTTAAAAAATGTTTTGACGACCCAAGCTTTGCAAACACACCTGTTGTGACCGCAGTTTATTGTTATTAGCGCAAAGAATATAGCACCGCCTAACCTCCTAAAACGTATCTCAGTCCTTTACGGCTTCTTACCAACAGGTGCTGTTGTTTCCTTTACCGTGAAGCAGTCAACGATGAAATATGATAAGATAGAATAATCCAGTTCAAAGGATAGCTAATATTATTTTTAGCGCTAGTGGCGAGAAGGGTGGGGGCACCTCGGGGCTGGCGGGGGAGGAGGGGGGATGCTAGGAGGACATAGCCGACCTAATTGGCGATGTCCTTCCTAAAGGTCAGGTGCGTAGTACGCAGTACTTGCGCGGAGGAGTTAAACATGCATGAAGGGAGGAGGGATAGAGGTTTATTTTGAAAGGACCGCATTCATTGTTCTCCGGAACTGTTTATTTTGCCAAAGTTCTAAGGATCCTAAATAAAATACTAGTCAAAAACCTGTATGAGACAATAGGCTAAAGAAGCAGCATTTCCCTACTGTAGGGTGAAGGAGGCCTTAAGAACAGAAAAGGAACAATAATTAATTTATTAATATGATGCAACTCGCTATTAACGTATATTCAAGCTTTGGAAGAACTGTTCTAGTGAAACCAGAGGGGTAATTGCGTAACTTCAGCGTAACACATTTACAATGGCAATTTGCACAGGAGGGGGTTTCTCGGATGGTTCTGATCCTCAATGCAGACATTGAGGATCGGCGTCTCCCCGCAGACCATAGCCCATCTTTCATCTTACGCCGCATGCCATCACATGCACACTGAGGACCTTATGTCTGCATCAGCGAATGGTATATGGCGTTGCTGAGTTCTGGGCCAATCAAGTTGCCCTCGACAAGCTAAAGAAGATGCCTTTCATCTTGACAGGTGAACAATATTCATTACGTTATTTACGTTGTTGAGCAGACGAATTTGTCAAAGATATGAAGCAATGGTTTAGCAATTTCCTTCAAAATCTTTCGTATTTGATACAAACTGTATTACGCAATTAGGGTGCAAGTTACTCCAAATAAATTGCGGTACGGTAGTAGGAAAACGCGAATTACATCAACTCAAGTTTTCAAGAATTACAAATGTGTTCTGAAGATTTCAAAGCAGACGGTCCATATTAACGTACAATGTATTCCTTTGAAAGCAACGAAACACAGACAGCCATAGATCATAGATTACCTAACAGTCGTCTAAGTTTAGTTTGTATGACATCACTTTATATTCAGTGGAGTGTTTCATTTGAAGCAACTGTTCAAATAGTCCATGTTTTGATGAGATATTAGTTTTGTAAGTATGTACCTACAGTATACAAGCGTGAGTTCATTGGGTCGAGAATTGAGGAAAAATGGTGGAATATTATCATGACTGCCTCCTTGGTGAAGCCATCGCAAGCGCTACTGCTGAGCAAGACAACTGGGTTCAATTACCGGGTCATGCAAAGCGTTATTGGGTTTATCCATCTGGAATTTTTCTCAGTAGCAACCTGGAGTCTGGATTTGTGCCTGGTTGAGTGCAATACGCTTGCCTATTACATTGGACTTAAAACATAACTGGCGAAATGTGGGGATACTATCGGTACAGCCCTGCCTAACTCTTCAGGAAGTACAGGCAGTGGGTCAGACAAAATTAAAAGAAAAAAAAAAACAATCTTAAGGTTCCGTGACGAAACCCTGAGAACAACATAAATTATTTAGCTTGAGCACTCGATCGGATCCAACCCAGGAGCTGGGACCTTTATAGATATTCGCGAGTCGCAACCACTGCACAAACAAGGCAGTCGAGCCTACTAAACAGTACTGCACGTACGTATGACTCAGGATCAGACTTCGATGGTCAGTTCGATGGTGAACGGAATTGTACACAATGTCGGCACTTCAAATATTGCAACTCACTTGTTTGGAGCACAATGCTGTGGACAGACAATAGGAGGGTAACAATTAAGGAGTACCGTTGGAATGGCGAGCAGCAAGTTGCTATTATACAACCAGACTTATCTGGAAGTGGTGACACAATTGATGGAATTATTATTTGGCAAATTGAAGACTCCTTATAATAGGCACCCTATACTTTGTACTTACTTTCCAAAGGGCGCCTACAGGACTCTACTGTCCGTCTGTTGTTCATCATCATCACCTCATCTTCTGAACCTTAATAGGTGGACACTATCAAGTTGAGTGTGTACCTTTGTGGCCGCTTTAATAACAAATAATAAAATAAAATATAACTTTAATTTTTAACTTCATTTACATAAGAAAATAAATGAAACAAATTCTTTTGTTCATTTATTTTCTTTAAATATTTGTTAAAAATAGCTTTGTTAATTATTTGTCTTGGAACAACCTACCCTCTCACTAGAAGTCTGGTGTTGGTAGCTGCACCAGAGATTAAACTATTGCAGCATTTGTTTGTATGTATTTGTTTTTGTTCCTAATAAATAATTTAATAGGGAATATGCATGTGATTCAAATATGGGTCAAATATTTTTTTTTAAAACTATATTACTTCAGAATTATGCCCCCATCAATATTTTTGAATAAAATTTCTTTTTGAGCGAGTAATTAATTTTTAAAAAGTCCCAAAAAACTGTGGGTAATTCAAATACTTGAAAAGCTAAAAGTGGATGTGACGTAACAATCCGGGATAACAATCAAAATGTCAATGTCAAGTCAATCAACAAGTGTCAAGTCGATGTCAAACGCACCTACAAAAAGGAGTGTTTGACGTTGACTTGACAGTTGCTTGTTTGTTTTCACGGACCGTGACGTCACCACACCAAGCGCGCCAAATGGAGGGCGTTTAAATAGCCCGAATCGGTTGGATATTTTTAAACATTTTTTTAAGTACTTTAAATTGCTTTATTGCCGTCCATTTTTTTAAAACTATTTGACGATGTAAACTATCGAAAAAAATATTAAAAAAATACATTCATATTCCCTATTGAATAATACATCTGGTCATACATGCTGAGAATGACCTTTCTGAACAACTGCTTATAGTGACAGTCATGTCTAAGTACTGCTCGTAAGTACGTTCCAATGTTTACGTAGCATTAGGAATCAATATCACTTGATGCCTAATACAGAGATTATTCCATTAGAGTCATACCAAGCGCACATTGTGTTCAGACTAGTAGGCTAGGTTATATGACTGGATTATGGCATGTCCTGAGTACGTAAATGGATTACCGCAACACATGGCAGCAATGGATTTAAAAAGGTTAATCCTTTAGTACAGTATGCTGGTGTTGACACTGGAGCCATTTTTATTTAAAACTGTGTGACCTCACTGTTATTGAATACTTGATTTAATGCAAAACTTTTTCAGTTTTTTTACAATACAAGGCATATCTTCTGATCTAGTTGAGATGAAGCCATTTTTTTATTTCAAAATTTATTACAGTAAAATTCTTGTTATAAAACTTTCAAGAATCACAGTTCACAGTTACATGTCAAACAAAAAACTTTTGTAATAATAAGACTATTAGTATTTGATAATAATTTTATTATATCAATTTATGACCTGCACAAGTGCACAGACTTGTTTTCTTACTGGAGTTATGAGCTTGGTTTTGGAGAAAACGAAAACTGCACTTTCATTTACACAAAAACCTGTGGTACCTACTCTTAGAAATATTAGCTGTGGTTTAGGTAAACCTGAATATAATCTACTAAGTTAATACTTAAAAGCGAACATTTTACTAGTCAAGGAAAGTAGCTCGTAATACCGGCAAATTACCGTACACCAACAAAACACTACATAAACATTAGGAGCTTTTCCCGGTCTGTCAAACCTATAAAACCTCATCGACAAACCGATAAAAACAAAGAAAAAATAAATAAATCCGCGCCAAAAGCATCCAATAATTCAAAAATCGAACGCCGAAAGCCACTGACGTCACGCTGCATTACCGTCACTTTAAATGTAGGTCATCTCCGTTGCACACAAGTTTACTGAGCTTATTTACTTGTCGGCCACCGGCTCACCGGCTGCTCGGGCCTGCTGCCCACCGCTGGTCCGCGGGCACCGTGGGCGACCGAGTACCGACACACTACACCGCACTGTTTAGGCAGCTCACAACTTCACAATAATACCACAAATCCGTAATTAAACACGTTGTTCCGTTGCGAAACGCACTAGAGCCGTTTTAATCACTTCACTAAGCACTAACAACAATCACTGTGTTTTATTTAGTTAATGAACGTCGGTAAATGTTTTATTTTGTGTGTATTTTTTGTTGTACATGATAACTTTAAGTTTATTTTGATGACGTAAAACGCGAGTGGCGAGCGGCCGCCGAGTGACGTAGAGCGCCGCGGAATGGCGCATTTAGGCAGGGGTTGCCATCACGTGAACACTATCTACCACTCATTGTTTGAAATAAAATTAAATGTTTATTTCAGTATGTAGATCTTCTAATACACTTTTACAAGTCAATATGTTCAAAATTTTAAAACTAGATGACGCCGGCTTTTCTTAGCTGACTGATCCTTGAGTTAAAAGCCGAAAAAAATCAGATTTTTCTCTTAAACTCATGTAACGTTTGAACGTTACATTATTAAGATGTGCGAGTCAAAAAATGCAGGGCCATGTCTGGAAGGGCTTAAGACTTAGGTTAAGCAGAAACACCCACATTTCACCAGTTATTTGTCCCATATATTAGGGGGCGAGCCTATTGCCATCAATCGGACACAAAACACAAAAATGCACACAACAAACACAATAACATTACTTATTATTTTTCAAAATGAATAACTAAGCTGCTAGAAACGAGGTAATGAAATACCTTCTTCCCAAAAAGAAGGCAAATGTCGAGTTGTTGGCAACATTATAATAAATGTCATTGGGTTTTGCGGTGCTACTACGGATCACAAAGTCGATCGTGTGTCGTAACACTTTCCGGCGGTGAAAAAAGCTCACTAGAAACACGGTTCCAAAATTAAACTTAACTTAAATCATTTTATACCATGCCCCCTCTAAAAAGCTTATTTTATTCACTGAAAACAGTGAATAAAAAGCACTTTTAATCACTGTTTTGGTGTTTGAATTTAGAACACCAATTTGTTCGAACTCCATCCCAATGATATACAAACTCCTATTTGATTTGATTTTCGAACAGGAGTTTAGCATTAGAATTAAAACTGTTTTGTGTTCTTTGCTGTCATTATTAAATGGGCGCTATTTTAAATATTGTAAGTTGTACGAACAAAAAGTTTAGGGTTACTTAATAATAAATCGATTGAAAATGTTTTCAAGTGATGAAGATGTGTTAACACCTGAGTTTATGAAAGAGAGGGCGGCCGATATAGTAGAAAGCTTGCTAACCAACAAATCACGGCTGGTTTACATCAAAGCCTACGATTAGTTTTGTAAATGGAAAAATGAAAATCAAGCTTCTGGCACATTTTCAGTCTGTTTTCCTAACTTATTTTAATGAGTTGTCGAAGAAAAAGAAGTCATCGACATTATGTAGTATGTATTTGCTACGGTGTAGGTACTATAAAACCAAGGCATAACATTTACATAACAACATACTCGAAGTTCTTTTTCTCGTAGTCATGGTATAAAGTATAGTATGCAAATCTTGAATAAAACGGATTTAAAGCGAGGGCCATAGATGGACCACGAGCAAGTGAAGGATTCTAACACTTTAATCACTCGCTATGCTCGTGATTCAATCATCATGAATCACTCCCTACGGTCGTGATTCAGTCGTTAGAATCCTTCACTTGCTCGTGGTCCATCTATGGCCCTCGCTTTAAATCCGTCCTTTATTCACTAATTGCATAATATACTATTCTCGACTTAAAAACGTAAAGTAGTCATAATAACGAGAACGGAGAGGGTCATCATTACTTAGAGCTAAATAATTGTTATCACAACTCTGTTTCTGTTTGCTAACTAACCATGGTAATTATTACTTACAAATGAAACTCCGAGGTGGTTATACTCTCCCTGTTGTTTTGGTCTTATCCCAAGCGTCCGTGATTATTTAGCCGTTTGGGGACCTAAAAACATTCGAATACTAAAGTACTCAAAGCATTTCTTTCAATGAAACCGCTTACAGGCACTTTTGAATTGTCAAGGAGTCGGTCAGTCAGAAATATAAAGCTAGTTGCCCATTCCACAGATATTATAAATTTAATACTACGCCCATTCTATACCGTAGTAGGTCCCTATGGAGAAGAACGGGCAATAAACTCCACGGACACTCACATCAAAATGTTGTTACAGAATCTAATTAGCAAATTTTTTTTAAAGATGACCATAAAGTGAGAGGGAATGGACCACGGTAGAAAGCGCAGGGACGTCACACGCGCCTCGCGAGCTTCGTGCGCTGAATTATTTAAATAAATAGATAGAGTTTGTACCGATAGCGACCGCCATGTTGTTTGTTTTACAAAGTTACTAGCAGTCGCCAAATTGTAAGTAATTAAGTACAGTCATAAATCCGCCGAACCTTTTCCCAACTATGTTGGGGTCGGCTTCCAGTCTAACCGGATGCAGCTGAATACCAGTATTTCACATGAAGCGATTGCCTACCTAACTCCCACAACCCAGTTACTGGGTAACGCGATACCCCTATCAACTTATCAGCGGAAATGAGATTCACTTTCGTATTCATAAATAATAAGAAGGATACATTGATAATGAATGAATTCCTCACACTTATTGATCAAAGACTCGCTCACTTTCACCTACAGACGAGTAAGACTGGTTCACATTCATTTGCCGAAATGCCGACAGTTGGCCGACAGACACTTGTCTCGAGCGAGACGCGATTAATTACTTACCCGTGCAATTACCACAGTACTCATCTTTCTACTTAAACAAATCTTAAATTCACTGACACGACGGGCTCGTAGAAGCCGCACAGGTCCGTAGGGTTAAGCTACGCTTACCGCGGTCAGTCCGTGGATGGGTGAAAAACCATTACCTATTGACCCTGCTGTCATTCGTAGATCTTTGACATTTGTTACGGGTCGTCAAAAGCCTGCAACCAGTCTTACCAAGGGGTATCGTGTTACCCAATAACTGGGTTGTGGACTTGTGGTGGAGGTCAGATAGGCAGTCGCTCCGTGTAAAATACTGGTGTTCAGCTGCATCCGGTTAGACTGGAAGCCGACCCCAACATTGTTGAGCAAAGGCTCGACAGATAAGCTTTGTACTCATATTTTAATTATGTCGTATCTATTTTGTATTTTACTGTGTGTACATAAATAATAAAATAAATAAGCACCATAATTGCGTAATACACGATTGATTCAATCAGAATTGGAATCGATTCGACACAAATGTCTAAACCATAGCTAAATAACTTCGAAAAAAAAAATCTGCTCAACAACGTTAATAACGCAATGAATATTGTTGAACTGTCAAAATGAAACAAATTAGTCTTAATCGGTTACGAAAATAAGTTACGCAATTAGATAGAATCCTATACATACAATACGAAGGCGCGCGATGTTCGCTTTTAAATAAGATGCGGGGTATAGGTGCGCGAGTCATAGCGTGGTGTTGTGGCACGGAGAACGAAAAATCTTCATTCAAAAATAAACCATTAATTAGTCTATCATTAATTGGCTTGTGACACCCCTGCTAGTGGCACTGCCGGGCAAAGGAAACGCCGCGTTCAGCCACAAATAGCGAGAGTGCGTCCACTAATGGCGATAAAAAATAACTTCCTGGGGACACACAACTGCACTCTGCGGCGAGACACTGGCTTTAAGACATGGTTTTAAATAGGTCAACATATTTGGAGACTTTGTAGAATATAATTATAGTAAGTACTTATAGAATGCGCGCAACAAACTATGAACAGTAGACACGGGTTTGAACAACACCACATTCCTCACCACACGCACTCACTTGTCAATTCGGGATTCATTCATTTGTATGTCACAGTGAAGCGGTATACAAAATGTTAATTTGAGGTGTTGGGACATTCAAGCATTTTGTATGGGACATTTGAAGGGCCCCTTGTATGTCCTACCCAACACTTATCTATAGCTCACTTGTCTACAATGCGCACTAATGCTACGGCTACACTTCGCGTTATCGCGAACTTTTCTTCGTGCGCTCTCTCTCGCACACCCCTCGATTACTCGCTGAGCAACAGAGAGCGCACGAAAAAAAGTTCGCGATAACGCGAAGTGTAGCCGTAGCATAAGCTATTTGTGCAATACCCGCACTCTATGTAATATTATATCTCTATGGTAGACTGCCTCGTTCGTTTACAATGTCGACTCGACATTGGGCGTTCTCCACACAGGCGCCCAAGCTTCAGTTGTTACCTAAGACTTCTCCAAAATTGTATGTTTGGGGCAACCCTGGTTGCTCCAACGCAAAACTCGGGCACTTCATCATCTTCCTAGCCTTTTCCCAACATATGTTGGGGTCGGCTTCCAGTCTAACCGGATGCAGCTGAATACCAGTATTTTACATGGAGCGACTGCCTATCTGACCTCCACAACCCAGTAACTGAGTAATACGATACCCCTTGGTAAGACTGGTTGTCAGACTTTCGGGCTTCTGACGACCCGTAACGACTGTCAAAGATCCACAAATGACAGCCGGGATCAATGGCTTAACGTGCGTGCTGTCCGAGGCACTTGATTTCTTATAATTTCTAACGTGTCAATATTTATCGTGGACGTTCCTTCCCTACACAAGCTCGTCTACAAAACTCTAGTTCTTTGCCAGAATCTATCGTTACCATCTATCTTCGAGTCCCAATAAAGAACGGGCGGCGCTTAAAGTTACAAGTTCCACCGGCGAGCGCTCGTCCTAATTAGCGCGCGACTCCCTGCCACCGACCGCCTGCTATGCGGAAGCGGACATGTGGACGCGACACACATTTTTTATTGACTCGAGCAACGGTGCTCAACCCTGAACCTTTTTGTAAGCCCAACATTAAATTGGAAGAGTGGCCGAACTAGGGAAAAGATGACGAAAGCTGGTAAAAGAGCGAGACATATCATATTTGTCAAGAATACCAGCTAGTCTGTCATTTATTTGTCGTTGTAACTTTTGAGTGATCCAAAATTAAAGATGTAATAGTTGCTTTGGTAGGTTTATTGTGCCGGCTGTCATTCGTGGATCTTTACCAGACGATACGGGTCGTCAGAAGCCCGAAAGTCTGACAACCAGTTTTACCAAGGGGTGTCGTATTACCCAGTTTCTGGGTTGTGGAGATCAGATAGGTAGTCGCTCTATGTAAAATACTGGTATTCAGCTGCATCCGGTTAGACTGGAAGCCGACCCCAACCTAGTTGGGAAAAGGCGGGCAGATTGATTGATTGGTACGTTTATTGTTGCGGTCTGCTAACTTCTAAGTCTACCTTGTCAGAATCCAAATCAAACAAAATCAAAACTCATTTATTCAAACTAGGCAAAGGAAAAAGATCAGTACTTTTAGAACATCATAAGACAGTCCCCCGGCCCCGGCACGCCCGCTCTTCACCACTTCCTAGTGCTTTAGCTGGGAACAAGTGGGGCAACAAACTTCCCAGTGAAAATTCTCTGAATATTGGTTAAGGCCCATTCATGCGGGAAAAAACAACCCCGACATTTAAGAGCCAAGAAAGAGCAATGGTGCATTAAGGCTGTACCTTACCTCGGATTTTATCTCGCTCGCACCATACGCGCAGAGCGAGACGGAGTGGGTTGCTGGCGGCTCTCAAGCCTCCAAAGGGCAATTTAAAAAAAATAAAAAACAAAAGACCTGCTTTATATAAATGTAGTTGGTTCATTTATCATGAAAAGTTTCATGATCTAATTTGAAGTATTTTTTGAATACCAGCGGTTTATAGTTCTTTAAAGCGGCGTTCTTTAGCCAGCGTTTAGAGGTAGCTTGGATTTTTTTTCTATCGAGAAAATTTTATGTAATCGTGTTTTCGCCAAACATAGGACCCAGCATCAATCCTTAACTTTAACATATATTTATTTCAAAATTAATGCTGCAGTATTTTCGGCATAATGGGATCATAATAAGCAATTTGAGGTAGGGTGCGCCCTTAACTTAAAAGATTGAGCACCCCTGTTCCAGTTTGAGAGATATTTTTATGAAGTGCTACAGACGCGATGCATCATTGCACTCCCGAATTAAACTATTTCTCATCTATTTGTGGAGCAACTATTGCATCTTCTAGTTTCATCATTTGCAGGGATCCATCATCTGAGGGTGAGGGTATGGGTTTCATTGTCAGGTCGGACTAAGCGCTGAAGCCTGAAGCACAGAAAAGGTTATTAATAGTACCTTTTTGTTTTTGTTGGTGAATCTTCAAATTACTTCTCCCGCTCTGTACGGAGGTCAGACTTTTACTGATTAAAACCCACCCGTGTTCCTTCAGTGGCCTGTTGCCAAGAGGCCCGGTATCCCTTTCGGATTTTCCCGCAACCCTGACAGGTGTCGGTCCCAGCGGACCCCGCCAATTGTGCTGACATCTCTTTGAGGCGCGCGTGGAACACAACGCGCCATCGACCCGGGCCTGTTCCTTATCGGACGGCGAGCTACCCATTGCTCGCCGTCCACAAACCCGCGCCTACGGTAGCCGGGAATCCGGCTGGCTACTGAGTACCTGAGTCTGGATTCTGGATTCGTGCCGGTTGTGGTGTGGGCGAGAAATGAGGGTGTGCTATACACCTCTGTATATCCCTTAGGCCTTAGGGGAATACAGGCGTGATGTTATAGTGCGTTATGTAACTATGTATCACGTCTCAATCAGATCACAAGTCATCAATCACGCTACGTTACGGGGCGGGGAGTGCGCGCCGGTCGGATGCGTCACGAGCGAGCGAACTTTTTGCAGCTCCGATAATTTGTCTTGGCAGTCGGCAATCGGCTGGTCAGAGGTCAACAATTGGGTCGTCATTGTTTTTACTCGACTACGACGAAGCAAAAAGGAGGGTTATGATTTTGACCGGTATGTATTTAAGTTTATGTGTTCCTTCATATCTTCTAAACTACTCATCACAATTTGACAAGGTATTGTTGGAAGCGTCTTGATCGTCCGCTGGAGGCTATGTGACGTGACATTAAATTGTATCCGGCGCCCTCTAGAGGACATAAAGTTTATACTTAGTTGACTTTTTTCTCGTAGTTGGGTTTTAGTTTTATAACTTTTTGTTTGATTAGGAGCTACGTAGAAGCATATTGAATGCAGCAGTACATACCTCTTCCACTTGGCTGAGCGAGGAGCGGCTGCCCCAGTCCTCCCACGGCTCCCTCTCGCCTGCAACAAGTTACACTGGTAAGACAAAAACAGATGCACTATCACGTCTATCACTATCAAGGGCATGTTTACAAACCGGCCGAGTGCGTGTCGGACCACGGACAATCAAGGCTCCGTAGTTGGGATGAATCAATCCCAAGAACAAACTTAACTTATAGTTGAAAAACATGATCTCTCATACATTCCAACTGCAAATGTAAGTTTGTATTGTACGCACAATATTGGTAGATTTACCATGTTTTTTTTCAGACCATAGCCTTCTTAATCACACAACCAAACACCAATTACATTCGGAGCAAATTGGCGGTGTGTGATAGATCGACAGACAGACAAACACACTAATGATCCTCTAAGGAGTCCGTTTTTTCATTCAAACATACGGAACCCTAAAAATCCTTTCTATACGTGTGTCGTATGTTCCTTATATAATATAAACATTACCCTCCTTTTGGGAACTAATTTATTATGATTGTATATTATACTGTGCACCAGGCTATCTAATCTGTCGAATTTCATAACAAGTGGTTCAGTGGTTTAGGTAACATACAGGCGGACAGTTACTTTCGCATTTAATATGAGTATGGATGAATGATTACTACGTACAGTAGCTGGCTTCGCTGCCCGCCTCCACGCTGCGCCGCCGCGCGCCCGCCGCCGTCGCCTGCATCACCCACGTCTGAGAGCGGCACTCTGAAAGATACAACTAATGATAACAATCGTTTATAATACACTTCAATGAGGCCCTGGGTGCAATTCCCAGGTCAAGCAAAGTGTTAAATCAAAATATTTTATCCTTACTAATTATTATAAATGCGAAAGTAACTCTGTGTGTCGCAATTTCACGCCAAAACTACTGAACCGATTTGAATGAAATTGGTACACAGATAGTCTAGTCTAGGGCCTGAGAAAGGACATAGGCTACTTTTTATACTGAGGGGTAACATGTAACCCAGTAATTGGGTTGTGGTTGTAAGATAGGCAGTCATTCCATTTGAAATTCAGGTATTTAGCTGCATCCTGCCTGTGACACTGGAAGCTGACACCAACATGGTTGGGAAAGGGCTAGGGCTAGGTAGATTGATTGATTGACACTCTGTCTCTCGATCTTCAAAAGAGTATTTTCGAATCTGTCTGATCTATGATGCGTAGTTTTAATATTAGCTAGTGTTTCAGCCTTGTTTTATCCCCTTTATTGTAATACTAGCTGATGCCCGGGGATTTGACAAATTATATACTAAAACCTTCCTCGAGAACCACTCTATCCATTGGTCAAAACAGCATGAAAATCGGTGCAGTAGTTTTGGAATTTATCGCGGACAGACAGATAGACAGACGCGGCAGAGGACTTTGTTTTATAATATGTAAGGATTTTAATGATGCTTCCTGCTTGTGTTGACTTTTTTCATTTTATATTTTAAGTCACTGGAAATAGCTGGTTGTTACAGAGCACTAGCACTGGCAAACATGTGAGTGAACATTATTGTTTGACTAGCTGCGCCCCGCGGTTTCACTCGCATAAGTCTCGATCCCATGGGAATATAGGGATAAAAGGTATCCTATGTCCTTCTCCAGTTCATGGTCTACCTATGTGCCAAATTTCATCCAAATCCGTTCAGCCGTTCACGCGTGATGGCGTCACCAAGGGAAATAGGGATTCATTTTTTACCCGACTACGGCGAAGAAAAAAGGAGGGTTATGATTTTGACCGGTATGTATGTATGTATGTATGTATGTTCATCTGTTCCCTCCTATCTTCCAAACCACTTATCACAATTTGACAAATGAGGTATCGTTAGTAGCGTCGTGATTGTCCGCTGGTTATAGGCTATGTGAAGTAAAAATGGCGCCCTCTAGACGACATAAAGTGAGGTACTTAAAAAAAAATATGGTTGATTCGTACCATGTTTGGTATCAAATGAAAGGGCTTAATGAGCACATTTCAAAAATATATATATTATAACCCAAAAAGATTTTTTTTTTAAATCAAGTATTAAAAATAAATCAAGTAATAAAAACTAAAACCCAACTACGACTTAAAAGGTATAAACAAGACACCATGGACAGACAAATTAAAAATCCGGAGTCACACGTAATCTGTTCGATCTATGCCCTAACACGTGTGACCAGGGCTTGAAATACCGTTAAAAATATGGTATCGTTACAGCCTTCTGATGCAGGTATCGTTAACTAATAAATAACGTTATATTATTTACCGTTATATCTGGCACATTTTACCGTTAAACATACGTAACGTTAAAATCTAAGGTAACGATAATTTTATCGTTATAATTAGTTTTGTTACCGTCGCTCTCGTCCAATCGCAAAAGAATGTCAGATTGCATCGACGCTAAGACTGCCGTACGACTATTTGCGCGTTTAATAGATATTATCTTATCATTGCTATTCTGTGTTGTGCTTGTACTTGAGAATATACTTGGTTGGTTGGTCCACCGTGTTCTGTAAGCGCGTACGACTGCCGTGAGCGGTGAGAGATATGAAGACGACAAACGAAATGGCAACAGCGCCGACAGCGTGTGAGAGTGAGAGGGGCGCGCGCGCACGCTGGCCGCGGCCGCCTTTGAGACGGGCTGGCAACGTCGCATAAAATAACAAAATAATACCGATAATTTTTTACCGCTATTTTTACAATAGCGTTAAAAATACCGGTAATTTTTACCAAAAATTTTAACGTTATTATTATGTTATGCTACTAAGTAACGCTACCAAATTGTACCGATATCGAAGTATCTCTACGGAAATACCGTTACTTAACGTTACTTTTAATGTGAATTGGTATCGTTTTCAAGCCCTGCGTGTGACTCCGGATTTTTAATTTGTCTGTCTGTGGTGTCTTGTTTATACCTTTTAAGTCGTAGTTGGGTTTTAGTTTTTATTACTTGATTTATTTTTATAAATATAGATTGTTTGATAATAGTCAATGCATACCCATTTATTGCTTATCGACTTTGTATACCTATACATAGAACAGAGAGGATAATTGACGACTATTTTTAGCAGCTGTCGCCAATTCTTTAGCATTTATTTACGTTCTTTCAGTCACATAATCTACTCCTTATAAGAATCTATTAAGAAAGTACTTACATTCAAACTATAACATTTTCATCACAAAAACTTCACTGTAACGCACTGAAACTACACGGAGGCACTGTGAATCACTTGAACATGAACTTGCGATAGTTTCACTACTTTTTGCTTTACTTTGAGTCCAGAAATAGACAAAATGCGGCTTCACACGCCCCGTCACACGCGCGCACAGACCTCACTCGTTATACCTCAAACATGGCGGGTCTTGGTACAGAACACTGCGGGGACACGGTATGACACAGTTTTAATTCACAATTACCGCATTATAATTAATGTTTGTGTTTAAAATGAAAGAGTTCATTGTACCCTGTGTTTACAATCTACTGTCAAAGTGTCAAATCGATCACTGCAGTCTACGTTCCGTTGTACGTGAGCTGCGTGTGGGATTTCGGTTCATGAATGGAATAATAACATGAATAGCTCTGAATCGCTACGATATTTAGAGGAATTAGAATTTTTTCTTAAAATATTTTATTCATAAAATAAACCTAATATTTTTAAACTTATTAGGTTTATTTTATGAATATTTTATTTTGGAGTCGTTAGACAGGAACGTTCTTAAGGCGAAGTTTGTTTACGTTGAGAAATAGAAAGCAGGGTTCTGAGTTTCATCATCTCTCATTTGATCTCAAAATGTTTATAACTCGTAAGAATTGTTTTGGTTTTAATAATTCAGATAAGTGTGTTATGAGAACAAAAAAACATAATTAATAATCCAGATTGATTATAATAAACAAACGAACGTAGAACTAATGCTGCACAATTATGCGGGCAAAACGGCAAATTAATGTTAATCAACCGCAGTTATTATTATTTTAAGTCTGTCAATCAATCTGCCTAGCCTTTTCCCAACTATGTTGGGGTCGGCTTCCAGTCTAACCGGATGCAGCTGAATACCAGTATTTTACATGGAGCGACTGCCTATCTGACCTCCACAACCCAGTAACTGGGTAATACGATACCCCTTGGTTAGACTGGTTGTCAGACTTTCGTGCTTCTGACGACTCGTAACGACTGTCAAAGATCCACAAATGACAGCCGGGACCAACGGCTTAACGTGCTTTCCGAGGCACGGAGGAGTCTCGATATGTGAAAATGGTCACCCATCCACGGACCAACCCCGGCAAGCCGGCTTAACCCGATGGATCGACCCGAGCGGCTGTTATTACTTAGCCACGAGCTCCTCTATTATCTATTTTAAGTCTGTAAGCCTTTAAAAATATGTAACTACGTATCTATATATAAAATGTTACCGCCGTTTGTACTGTAATACCGTTCTTGTTGAAGTACTTAGTCTCACAACATTGGCAAATGATAGCTTAAGGTGACTACGAATAATGTTATTTAGAAAGTTTGTTTGAAATGCTATTGACCAATCAAATGTGCATATCATTTAACACAGGCCTCTAACTAGAGCGATGTGTGTAATATCTGGATATATTATTGTGTATTCAAAAAATACATTAAAAGCTTAGTCTAACCAAAAATATGCCAGAAACAAATAAATAGGACATCATTTAATTTTTTTAGAAGCTAATACAAAAATAAGGCACCACAATGTAATCAAGTAAATATTTATTTATTATTAAATGCATCAACAATCAGGATCATTCCTTGCTCTTCTTGGACGGAGACTCGTCGTCCCTGCCGCTGCTCCGTCTCTTTCTATCGCTGCTTTCCGTCTCCTTCTCACTGTGTCGTCTCTTTCTGTCATTGTTCTCCTTTTCTTTCTCCTCCTTAGTCTCTGGCACGTATTTTTTGACGCGCGCTTGCTCGGGAGAGTATGCCCAGAGGAGCAATTCCAAGTGTTCTGCTGTGGGTTCGTCTTTTTCGTTGAAGAGTTTTGCGTCGGCATGCTGTAATTAACAATTTGTTTGTTAAAATTCGCCTCGAGAACTCACTTTGTGAAAGTGGTGCCGATTCTCTTGTCACAAAATTCTCTAAACTAAACTAAAAATCACTAAAATTTAGTTTAGTCCTGTCAAACGACCAAACTCATTCTGAAATTCACTAAAGTGACATAACTTAACGAAATTATAGTTTGACAGCACTAAATGTCATTTTAGTTATTCAATTTAGTGAAAAATGGCAGTTTCGCTATTCTGAACTTGACGTTTTTCACCTAAAATTTTGATTGTCAAACTAAACCAAACTATTTTTAATCGCGACTAAAAAGGTGTGGAATAAAATTAGTTGTATTAAACTAAATTGCCAAAACACATTTTCCATTGAAATTCTTATATTTTGGATGCTTGTGAATTTGAAATGGAAGCATATGTTATTGCAGCTGTTGTAGATTCGGCAGAAAGGTAACTAAACAACATTTATTGTTTTAGAATCCAATATGAAATGCATTTGTGAAAACTTATAGGGATTTTTGAAATATTATGATTTTGAAAAGAAGTGGATAAATCCACCTCCAAATTCGACCCACTGACTGAAATAACTATTTTTTAGAAACTATCATGAAAGAATTCAGCTGGAAAGATTGCGAGATCTTTCCAACCCATTTCAAATGGCTGAAGAAAAATTTAAAAAGATGTTCAGACTTCCTAGATCGGGAGCACTTTATTTGGTAGAGGCTTTACGGAGTCCCCGGTTGGATGCAGGATTTCTCCCCAAGCATATAAAGGTTAGAACAGTTTTGTGTCCTTTATGTTACCTTACCGTACCTTTCTTTTGAATTTATGTAGGATTACTTAATCTATGATAATAGAACCCATATTCATATTCAGATTCTAGCTGCTCTCAATCTGTTTGCCCAAGGCAGTTATCAAACACCTGTTGGGCAAGATAAAATACTTGGGCTCAGCCAGCCATCAGTGAGCAGGTGTTTATCTATAACGGTAGACGAAATTTTGAGAATATTATCCCCTCACTATTTGAAATTTCCCATGACCCGTGAAGAAAAGGAAGCGGCCAAGACAGAGTAAGTTCAATTTAATATTTCTTAGTTTTAAAAGGTACTAGGATTACCCTGGCTATTCTGTCGAACTTCAGAAAACCAAAGAAAACATAATTAAAATAATTATCCCTTTTTACACCTAATAAAACTGAGAACTGCACCACTCTTCCTCATTCATGTAACACTGAGCTTGTTTCAGTTTTCAAGACCTATATAATATGCCCAACACATTAGGTGCAGTAGATGGGACCCATGTTGCAATAGCAAAACCTCCACTAAATCACCCTACTGCACCTGGCAACCTTTTCTACAATCGAAAGGGCTATTATAGCATCAACTGCCAGATTGTGAGTTTAAACTACAGTTTTTAACACTCTTAAATAACTAAATATATAGATTTATAAAAACAAAAACTTTCAGGTATGCAGTGCAAGGGGCAAGATTATTGGCCTAAATCCAAATTTTCCGGGCTCCACCCACGATGCTGCAATTTGGAGGGCATCAAAAATTCATAGAGTCCTGAGAAATGAGTTTGTGCGTGGGGAAAGATCTCAGTGGCTTCTAGGTAGGTCACTAGTAAACTTTTATACCTACTAGATGTATCTATTTAATATGTACTGTGGCGGTATCTACATGCGAACTATGCATCGAAGACCTGACGTCACACAAAAATCCTGACGTCACATAAATCCTGCATCGCGCAATTAGAGTTTACCGTGCAGTGGACGTATATACAAAAAAACCCAATATCAATCATTGGGCAGTTGCCCGCCAGACACAACACCCGTCTGGTAGGAGGATCCTCCCTTTTCTATGGGGGATGAGTGAACTTTACACCCTGTTCCTCATACCCCTAAAGTACAATATGAACTAATATAAAGTTTTATTTATTGTAGGAGATAAGGGATACCCACTACAGCCATGGCTCATGACTCCCATTATGGTGCCAACAAATGAAGCAGAGGCTGCGTACAACGAGTGCCACACAAGGGCAAGGAATGTTGTAGAAATGTGCAACGGGCGCTTAAAAAATAAATTTAGATGCCTACACAGGCATCGCTGCCTACACTACCAACCAATAAAGGCAGCTAAAATAATTTTAGCATGTTGTACCCTGTACAATATGTTTTTGGAAACATTGGATGGTAAGTGTACCTAGTTTGCTAGTTATATTGTAATTCTTCTTCTGTTTTATTTACGTTTTCAATCTAAATAAGTGTACATTTTGCAGATGAAGAAGCATTAATCAATGATAATGAAGACAGCGAGCAGAGTGCCATTGTAGAGGACACCAGCACCGATTTCCTTGCAGAAGCAAGGGAAATTCGGCAATCAGTTATAAATCATTTTATTTAAATTAAACAATTTATTTCTTTACTATTTATTAAATTTTAATTTTCTCCATTCCACCACATCCTTCATCATCACCATCCGCCCTAAACAAAATAATTAACAAGATATAACAATCAACAAAGTATAACAATCAACAAAATATAAGAAAACAATTAACAATCAGCTAAATAATTAAAAACTACAGAAAAATTGGTTTAGTGCCAATGCCAGTAGGGAGGTTTATGGCTTTGGAACAAACAGTTCATGAGAATAGCAGGTTAGATGCAGAATGTAAGCTCCAAGACGAAGTAATGGTGAAGAAACCAATCAGGTTTCATTCCAATTATCTTCGTCTTGGGCATGTGCCACTAGGTAGGGTACACCGGAAGAGCGAATGGCAGCAGCCAAAATTTCTGCCGCCTGGACGATGCTCTCCCTGAGTAACCTGCTATTTTCATGCAGTGCTTGTACCAAATTATGGTGCACTGGCGGGCGGGGAATCCTAGGCAGTCTTCGACGACGGGTAACTCGCCCGCTTGACTGCCGCAGTGGTACTGCAGGAGTTCCGCCGTCCGTTTCCACATGCAGCTCTTGTATGGTCTGTCGAGAGGGCGACACATTTAGCTCCGGGGCAGGCGACATAGAATGTGGGGACGAGGCAAGTATTCCCTGAAATAAAAAAACAATTAATTAATTTGAGCTTCACGCAAACGCCAGCACTCGGATAACATTACATAATTAATTTGTCACACTTAGCAGTGCTTGAAAAGTTAATAATAATTTTTCTGAAAGCCAGTTAGTAATAAATTAAAAAAACCACCCTTCAACCATAAAAATACCATTAATACTCAAATAAATTACCATTTCCAAAGTTGCGAAACCATCGACAGAAGCAGACCCAACAACATCAAGAATTTTCTTCTCAATATCATTAAGATCTGCCTCTGCCGGTCCGCCACCTGTGGCCCTGATGGAGTCCCTCACTTTCCTTGCCTTTGTTTTAACTTTGGCCACCCACACATTCCAAATCTGTTGAAATTAAATTAGTTGAGAACACACAGAAATTATTTAAGCACATACCTAACCAATCCAGTTTAACATTTTATTTGACTTTGACATCTTACATGTTGCCACTGCTCGACAGTCCTGCTGCAGCCCAGTTGGTTCAGCTCCCTACTGACATTGTCCTAAAATTCCAAAACCTCCGGATCAGCTTGATTTTCTAAAAAAAAAGAAAAACAATTATGACACTAAAAGTACACCAATGAAGATAAAGAAGATATCATTTTATTATTAGCTATCAACACCGCAGCAGTATGGGATAAGGGCAGGAGAATGATGAAACACCGCAGGTAGCGAAATTAAAATTTTCTTTAGTTTTTTATGTACAAGAAAGTCATCGCTATGAATACTTTAACAATAAAATAAAGTTCAGTTGTATTTTCTTACCTCTGGCCATTTGGCGATTATTGTGGAGTCGCTCCACGAGCAGCTCCTGCTGCCTTTTGTTTGCTCGTTTTCTGGTTAGCGACGACTGCATTATTACTTATAATAAAATGTATCTCAAGGGATTCCAATCCAAAGCGGAAAAAAGTTTCAAATATAGTACCACGGCAATTTCAAGATGTCCTTGATAGGGCTTTCCTACGGCGACGAGAATACCGGAGATTTTCAATTTATTTAACGAAAAACCGGATTTTATTTTATCGAGATCACATTTTTATTATCCAATTAGCTTTAACACGCTGAATTAAATAGCAAGATGATCATGCTACTTGAATCAGTTTTTGAAATGCTATAGTTTTCCGATTTTAATCAAATTAAAGGTTTTTTTGTTATTGAAAACCGAAAAATTATCGCCGAAGTGTTACATCGTTTTCGGTGTACAACCCTAGCAGGGCTTACACTGGTCACAGATAATAAAAACAAATACAAGCTACTGCATTATTTATTAAAAAATTAACAATAATTTAGTTTTACGCCGTCATAATACTCCCCATAAATCATATAAATAATTAATGATAAACAATAAAAGTTCATTATTTGATTGGCCCCAGATTTTTTTTGTACTTCGGATCGTTTCGTTCACTTTCATTCACTCTTTTCGACAAATCTTGGTCTATGGTCTACTCAACTTAGCGATTGTCAAACTCGATTTTAGTCGTGTCAAAATCATTTTTAAGTTTAGAGAATTTTGTTTGCAGAATAGCTTTTAAGATTCTCTTAACTAAAAATAAGAAATTTTAGAGATAGTTTAGTTTAGTTCGTTGTACAAGAGAATCGGCACCATTGTCGCAGCCTGATGAACAACTATTCACCCGACTGCGACTGCGTGCCAGCAAAGACAGGGTTTGAAAAACATTTTCACGCGTATTTTTATGTACCTATAGCATTTTTATCTAACGAAGCGATGCGCGCTTTACTTTAACAAATATTAGGTTAAAAATCCCCGCTCAAACAAAATAGAACCCCCTTGTTCATCATCATTCAGCCGAAAGACATCCACTGCTGGACATAGGGCTCCCCAAGTACCAGCACAAAGATCGGTACTTAGCGGAATGTACAGCCGGCGAAATTAATTGTTTACCAAATTGACACATTACGTCAACATCATACACCTGCCGAAGAATTATAGTTTTGAATCGAATAACATTACATCTCGCCTGTATTCCCCGAAGGGTTAGACAGAGGTGTACCTATAGTACCTTGTAATTAGGGGCGAGCCTATTGCCATCACCAGGCACAAATCTAGACTCCGGGCTACTACTGAGAAATTCCTGATGAAACAACTCAATAACTCTTTGCTCGACCTGGGAATCGAACCCATGTCCTCATACTCAGCAGTAGCGACCACTAGTCCAACGAGGCAGTGATTCGATTATAAAACGGACCATTTAAGTTGACCGTCAATTGACATAACTTACCTTCTCTTTAAGCTCTTTGAGCGCGTTGTTCCGCACGATGTCCCACGTCTTGCCCGTGTCCTGCTCCGCCACCGTGCGCAGGCGCTTGTACTCGCCGCGCACCGAGCTGTACGCCACGATGAACGCTTTCTAACAAAACAAATCAAATCAAATACAAAGCTACAAGGTTATTGTGGCGCGTGCCCAAAATCAGAACTAACGCCGCCATCTTAGTTTGTCAATATTAATTCTGCATACTAATTTCATGTATTTCTGTGACACAATTCCATAAATGTCTAACAAACAGCTGGAATATTTTGTAAAAATCTCACTATGAAAATTAAAGTGAGTGATAGACGTGCGTACTTACTATACTACAGTGATTGACCATATCACATACACACACCCTCTTACATTCACGCACACACATATCATATCACACAAAGAGAGGACTCTCATACACTATCCATTCAAACAGATCAATATGTTAATTTGTCTTGGTTTTAATTTTTGTTTTTATTCTGATTTTAATTTCTATTATGATTTTGATCTAATGTTTAATTTTTATTTTTATTCTGGGTTTTGTTTTTGTCTGTTTGATTTTAATTGTGATTTGAATTTTTGATTAGAATTTATTTTTAACTTTAATTTTGGTCTAAATTTCTGATTATTATTTTAATTTTTTATTTTATTGTATCGAATATTATGTTATTTATCATCACAACTTTTTTATTATTTGAATTCAACAAAATTTTATCATCTCTACTTGGCTATTTTTTGTTTAATACTTGAGGGGTTTTTGGCGCTGATAGCCGAAATACAGGCTTTCGCCTAGTTCGGCTACAGATGTCTCAATCATGTGTCACAGGAAAATATAGCCTATAAGATATGAAAATGTACTTTTTTTAATTTAATAAAGATTGAATTGTACTTAAAGTACGCGGTCTTTAAGTTCGCGACGTTACTCGGCTCGCCGTCTGTGACACACGTGAAGCTTGCTCAAAATTTCATTGTCAAATTGGCTCGCGGCTCGCGGCGCTGACACACGGGCGAGTAAGCTCGCCGAGTCATAAAAGTACGCGGACTTGCTCGCACGTCTATATCACCCCTTTAAGGTGAAGTAAACTTGACGTGAGCTAACCATAATATATGACATATGGTTAGCTGACCGGACAATAGCTAGTGAAATCATTTGCTAGTGAGCTCACGTCAAGTTCACTTCACCTTAGTTTTTAAAGGGAAATTTTATAAAATATTCAAGCTGTTGTTTTGTACCCTAATAGCGTAAAACACCTTTAATCACAAACCAAGTATTTTGAAGGAAATCGCCGTCATGGAAATCCATTGCCTCATAAGTTTGAAAAATTCGTCAGCTCAACAGCGTAAACGACGCAATGAATGTTTTGTGGAATTGTGAAAATTAAAGGCATTTCCATTGTAAATACCTACTAATTCGATACTCCTGATTTTAAAATTTATGATGATACGATAAGTGTGGACCGACCTTTACGCGAACCTCACTGAACAGTTTCTTACCTGTTGTTCGCTAACATCGTCTCCCGCGAGTTTCTGCGCGGTCCGGACGATGCCCAGACTGACGTACGGGTTGTTTTGTTTACTGAGGTGCAGCGAATCGAAGTCGTCGAGGAACTTCTCGAAGATCGACATCGCTTCTTTGATGTTCGAGATTTTTGTTTCGTCTCGGGTGCCTGGAATTTGTGATGCATAGGATTTTATATTTCTCCTGAAACCTAACGCGCTACTTGGAAACGGTAAGGTAACACCATTATCAGTACCAGCATTTTAGCTAAAGAATTATAAAATATCGCTGTTATTTAAAATCATTCTCTATGTCTCCTATGTACAGTTACCCGCACATCAGTGAACTATGAATGACTTACTGCTCTACGACACAAAGGTGCTGTCAATTGTTACCATATGTAGAGGTGCGGTTGAGTGTACTGTCTACAAATTTCTCCACTCACTCAGCAAAGCTATTCACACCCATTCAACAGGAGGCTGTCGTGTGGAAAATGACACATTTTCGAATATGCGACTTGCCTAATGCTTGATGCCTTGCCACAGACGGTATATTGCTGTCGGATGAATAGCGGTCGTATATTTGATTTAATCTGATATTTTTTTCGGTTTTGTTTTTGTGAACAGCGTTTATTTATAGGACTCCTTCGATAATACTGATTGATGTTCGATTCGGCACGGAAACGAATCGAATAGTTGTTACTAGCTAAGCTGGTACCACGTTGAGATCGGTACAGAGTTATTGTTATACTCACACGTAAGCACCCTCTTGGCCCTCCCTATGAGCCCCTTGACGGCCAGCTTCTGATAGTCGGGGTCCCTCCCCTGCAGCTCCTTGAGCGTGCCCTCGGCGGTGGAGGCGTCCTTGAAGCCCAGGCCGGGCACCGAGTCCGGCGGGAGCTCCTTCTTCTCCACCTTCTTGTCTTCCATCTCCACGTCCGAGGATGAAGAGCTCTGGAAGTATTTATTTATAAAAGTGCAGCCCAATCCTAGCGTGTCTTCTGTGTGCGTTATTGTATACATTCTATTGTCGCGGGCAATTTGTCCATCGTCTGCTCACAGCGGTGAACTGTCTAAATAAACGGGCATTACCTTGGTAAGTGTGTTACGAATAACCCCCTAACACAGCACCTCGTGCAACCGTCCCGCTTATGACCGCTGCACCAACGAGCCAGACAAGTCTGGAGTGAATATTTATCAGTAGTTGAGTATCAACAATTAGCAAATTCTGCCTCTTTTAGATGGTGAGACCCACTGCTGAGACACAGGCTGAGGGAATGGGTTGTAACCCACCACGCTGGCCCAGTGCGGGTTGGTAGATGTCACATGTCTTCGAATTTTGGTTCTAGGACATTCCGGTTTCCTCACAATGTTTTCCTTCACCGTTTTGAGAGCAGTGGTGATGAAATTATGTTTACAAACTAAAGCGCCTGTCTGTGCTCGAACCCACGGCCTACCACTCGTAAGTCGCGGTGGTTACCACTGTGCCACCACTGCTCTGCTAAAGGTGGTTTCTTTTGACAATTTCAAGTACTATTAATTAAACCTAGAGCCAAAAAGTTGAAGATATGTGACATCGAGCAATACGGACTGGGCTGCAAGGAAAAATACAATACTTACGTCATCACTATCGCTCTTCTTCTCTGCCTTCTTCTTCTCCTCTTTTTTGTCTTCTCTCTTCTCTTCCTTCTTGTCAGTCTTCTTGTTCTTCTCGTCGGCGAGGTCAGCGAGCCACTGCTCGAATACCTCCATCGCTTCCTTTATGTTCTTTATCTTATCTTCTGCTTTTGTCACTGCAAATGGAAGTACTCCAGTAAGTAAATTGACAACCGAACGTAGGATTAGACTCAGACAGTGCACAGACCGTGTGGAATAGTTTGGTTATGACGTATGAATGGTCTTTTAGCACCAGAAGGCATCATCATTATTCAGCCATAAGCCGGATATGGCTTCCCCCAAACAGCGCCAGCGCCATAACGACCTACCAGATTGTTGGCCCTCCTTGTGGGGCTTACCAACTCTGGACCACGAAAATGACTAGACAGGTAGGGGTGTCGAGGTAATTACAAGCATAAGAGACGAGACATGGCCGGAGACTAGCAGCTTATCCACGATGACTCAGTATTGTAGATTATCATGTTTGCCATCTAACATTTAAAAACATCCCTGTCTTTATTGTCGCGCAGTCGGTTGAAAAAGGTATAAACCGCGGGTACTCACTGGACAGCACTCTCTTGGCCCTGCCGAGCAGGCCCCTGACAGTGAGTCTTCGGTAGTTCATGTCGTGCTGCTCCAGCAGGCGCAGCGTCTCCACCGCCTTCGCCTTGTCCTTGAAGCCGAAGCCCGAGTCTTCCTTGTCGTCCTTGCCCATGGCTCTGCAATCAGATAGGTTCAAATATAAGTACACTGATACAAACATCTTCTGGCGCTCGAATGACGTTGATTGGGGAGCGCTGTCTCGGGAAAAATGAATTGAAAAAACAAGATGTCGGTATTAGTTCCCATTACGCTGTAGGTATACTCTTGTTTTACTCACAAAATGTACAAATGAGGAATTTTGCATTAAGTATTTTATCAAGCGAATGATAGACTGAAGTGTGTCAATTCATAACGGATGACGGATAGTACCTTACATCCACAATTATGTGACCTTTTGTAATAATGCACCGGACGCTCACGGTATGACATTATGATAGGTAACAACGTTGCGTGGAAACACCCTTCATTAGCCCCACCCTTACTGTACACAATTAAGACAACGATAACATGCCCTCATTGTTAAATAATAATGCGTGTAGGTATTGTACGTGCAGCAGAAAATGTTGTTTGAAAATGTTTCAAGACTGAAAAACGCCTACCTATTTAAACTGTAAGATTGCATTTCGATGTCAACGTTAACAGGTTTTGCCTATTATAAAACCAGTCCATATACCCTCTAGGTCAAGGTGGTGCATACCTAGTATAATTAACATAACATGCACACTAATTATATGAGCAACACCACAATACCTACTCAATAAATGTATCGGTAAGCCGGAAAAGCCGTATTTGAAAATGTAAATATTACGCTTATCTTCTCATTTATCATGTAAATTATTATCTAAAATTCTAAACTGTCCAATTATAAAGACGTGCGCCTCAACGTTTTTTATTTGGATATTACATCACGTTTCGATCATTCGAATAAAATTAACTTCGAGTAGTATTGACCTTAACGTTACGTCATCGCCAAAAAAATGGCGCGAAATAAAAGTTGTGGGAATATGTCAAAATTCAAAATGGAAACGTAGCGAAGTTGTTAATAGAGCCGTGGTGGAACCCGATTTACATAAATTATGCAGTGCCATCGTCTGACTTCAGATACATTTTTCAGTAATTCTAGCTAACTTTAGTCGCTGAACTACATATTATAATGGTGCCGATTCTCTTGTCACAAATTCTCTAAACAAAACTAAAAATCACTAAAATTTAGTTTATTCCTGTCAAACGACGATTTCCTATTCTGAAAATAGACTAAAGTAATTTAGTTTGACAGCACTGAGTTTTAATTTAGTGAAAATGCTATTCTGAATTTGACGTTTTAACCAAAATTATTGTTCTATATCTAAAATCCTCTAACTAATTCTGACTATTTTTAATCACGATTAAAAATGTGTGGAATAAAATTAGATGTCATGAACTAAAATTCAAACCAACACCTCGAATTCAGTTGCAAAACGGTACTGTATCTATTTTTTATTTTCTTTTGCTTATATCTCGAAAACGGTGTGTCCTATCGCAAAAATAATGAAAATTTTGACCCCTTTGCAACCCGCAAACCCGTAATACTCTACATGTTGGTGATTTATTTTTTGTTTTCTTCCAAAAAGTGAAAAATTCCATATAAAAAAACTTTTTACAAAAAAAAACAACCGACTTCAAAAAAAACACTAAAAAAGTGAAAAATAACTTTAATTTCGGAAGTCGGTGTCTTTGCTTTTTAATTTTCGTTTTTTGCCACCGACTTCCGAAATTAAAGTTATTTTTCACTTTTTTAGTGTTTTTTTTGAAGTCGGTTGTTTTTTTTTGTAACAAGTTTTTATTTTTCACTTTTTAGTGGTGGTACCTATCCCACACAAGTTACTACCTGCTATGTAAATAACAGTGAAGGAGTCTAATAATTATATCGTCTAAATAGACTGTGGGAAAAATACGTAATATTGAAGCTAGCTCAAAAACTATGCAAGCAAACTTAATAAAATTTATATGGGACCATCTCGGGAGTATACCCTTTCGAACAAAAAAATAATTTTTAAAATCGGTTCACAAATGGCGGAGTAATCGGTGAACATACCGTAAAACCTGGCAACTTTGCCCTATAATTCGTTATTTTTTTGCATTAGTTGAGTTATTTTCGAACACGTTTGTTAATGTCATATTGTGTTTGTACCACACAATACTATAAGTTCATTACTCGATATTTATTACTAGAAATATCCAGAAAAATTTATGTGTGTTAGTGAAAAAAACAAGTTTATGTGTTGGGCAAAAGATCATATGCTTCTGGCAACTTTGCCAACTTTGAATATTTCTAATATTATAAACAGTATCCATATTTTAAAAATGCCAGAATATAAATACAAGGCAAAGCAGTATTGTATCAAATTATGAGATGAATAAACATATTCCTTGTCCTTTAAAATTGACTGGGCAAAGTCGAAACGCCACCTAGAACATTTTTCTTAAAATAATTATCAATATCCAGGGCTGTCACCATTGAAAAAATTCTACATTTTAATATTTAATGAAAAGCTTTTTAATGTCAAATATTTTTAATGACTTTAATAAATTCAATAAGCACAAATTAATTATAGTGGATACAAAATAAAGATCTACGCTATAATGCTAGCTGTTAGGCATCTTACAGCTAGCATTATATACCGTAGATCTCACAAATTGATAGTAAATGACAAAATCATTGCAGTTTTTCAAGTTAAATATCTATTTAATTTGAAAAAACTGCAATGATTATCGATTCGCACACGGGCTATTGTATAATATATTGTATAATAATCTTAACTTGATTGACAAGTTATTTGCCGTGTCGGAGCCGTGCTGCTATAATGAGCGATGACCATAACAGCCATAGAGTACATTACTATTCCCAATCAAAAATAGTCACAAACACTTTGCAAGGAGTCAGTAGCTTTAATTTGACAATTTGTGTCATGAGCACAACATAATAAAATAATAATAAATTAAAAAGTTACAGGTGACAACCCTACGAGAAAAGAAATGGTGGGCAATGTCGCCAACCATGCACCAAAAACATGCATATAACTTTGCCCATCAACATATCTTACAATTTATGGGAGGTTTTGCATGAAATATTAAGTCTATATTATTCATTTCAAACATATTAACAGTGGCAAAAAAATTACTTACGTGGTGTAACTGCAACTCCACTTTTTGGTAAAGTTTTTGTACCGGTTTTTGCCCGCGAAAAACACTACCAACTTCTACAAGTTCTGACAGGCAACTGAAGTAACATCGGTGACATTAAGTCACTCAGTGTTGCCAGAAAAATAACGAATTTTGTACCACAGATAAAAAAATACTTCTAACTATTGACAAATTTGTTATGGATCGAGTTTTTCAAAAAATACACAACTGGGCAAAGTCGAACCTCAAGGGCAAAGTTGCCAGGTTTTACGGTACATAAAAAAAAAAAAAAAAAAACAATCATCCGAACGTAGTACCTCCTCCTTTTTGAAGTCGGTAAAAATACGTCGCTACGGCCACATTGCGCGCCTCTCCGGCTCAAAAAAAATCACGTTGTAGGCAAACAATTATGTACCAAGTGGAGTCGCGATTGTCAAATTCGATTTTAGTTCTGTCAAAATAATTTTTAAATTTAGAGATTTTTTTTGGCAGAATAGCTCTAAGATTCTCATAGTAAAAAGTAAGGAATTTTAGTGATAGTTTAGTTCGGTGTACAAGAGAATCGGCACCAATGTCAACTCTCCAACTCGAGAACAGGGTAATACCAGTACACCAATACAAACTTAGCCATCATAAATTATGCGAATATTTGGGGTTAATTTTTGTTCTTCCTGGGATCCTTCGATGATGATTATCTTATCATAACAAAACATCATGCCTGTATGGAAGTAGTGGTTTCGACAGTTATGTATCCTGCCTGCCTGAGACATAACTAACTTCGATTTCATGGACTAGAATATCTATGGTTCGAGGAAATTCGTCGTGATAGCGGAACTGGGCACAAATTGGCTTGTGTACTAAGTACTTACCGAGAATTTATAAATGGTAAAAACCCACTAACGTTTTTCGCGATCTGGGGCTGGATGCCACGCGCTCTCGACTGTTCAGCAGTCGCGTTTACGATCACTAGACCGACGAGATATATTGAAGTAGGTAGAGGTAATTTACGAAGTAAATACGTCGGTATACGTCGTAACACATCACGTTTTGCAAAAATCCTTCAGATACATCCGGAATAGATACTATATGTATAAGTGCCACAGATTTTTTATACAGCAAAAGTACATAGATACAAGAATTAGGTAGTATAAACATTTGTTCAAATAAATGCATGTTTTGCGCATAAACTCAAGGCCTTGGCATATCGGTCAGTCACACACTGCTCACTGAAAAACAAGTTTCAGTGAGCCTTCACGATTTTAAGTATTTGCATACATTTACTGTATCTAGAAGAATGTGACGTCATACATGTTTTTACCCGACTGTGTTAGAATGACAGAGGTGTACCCACCAACAAATTCAAATAAATCATTACCCTGCTGGGGTAAATGGGTAAAAATATACCTTAAGTCTTGTTTCGGAGTTCCGATGTAGAGTTGTCGTAGCAATATGCTAGCAAATCCATGATAGACCATCTTACCATCCATCCTAACTAATATTATTAGTGCCAAAGTGAGTTTGTTTGTTAAGCTTTCACACTAAAACGGCTGAACGAATTTGTATGAAATTTGGCACACAGGTAGACCATGACCTGCGTTAAGACATAGGATAGGTACTTTTTATCCCGGTGGTACATACGGCTACACATCAAGCTATACATTTCCAGTTTATGCTAATCTCGCATTGTATAGAATTTCAGTACAGTGCGAGGTCAGCTTATACTGGAAATTAGAGATGAGACGTATATACTGGTAGAGGTATATATACCAAGTATGTGCTTCCCAGTACATAGACCGGGTACGGACCGAAATACTGGGTAAATACCTTGAAGGTATGACGTCAGACGCATAGTACGATACGAACCGCTACCACAAGGTAGCGCCCAGTTTTATCGGTAGTTCGGTACGCCGAAGCAACCGGAAGCTACCCGACAGCTTACGAAGGGACCCGAAACGTCATTCATGCTTAATGAACATTCGGTTGATTTAATTTAGTTAGACAAAAAACAAAAACAAAAAACCTGACAAAACTAAAAAAAATATTGCAAATTAAAATTACGATTGTAAATAAATTGATTTGAAATATTTTAACTACGCCGGCTAGTTAGTCAGTTTAAATATAATTAATGTTATTTTGCATTAATTTATATAGAAATAACTAGAATTCATTAATAACCATCGTCATACTCTTAGCCGACAGTCCTAAGCCTAGTAAAGTAGGAAGGAAAGATTTCATATCTCATAATGCATAATTACGTATAGGTACTTGAAACGTCGTACCTACATTATATTGGAGGCATACCATACTTATCGCATACGTTTACTTATCGAAATCCTACCACACTCAAATAATTAGAAGTATTTTGATACCTGGTATTTGTACCAGGTATTTAGTGATACCCATACCTTAAAGGCCGGGTATGGAGAATGGCAGGTATATCTCATCTCTACTGGAAATGTATAGCTTGATGTGTAGCCGTGTGTACGTTCCCGTGGAATAATGTTCAATGTTCACGCCGCGGGCAAAAGCTGGTGGAACTGTGGAACTATAGCTTACATAGAAAATCCGTGGTTTACCTTTGTGAACGCTAGTTGCTGCACCGAGTCGACCTCGCCAGTTGCCCCCAGTGTAAATACATACATTATTATCGACTGCGGCTCACCTTACATGGTGTTTATCGAGAAAGTCCTTCACAACTCAAGTCACGTTTGCAACTATTCTGCGTTCGCAATTTATTTGCCAAACATGTAAACAAACACGACTTTTAGGAAAAGCAACTGTAATGCCTACACATGAAGTTTAGTTTGCGCTACATCTTCATATATTTTTATGACTTTTTCATAGGTGCTAGTCAGTCTAAAATCAACTTTATTTACACTGACATAAAGTTGATGTTTGTTTAAGTGGAAATAACATCAATATTGGAAACAAGGATTTAAATAGACCTTAGTGAGGTGGGCGCGGCGGCGGCGCGTCATCATTTGACGGTTTTATTCTTAGGACAAGATTCACAGACCGCACTTCAATTTTATTTTGATAAGTAAGCGTTGCATACGGATACGAACCCTATTCTAATGGCAGTAATGTTCATATTCGTATATGCGAATGTGAGCTAGCTTTTTGCGTTATGCGGAAGTGAGTTTGTTTGTTCGTTACGCTTTCACACTAAAACGGCTGAACGTATTTGGAAGAAATTTGGCACATGGGAAGACCATGACCCGGAGGACATAGGCTACTTTTCATCCTAGTCCACAGACGAAGTCGCGGACAACAGTTAGTTTAAACATGAACCTTGAAATAATAACACATTCGTATGAGACGCTAACTTCACTTAGCAAAGTAAAGCCAAACGCAACCAAACGGTTGTGGACCGTTCTCACTGACGGACGCCGCCGTCGGTCCTTGGTACTGTGTAGTACGAGCCTTAAAAGCAAAAGGAGAAAAAAATTATAGACATTTGTTTCACTGTAATGTTTTTATTATAATCATTACAATGCCTCCTTGTTTTATTGTGATCTCCATGTTCGTTTGATATTACCCACCTCTGCTTAACCCTTCGGGGAAAACAAGCGTGAAGTTATGTAGGTATGTGTATATTTATATCAAAAGTTAATTTATCATCACGCCTGTATTCCCAGGAGGTGTAAGCAGAGGTGTTATACATAATAGCACACACGCCGATGGAGCCGAAAGGTGTTGGAGTGGCGACCGTAACGGAAGACGTAGCGTTGGAAACCCTCCCACAAGGTGGACCGATGACCTGGTGAAGGCCGCATGAATCCGCTGGATGCGGGAAGCCACATTTCGCCAGTTATACATATTTAACTAACTGCCCGGTTGATGGCACAAGCCTATTGCCATCAACCGGGCACAAATCCACTCTCCGGGCAGCTACTGAGAAATACCAGGTGGAGAAACCTAATAACCCTTGCCCGACCCGGAAACTGAACCCAGGACCTCATGCTCAGCATAAGCGATTGTCACCACTATACCGAGGCAGTCTTAAATTTAAAATTCATTAAAAATTATCGTTATGTTGTTTCTTGTTTAATGTTTAACCCAAGGATTTGTTCAGGCTCTATCTTAATGCCAAGTTCTAGTCTTGTGTCATCATCACAGCTGTTTGAATCTACCATCCCTGAAGACGGCCTGCATGTGTCTGGTGGCGGAGTGATATACAAGTTGTTTCTCGATTCCGTTACTTCCATATCATCTGACGCTGGAGATCCTGTGTATTGAGAAGAGGTAGCGGACTCCCGGTCGAGTATTTCAAGCTCCATTTGAGATATGACTTGAAATACTCTTGCTTTTGCTAAGGCTTTGTCACGTGGTGGGAATGACTGAACTGTAGAGGAGATGCTATCAAAGAATTGCTGGACGTCATCCTTCTTCATGGTTTTGTCCAATATGTATTTTATTAAAGTGTTTGAATGCGTCTCGTCGGGACAAGAGCGTCGGCTGACTTCGTGACTTCTAGACCGCTTTAGTAGCGCACGCTTTTTTTCAATAATCTCAGCAGTAGCTGGAATGACTGGATGATCCCTATCAGGAGAATTTTCTTCAACATTAATGTCATTGTTTATAGAAGAAAGGTATCGCTTTTTGAAATGCGGTGAAAGAAAAGACATGTCATCCTCGTACGTCCATTTCCTTGTGAGTGCATCTCTCCTGTAAGTTGGATCTCTTTCTAAAGCTATTTGTTTTTTCAGAAATCGTCGGTATCCTTCGCGTAATAAAATCCAAGACTTTTTACAATCGTTTTCTGAAAAGATACAGGAACTGGTTATTCTTAGAAAATGGAGACTCCTTTTCCAGTATCGTACTTTCATGAGGTGTGTAATTGTAAAGTGTTTAGACATAAATGATTAACTATCGAAAGAATTAATTTATTTTAGTAATTTAAGTTTTTTAATTTAATTTCAAGTGTAGGAATATTTTAGTTTAAAAGGCCACTGACGTCTCATTTTCACATTTTTCTTTTCTTGTTCTCACACAGTTGTCTACATGTTTTTTTTAACCCCTGAAGGAAAAAGAGGGGTGTTATAAGTTTAACGTGTGTATCTGTGTGTTTGCCTGGGCAATCGTAGCTACCAAACTGCTGAAACAATTTTGATTTTTTTGGTTTCGTTTGAAAGGTGACGCGATCGAGAGTGTTCTTAGCTATACAAAAAATCGTTTATTAGATGCTTTGTTTTTGTCGAGGTTTTTTAAATTTTTAATGTAATTTAACTTGTTCATTTCTCCTTTCGCAGGAAGATTTTTTTTACAGAAATAAGCAGTCGCTTTTTACTCAAAAGTTATATGTTGTATCTCTATGTCTTTTACAGTGTGTACATAATATATTGAATGTTAAATGTTTGAATATTTACACTGTAAACCCCTGCATCAACATTTTTCTACCACACGATGCACGATGTAACAAAGTTGTGCCATAGTGTTTGTTGCCATGGTTACCGCTTTGTTGCGACCGGTTTGTTTGTTTGACACTACTGTCCAGAAGAATTTGTAAGTTCGAAAGTATGAGGGTAATGAGAGTATACAGGTTAGTGTAATTCTGTACCTATCCGAAACGTAACTCTTGTCATAATCAAACTATGAAAAGAAAAAGCCATCCCGTCACTTATCAAGCCATAAATAAACAATACATTTTTGCTTACCGTGCGTTTCAAGTTTCTTCGCGATTTCCTTCCAGGCCTCATCCCTGCGTACATAATTACCGTAGTTGGAGTCGTTGGTATCATAAAGGGACTTATAATTTTTAACTAGTTCTATTAATTTTGTGTTAAAATCCATCGCGATAATAATAACGATACAGAAACAAAAAGTCTACAAAATAAGAAAAGAGAAAAAGTTAGGTTAGTTAGTTGTCACTGTCACTAGTGTCACTTTCATATCTCTAAGTAGTCTGTGGCTGACCTCCGTGAATTTAGCCGAACGATTTCATTATTCTGAACTTTTGTTAATGCTAATCGTTAGAGAATCGTTAGAGAGGGTTAGAGAGAAAAGAAAAATCGTTAGAGAGTAATTAGTTTTTATGTAAAAACAATTTTAATTTTTCGTGTGAAGTTGGACCCTTCCCGCAAAAATGGACTTAGACGTAATTTTATTTTTTTAATCATTTGCGAATCGTTAGAGAGAGATTGAGAGGAACACAAAATCGTTAGAGAGTTAATATTTTATTTCATATTAAATAATTTCTAAGAGCGTGACGTTAGCCTACCTCTGTGAATTTTGCCCCCGATATAATTATTCTCAACTTTTGTTAATGCTAATCGTTAGAGAGAGTTAGAGAGAAAAGAAAAATCGTTAGAGAGTAATTAGTTTTATTTATCAACGATTTTAATAAAATTTTGTGAAATTGGCCCCCATTCCCGCAAAAATTGACGTAGATGTAATTTTTTTATTTTTATAATTTGAGAATCGTTAGAGAGAGATAGAGAGTTAAAAAAAATCATTAGAGAGTTAATATTTTAATTGATATTAAATTATTTCTGAGAACGCGTTTTAGATTAAACAGGCTCGCTCTTATTATGGGCAACATATTCAGCCGAACGGTACTTTTACTGTACCTAGAAGTTAGTGAAGATACCAGGCATTTCGTCATCACATGAGACAGCTTTGATCAGAGGACTCACACCGCTATAGTTATAGAGTGTATTACATTATTGTCTGGTATCTTGGATGGGCCGGCATCAAAATTATATATCTCCACCTGCTCAGTTTCTCGACAGTATTTTAATAAGAGAAGACATTGAAAATGAAGAAAATCAATAAATCATTATTTAAAATTAAAAAACAAAGTCTTATTTCATAAAAAATCTGTAAGACTTGCATTCAAAGCATATTATTCAGTTTTTAAATATAATAATTTTCGAAAGGCTTTTCATCCACTTCCGATCTCGATTCTAAGTCATCAAACAGGAATTCTCCATCGTAATTAAAAAAATGTTCTTGATCAGTAGGTACTATTATCATTTTACTCCTGCTAAGCCTGTGGACTATGCTGAAACATGCACTTCTTGCACTTATAGATTCTTATTAGCTATAATCTAAAGAGAGGTCTAAAAGAATTATGCTACACATCTGAAAATATCCCATTTCATCTTATTTCAGAATATGGTACATAAAGTAAATAACTTGATTAGAATTTTTGTTTGCATTGTCATATTCTTTACAACAAAATATTTTTTTTTACTTTCTATAAGGCAATTGAAAAAGAATGATTGATTGACTGTAATGACAGTACCATGTGTCAATTTTGAAAAGTTTGTTATTTTCTGGGGTGTGTTCACTTTATTAGCCTAAATAATTAGAAAAGTTTGTTCGTTTTAGGAGAAAATTAACACTAAATTGATTATTTCTTAAGAAATAAGCAGTACCTTTGTACTCATATTTTAACTATGTCATATCTATTTTGTATTTTACTGTGTGTACATAAGATTAGAATAAATAAATTAATTAAAAAAACGATTTTTCTCAAAATTGGTAATCCTTAAAAATGCATGACACAGTTAGAGCTACTACTTTTTGGGATGTCTATCCAAATATATTTAACTTATCCTGGTTAGAATGATTGAATAATAAAAAAACATTTTTGGTCATGTCCTTTCGAATCGATGTGACCTGTGGAAGATGCTCACATCCATTCATCAACTTGAAAAGAGCTGATAATCTTCAAACGGCTGAACCGATTTTCTTGAATCATAGCTAAGAACACTCTATAAAGTCACCTTTCAAACAAAATAAAAAATATCAGAATCGGTTCAGCCGTTTGGCAGCTACGATGAAACATACAGACACACACGATAAACTTATAACACCCCTCTTTTTCCGTCGGTGGGTTAAAAATGACCCGACCAGCTCCCGACACGCACCCACCTTTTGTGTGTTTTGAGCATAAATGATGCACTATAAGTACCGAATCAAATTGAAACTACCAACAATATTTCGTATTCTTATCAGGTATCACTGTTAAATGATCGTTGATCAAATACACAACTTTACCACTCATAACTATAACGTCCCTCTGCATCATGTCATGTATCAGTAGTACCTACTACTCGCGCTCACGGTACACAATGAGAAACGTAAGTGTGGCCGCTTCATTCAATGCAATAAATCTCGCGGTAAATCTCTTTGATCTGCCTAAAATGCCGCCACCAGAGTTATCAATCACCCAACGTCAAACGCCAATGTAAATGCCGTTGACAAATTCTCGAAGTAAGTCGTGATGAAGTACACCCACGGTTAACGTCTACCGCGATAATCCGTTGGTGTGGCCCCAGCATATAAGAGATTTGTCATATTTAAAAATCATTTAAAAGAAACTTTGTACCTCCGGCAGGGGGGAGTGAGGGGATCTACTAACCCTTCCCCCCTCTCCTCCCTCCCCTATCCCCTATCGAGGCGGCACGTTTCATAATTTTAACCTGCTCAGGTCCTAGGGTAAAACGCGTGCTCAGAATTTTTTTTTTTTTTTTTTAATATTAACACTCTAATGATTTTTTTAACTCTCTATCTCTCTCTAACGATTCTCAAAATATATATTTTTTTAAATTACGTCTTCGTCCATTTTTGCGGGAATGGGGGCCAATGTCACAAAAGTAATTAAAATCGTTGATAAATAAAACTAATTACTCTCTAACGATTTTTATTTTCTCTATAACTCTCTCTAACGATTAGCATTAACAAAAGTTGAGAATAATTATATCGGGGGCAAAATTCACAGAGGTGGGCTAACGTCACGCCCTTAGAAATTATTTAATATTAAATAAAATATTAACTCTCTAACGATTTTGTGTAACTCTCAATCTCTCTCTAACGATTCGCAAACGATTAAAAAAATAAAATTACGTCTAAGTCCATTTTTGCGGGAAGGGGGGCCAACTTCACACGAAAAATTAAAATTGTTTTTACATAAAAACTAATTACTCTCTAACGATTTTTCTTTTCTCTCTAACCCTCTCTAACGATTCTCTAACGATTAGCATTAACAAAAGTTCATAATAATGAAATCGTGCGGCTAACTTCACCGAGGTCTGTGGCTGGCCGGTTTTAGCTCATCATGAGTTAAAGTCAATGTGAAAAAAATCAAGTAACAAACACTAAAACCCAACTACGACTTAAAAAGTATAAACAAGACACCACAGACAGACAAATTAAAAATCCGGAGTCACACGTGTTAGGGCATAAATCGAACAGATTACGTGTGACTCCGGATTTTTAATTTGTCTGTCTGTGGTGTCTTGTTTATACTTTTTAAGTCGTAGTTGGGTTTTAGTGTTTGTTACTTACTTGATTTTTTTTTTAATTCTTTTGGGTTGGTAATATATATACATTTGAAATGTGCTCATTAAGCCCTTTCATTTGATACCCAACATGGTACGATTAAACCATATTTTTTTTTAAGTTCCTCACTTTATGTCCTCTAGAGGGCGCCATTTTTAATTTAATGTGACTTCACATAGCCTATAACCAGCGGACAATCACGACGCTTCTAACGACACTCATTTGTCAAATTGTGATAAGTGGTTTGGAAGATAGGAGGGAACAGATGAACATACATACATACATACATACATACCGGTCAAAATCATAACCCTCCTTTTTTCTTCGCCGTAGTCGGGTAATAAGTCAATGGTTAAAGTAGATGACTTTGCTTCGCTTGAGTTCTCACGTACGGTACCCGCCCTGTTAGTATGTCATTTAGGGATATTTATAACATATATGGCTGTGTAGAGCTTCCTGTCTGAGGGCGAATTTCACCAATTAAACTGAACGCGATCAGCTTCATTGGTGACTGAAACTCATTAGTTACGAAAACGATAGACACCTTCTTGTAAACCAAGAAGGTGTCTTCTTGGTTTAGTGTATTAGTTTAATACCGTACCTACACTTCTAGCTTCTTGTAAATCATTTATATCTATGACCCAGTTGGCAAACATCACCTACTCACGTACTCACACACTTCATGCTATATCATTATTCGTAGGTTGTACATAGCAAAGATACATATAAATCAGCCGATATTATAGGCTGATTACTCATCAATGACTATAATGAATAAGATAGACCCACTTCGGAATAGAAATTCCGTAGTTCCGATAGCCACATACCATATAGTATGTATGTACTTTCTATATTGTTAACATTAATTTATTGTTCTCAAGTAAGTGACATTTGTGTATGTTTTAATTGAGAATAAAGATTCTTTAAACCAATAGGTACGACAGCGGTGATGATTTTTGCACAGTGTGTAATTTAGACTTCAGTTTCGTTAATTTATCATTGCAGTAACAACAGTTTGGCTGCGTGCAGCGACGTTATGTGTAGGTAAATAGTGAGCTGTGACGTCACAATGAGATCGTGCGTGGTTCGTGTGATTATTGCTGTGTTTGTACCTATATTGTCACACACTCAGCCAGGATACACACGGGCGATTTTTTAATGCGACGCTGTTTTATCGCACACTGGATTTTAAACTCTCAGTCTTGAGCCGAGCATTGAGAATCCAACAGAGTGCATCCGCCGCGTCAAAAAAATACTCTCCATGATTTTCAACTCTCCGGGCGATAAGCATTGCATTGAAAATCCAGTGCGCGATAAAAAATCGCCTGTCGGTACGACGGCTCATTGCCAGTGCTGCACTCTACGTGATGAGGACATTACGATAGTTTCCGAAAGCGTAATTCTTCCTGATACACGGTTTGATTTGAGGATTATCTTCAGAATCTGATTATGACAATAATGACACCTACACATATTAACTTTCATACCTCCACTAGTAGTCAACATTATGTCAGGTACAGATTGAAGAAATGTAACATTTAAATGTAATAATTCGCCTAGTTACTACGTTAAAATACGTACAACACAAAGACCATTTCAGGGGACTATTTACTCTTATTGGACCATTTAGACGGGGCCAATGCCCAAGACAATCCACTAAGCCAATCGAAACAGCATCGTGTAAATAGAGAGAGGCCACTGCATTGGATTGGACTAGATTTGATTTTGGACTGGCTTAATGGATTTTCTGAGGGATTGGCCCCGTCTAAATGGTCCAATAAGACTTAATTTTGCATTGCATGAAATTAGGACGACTAATTTGTGTTACAGGTACATTTGATTTTACGTTTCACTAATGTGCACCCGGCATTAGTTACAACATTGGACGTTGTTTACGTTCATAAATAATATCGTTCTACTTCTTGTACCTATGTCACGGTCGCTCGTAAATCGGTAACCTGTGCATACGGTGCTATTATACTGATGTGAGTGCGTTCCGCTTCAATACGCAAGCTAAAGTTGAACAACACCCAAAGGTTATTTTCTTCTTGAAATCGTCCGGGTCAAAGGAAAGTGTGAAGGATAGCAGCGGTCTATGCTCTATTTACATTTTTGAAGTGAAAACTTCTTTAGGCGCGTTGAGCACTTTTTGGGTGAACAAAAATCATGGAACTCGCGTCATCGTCACGCTTGTTGGGTGAACAAAAATCATGGACCTCGAGTCATCGTCACGCTTGTTGGCTGAACAAAACTCATGGACCTCGCGTCATCGTCACGCTTGTTGGCTGAACAAAAATCATGGACCTCGCGTCATCGTCACGCTTGTTGGGTGAACAAAAATCATGGACCTCGAGTCATCGTCACGCTTGTTGGCTGAACAAAAATCATGGAACTCGCGTCATCGTCACGCTTGTCGGGTGAACAAAAATCATGGACCTCGAGTCATCGTCACGCTTGTTGGGTGAACAAAAATCATGGAACTCGCGTCATCGTCACGCTTGTTGGGTGAACAAAAATCATGGACCTCGCCCATGAATGAATGTTACTTATTTTCACTTCTAGCAGCAGTCCCTAAGACTACGCCGCATGTTTTTTTAAAGTGAAAACCCCCTACCAAAAACCGTGAACGATTTTTAGTAGAGGAATATCTTAAGGGATCGCGTCACCGACATCGACATGCTTACAATACCTATATCGGTACCTATGACGTGTTGCGTTTTACCACAATAAAAGAAACACTGTTCTTTCATTTTGGAGCGAGAGGAGAATGATGACTTCTGTCGGCAGTCCCAATGACTGCCGATATCTTTTTCTTGTACCTTTAGGTATCTACTCGAAACTGTTATCATCATGATGCGTTTGGCAAGTAATCATAAAATAGTGCTGATACCTACTACTAGGTATTTGCCGCTCAATGTACAAACCTTTACACCCCATGTGTTTTTGCCTGTTCAAATAAGTTAATTAATCGGGCGTAGGATCACTCCAAAGTTGCGAACTACTTTCGAACGGACCCGTATCCACGTTGACAGGCTTGGAGAGTAGGCACTACCTACTTTGATACCTTGATTCATAAATAAACTCTTGGGATCCGCACAGACCCCACGAGACTAATAGTGTGATTATTTTGGTGCTACTAGCTAAAGATTGCAAAAAAGTTTGTGCTCGCGAGGTCTACTGTTCGCAGAACTACTAGTAATAATGAACGACAGCTGCCGATCTAGTCTGTAAAAATTTCACAGTGAAAGCTTTGATGAAGTGAGCTGTGATTCCATTGATACTAGGGATTGACACTATTGACAGCTCTCTTCGCGCTCACACTTCAACTAAGTTTTCACGGTACCTACATTTCTACGGAGTGGATCGACTGTTGTTACAGGCAGTAAATCCGTCCTATTCTAATGTAAACACACGCTTTAGCTAGTCTCTGTAAATAATAACCTATTTAAATCCCACCCAAATACGTTTGTTATTTACTTAGCGCGGAAACTCGTGCGAATACCTACTCAGTAAATATCGTAGATCACATCATGCTATATAAATATAAGCACCTACAATATAGTAATCTATGTTTAAATTATCTGTTAGATCATTTGAATAAACTATGTAAGTAGGTACTTAAATAATTTGTGTAAACTACTTATTTAGGTACAGCTGTTACTATGTAATTTTATCATTTTCTTGAGAGATTTATGAAGTGTTCACAGCCATAAATAAATGTTAAAATTACTACGTTTATAAATAAACCCCTAAATGTATAAAGGCAGGTTGAGTTAACTACCTACAGCATTGCTATTCTGTAACCATCTCACTGTGAAAACTTAGGTGAAGTGAGCGTGGAGTGACCTGTCATTGTCATCGCTGATGCTAAGGCAGTGACAGTTCACTTCAAGCTCACTTCACCTAAGTTTTCACGGTGAGATTTTTATAGAATAGCACAACTGTATGTACTTACCTACTCTTAAAGTACCCTCATTTTGGGCTTCGCCGCAGTCGGGTAAAATAATAAGTTTCTGTCAATTTCAGGTAGTGAGCATTCGGCAACCTTGGAGCTTATTTTTTTAGGGTTCCGTAGCTCAAAAGGAAAAACGGAACCCTTTTATCACTAGTGTCCCTGTCTGTCGGTCCGTCTGTCACAGCTAATTTACTCCGAATCGAATGAACCGATAAAGTTGAAATTTGGTACACGAATCAATTTCTCTGAACCACACGACGTATAACAAAAATAAATGAATTTTGAATGTGGGGTCACTTTTCGGGGGCAAATTAAAAAATAAAAATAAAAAGTTTAGCAAACTGTACCGTGTGATTGTGAGATTAACAAATATTTTTTTTAATAATAAATACTTTTAAAGATATTTAAAATAGATGAAAATTGACCATCCCGCCACCTTATCTCCGAAACGATGGATTTTTTTTTACATACAGAAAATAGTTCTTTAATTATAAATTACAAGAAAATCTATATAAAGTCTATGGTCTTAAAATAACATGGTAAATCTTCTAATCTGCGTACTAATTTACATTTGTAGTTGGAGAACATGAAAGTTTATTACCCTATAAATCATAGTAAGTAATCTGTGGTTTATCCAATCTATATCATACTACAATGTTAAGTTTGTTCTTGGGATAAATTCATCCTCACTACGGAACCCTTCATTGTGCGTGGTCCGACACGCACTTGGCCGGTTTTTTTTTGTTTGAAATCTAGCGAATATTTGCAAATGATGTCATATTTATATACGAATCGTATAGCCGCTAAAATAGTACCTAATATCTTGGCTTAGGTACAATCTAATAATGACATACTGAAATAGATGCGTAAACGCGGGAATAACATAAAAATGAAAGTACTTACGATTTTTAAAAGTAAATATAAATTCCTTAGTTAAAGACTAGCCACACTTCACGTGTTGTTTCAATGTACAAAATATATTCACACAAGTAGCACGCACTGAGATTCAATGTTGACTAAATACAATTTCAAATAGCATTCTGCTTCAAGCGGGAACTTTTCGCTATAACCTCACCGAAGTAAATGGTACGTCTGTTTCTAAAACTTGTGTTTACAGAAGTGGTATTGAAATTGGTCGGATAATAGAGAAGCGACAAAATCGACCAAAATAAATTGATGACGCAACGAGTGTGTTGCTATTCCAAGGTTGTGTTTATAACTCGTCATGACATCATGTGCTCACCGTGCACCGGGGAGCCGCCGGTAACCTTCGCTTTATCGACTGCCCTACTAAATGCTAAGTTACTTCTTCTCGATCACTTGAGATAAGTTGGCAGTTGACTCTTATCTCTAAGATGATTGGGCTTAATTGTTCAACTATCGCCTACAGTATGCCAGAGCAAGGCAGTAAGAAGCAAGACACTCTTATAAATACGGTTATTTTGCATAGTATCAACTAAAGTAAAAAAATAATTAAAAATATCTAAGCTGCAAAAATTCTGCGCTGGAATGAAGGCATTTGGAAACTGCATTGTTTGTGCTCGATGCAGTCACGCTCACCTCACGTTATATGTATGGAACACAAAAAATATAATCTCTGTGGATCAATCTTCACAATTTTGAGGACTCAAGTAAAAATATAGCGAAATTGAAAATACTGGTTTTCAATTGCTCCCGGTTAGCCTGGACGCCGGCCCCAAAATAGTTGGGAAAAGGCGAAGGGTTGTGAGATGTGATGATTGTGGAAACACTGAAGAAAATACAGTAAAACGTTCGAATTTATTACTGGCACTTTAATTTTGTTCCTTTGCTTATTGTAACATGTGTGCTCACACAGCTGGTTGTCAACCAAACGTCAAAGTCATTGTGTCATTACTGTCACTCTCATTCAGCAGTCAATGTCAAAAAAACGTGCGTGAGGCAAACAGTGCGCCGTGCTTTTCATCAATAATTTAAACATTTCTATATTCCCAATAATGTCGAGCGAAGTACCAGAGCCGGTGTTCCGCGAGTTCGGCGGCGAGGAAGACGCGGAGCCCGAGGTGACCGAGATCGAGTCCCTCTGCATGAACTGCCACGCAAACGTACGTAAACATTGCTCCCTTACGTCTGGCGAACGTGTTCATAACAACATGTTTTGGTCATAAAATGCCTTTAATTCCGTTAATTCTTAAGACGACACTCTGGCCTTTGATTTACTTAATTTAGGCTATTAGGAGTACAATAAGTTAGCTTACTTTAGCCAACATCGTAGATGTTATGGTGGCAGTGCCGCGATGCCGACCGATCTATATCCGGGGCTAAGGACCCGTTTACTACTGGTACAGTAATCAGTCTAGTGCAGGAGGCAGTAGAGTACTTAATCAAACTGTACGGCTGTGCTAGTTGACAGCTAGGATAGTACTAAATACATTGTTATTGTCTGTCTATGTAAATGGGGCATAAAGTTGATCCATTATTGTTGTGTATAATACTCGACCGCCTGTGCTAGACTGGTTACAGTGCTGGGCATATGTAAATGCACCCTTAAAAACCAAGCATCGCCTTTTATCCTCATTGTTTGATCACCAAATTATTAATTTTCTTTCATCTCAATAATCTCCCACATGTTTTGTACAGAAGCTGGTTTTATTACTAGTTATGAACATGTAGTAGCGTGTATTCATATTTTACAGAGTAATTTAAAAAACAGTTCTTTGGATCAGAATCTGGATTAATTTGATTAAGTTATATTGAGTCACCATGTTGAATGTAATGTTATGAGATAGTTTATATCCTAACTAATATAATAAATTCGAAAGTGACTTTGTTTGTTTGTTACACTTTAACGCTCAAATGGCCGAACAGAATTTGGATGAAAATTGTATTTCCAACAGTCAGTATCTGAAAACCTGAAATAAGCTGAAACCGATCCGTTAAAAAATGAGGCTATACATACACTATAGTGAGCTATACATACACTATAGCATGGGGTCTCAACTCGAACAAATTATAATTAGTCTTGAAAAAAAATCATAGATGGCAGCATAAGTAACAATTTATGAAATTAACAATCACTAAAAAGCGTTATACGGCAAATTTTGGCTGAGGTAATATTAGTAAAAATCAAAACATCTTTGTTTAATGTTGATTTATGTATTTACACTCATAAATCTCGTATTTTCAACAAAAAACTTAAACTAAACCGTTTACTTCAATTCGAACCCTTAGAATGATAAAGTAGCCATCTGTTAATCATTTTGTTGAGAGCTCTTTGCAATAGATGGCATTTTATTCAAGTGATGACAGGGTCATTTTAAACTTGTGTATAAGTCGTTTCTTAAGGAAAATCAAACAACATTTTTTTTAAATCTAGTACTTTACGTAGAAATATAAAAATTGAACACTTAGGGAGAAAAAACGTAAAAAAAGGAAGAAAAACATCTAGGAGTCTTGTGCATTATCTAGGCAAGACTCCTAGATGGCGTTGTAAAACTACAGTCTCTGGCAATTAGTGAGTCGCTGATGCTGCCATCTGTTAAAAAAATGGAGAGTGAAAAATAGCCAGCTCAATAGTCAGACTTAGGGTGGTGTCATTTCTTTGTATGGGATTGGGTATCTGTACGTAGTATTATAATATCTGTGACTATAGTGAGCTATACATACACTATAGTGAGCTATACATACACTATAGTGAGCTATACACACACTATAGTGAGCTATACATACACTATAGTGAGCTATACACACACTATAGTGAGCTATACATACACTATAGTGAGCTATACACACACTATAGTGAGCTATACATACACTATAGTGAGCTATACACACACTATAGTGAGCTATACATACACTTTTTACTTTGACTTTTTCACTTTTATTGTTCAGATTACAAAGATAATACTATACGGCAGGTGCGGGACGGCCCATAACCTGATGAAATTATAACAGGGGGCAAAATACTTTAAATAACTAATTTATTTAGAATATTTGCATTAGAAAAAATGTTAGCAAACTTGACAGTTGGAACAAACGAGACTGTTCAATATGTCAGAAGCAGTAGTGCGGTCCATACTTTCATCAGATAGGTAGGTAATATGGGCTGGTATCCGCAACTCCACGTGAAAGCGGGTATTTGCGTACGGTGGGTCATAGGATACTTTTTATCCCGATATGCCTACACGATCGAGACTTATGCAGGTGAAACCGCAGGGCGCAGCTAGTAGTTTATATGAATCTACACTGATATTACAAAACACTTGATTGGTCTGCCTTTTGAAAAGTAAAGTTAAGGTAATGAGTGAACTATAAGACAGAAGAGTAGAACACATGAACCTTTAAATTTGTTTTATGTTCATTAAATGAAACAACAGATGAGTGCGAGTTCTGCTGTTAGAAGCTAGATGCCAACCTTTATATCAGGTTCACATTTTCATTGCATGTACACGACCACTAATTGTAATCTATGACAACCACAATAGTTGAAATCGAAGCGTTTCTCGTTACCGGGCCACTCATATTTCTGTTTGTTACTGTCACATAGGTACCTAAATTCTTCAGTTGATGCGGTGTACAAATTATGTAGTCGCATGCCACTGACGGCACTCGTGCCATTTGTTCGCCATTCCTGGTATAGTCAATTCTATAAATAATACAAAATAAAGTCGCTTTTCGTGTCTTTCTGGGTGAACGCTCAGGTTGATGACCACTCCATACTGGTGCAGTCGGTTAAACAAGAGTCTTAGGTGTTCAGCATTTTGCTGGGGGTCTCTGGAACGCAGCCGGTTGACGTTTGAGGTTTGCAGAACGTGATGACAGGAGACTAAGAGGCTGCTTTCCGAATTAGAAAATAATCACTCACAACGCTCACAGCGATTACTTGCGTACCGAATTAGATATCACAATTATGACAGCTGAGGGCTGTCAACAATTCGGAACACTCGTGAACGCGCTCACAGTCCTCGTAACATAAACATAACCTCAAACCTTGCATTGTTATTATTGTTGATATTCATATTATAAAGAGCTTCTGTGTAAAACACATCAAATTAAAAAAAAAAAAAACAAATTCATCAGTATATTCATCAATTAAAAAAAAATACTGTTTGTATGATTTAAAACAACACAGACAACTGTCAGTTTGACAGCCACATTGACAGTGCTCACGGTGATAATAATCTAAGGCATGGTCGGCGTTATCGCAAGATGGCGCATGTCATGACGTCATCTATGACGATTCACGGGACATCGTTATCGTGCTTAGGCTAATACGGAACGGGTTTTAGCACGCCCAAATCGATTACAGCGTAACTCGGAACGCACCCAGAGTCTGACCAACGAAAGTTGTCCAAGAAAAAAGGCGGCAATTTAAAAAATCAAGAGCTTGTTATACACTGCATAAACGGAGTCGATACTATTTATTATTGTTGTTCTAAACTTGGCAATGGTTTTCACGATAATTTAGAGAATTTACTCCGCAAGGTCTATCTGCAATACATTAGTGTACTGATGTTGGCATGACCGCGGGTGTGATATTTGTACGGTAGTGGGTAGATTGATAACTTGTTCAATAAAGCCACTTCCCCACAGGCGCGTGTTTATCGCGCGATAATAACGCAAGCGTTATTACACACTGCTGCGATGTTAACGCCGCAGTAGGAGTAGGACGCGCTTTTCGCTCCGTCCTGCGATATTCCGATAAGTGTTCTTAGAACATTTTGTATTAGGACGCATGCGATCTTACACACATCTGCGTTATTATCGTGCGATTAAAACGCACCTTTATTGTGGAGAACACGTTAGAGAAATATCACGCGATATAAATAAACGCAGCTATGTGCAGGGAATCGGGACGCATTATCGCAATTTAAACGCGCCGGGGGTGGAGAGTCTTCATACATTAGCGTATAGACGTGCGAGCAAGTACGCGTACTTATGGCTCGGCGAGCTTACTCGCCCATGTGTCATGCTTACTCGCCCATGTACGCGAACTTTAAAACCGGTGGCGCTGGGTAAGTTCGTCGGCGATTCAACAATGAATTTTTGAGCAAGCTCACGTGTGTCACCGACGCGACGGCAAGCAGAGTAAGGTCGCGAACTTAAAAACCGCGTACTTTAAGTACGCACGTCTATCCCCCACTTTAGCATGACTGCGGGTATGATATTTGTATGATAGTGGGTAGATTGATAACTTGTTCAATAAATCAGTGTGTGACGAACCCTCCTCTTTCATTTCATTGTCGCTGCACTGTCGACGAGTACGGGATTATTCAATATTTTTTGTGACTTCATCAGGCGTGCAGTATCGTTATTTAACATGCCAATCGGGTAGTTAAAATAGTTCAATATCAGTTCAAAACAATGGCGTGCTCTTAAACTAAAGGTTAATCAGTATATTTTACTTAACGACCGCGACGTAAAAGATAAACTGAAGGTGCCGATGTTCGTTACAATCGTAGGCGAAGCCACCAGATGCCCTAGACTAAGTGACTTTCTATCAGCGATAACGAAGATGGAAAAGGCAAAAATGTATAGGACTGACAAAAACTATCGAAAAAGCTTATGTCAATCCTGTTGAAAGTCGTTGTAGAAATACGAAACGCTTTCGAAGCGATTGTCACTTGTCTAGGCCCTCATATGGTTGATGTGTGATCTTCGATCATGATCACAGCGGCATTGGTGAAGCTAGTTACCGATCATTTGGAACCGCAGCGATCTGAGATCGCCGAGCGCCACGTGTTCCGGCTGCGGCGACAACGCACCAGCGACCCTTGATGGAATATTTATGTAAGTCCTTCAGGCATTTACTCCTTAAAAACTTGTAATTTTCGTAAATGTAAGAATTGTTCTACTCTTAAGGAAAATCTAAGAGATCAGTTTGTTTCCGGTTTGACAAATGACTCCATGTGTTCAAGAATATTTGCCCAAAGGAAATAGATTATAAGAAGGCCGTAGAGTTAGCATTTGCACTGGAGGCTGCAGAGAAGCACGCGGAGGTGAGCGGTAGCGCGGGACCGGACCTCAGGTGCCGGCGGCGAGGCAGGTGAAGACCTGCACTACACACGCGGTGGGTGAGGAAGCGCCCGCGGCTCGAGCACTCCGCCTGGCGCGGGCGGGGCGGCTGGTCCAACCGGCGCGGCAGTCGCGGCGAGCATATCGCTGAGCGGCGCGGCTGCTGCGCCAGCATGCTGGCGTTGCAGCAAGCTGCCTCACGCCGACCGTTGTCGTTGCGTGAATTTAATTGAGACGAATGTAAACTAAGTAGTGAAGGAAGACGTCGTTTACGAGGGCAAATCGCGTGGCAACCGAACAGATAGTCGGCAAAATTATACGAGTGGTGAAGACGATACAGACGATATGTTTATGATTGTTGTTGGAGGTAAGGATATTAAACCATATTTATAAACTTCATTGTAACATGTGTGAAATCGACACCGGTAGTCGTATTTCGGCAATCAATGATGGCATTGTGTATACACGCAAATTTTCAAATAGAACGAAAAAAAAACATTTTTTTTATCTTTCTTTGTAGATAGGGTAGGGTAGGTGCGTCGTAGATAAATATTTAGTGCTAGTAGTGCTACCCGTGCGACGCCGGCGCGCGGCGCCGGGGCGGGCAGCTACTTTAGAACAAAATTGCAATAAGTGTCAAGTACTTACAAAATAATTCATACAATGTATACTGATGGATTATAATCAAAATGTTACAAGTTTTTAATATTGTGTTAATTGCAGGGCAGTACGCGCATCCTGCTCACGCGCATCCCGTACTACAAGAATGTGGTGGTGATGTCGTTCTCCTGCGAGGAGTGCGGGTACCAGAACAACGAGATCCAGCCCGGCGGCGCATACGCAGAGATGGGCGTCATGTGAGTACGTCATCTTTATAATTGAACTGACAGCTGTGCTGCTGGACAGTTTGTTGCGCGACTTCCCCCCAGCTAAAGCACTAGGAAGTGGTGAAGGGCGTGTCGGGGGACTGTCTTATGTCATTTTGACGTTCAAAAAGTGCTGATTCTCAGCCTAGTTTGAATAAACCTCCTACTTCTATCTAACTTTCTAGCTAATATTATAAACGCAAAAGTTTGTAAGTATGGATGGATGGATGGATGGATGGATGTTTGTTACTCTTTCACGTAAAAACTACTGAATGGATTTGGATGAAATTTAGCAAACAGATAGTTTATAACCTGGATTAACACTTAAGATATTTTTATCCCGATATTCCCACGGGATCGAGACTTACGCGAGTGAAACCGCGGGGCGCAGGTAGTAATACATACATGATACATGTAAATCGCCAAACCTCGTGCCTTCTCTGTACGATAAGAGGCCTTTGCCCTACAGTGGGAGAATATAAGCTGGTTTATACTGACAATGAGCCTGTGGTTCCAGCTGGACGCTGAAGGTAGAGTGCGCCGAGGACCTGAACCGGCAGGTGGTGAAGAGCGACCACACCAGCGTCAAGATACCTGAGCTGGAGTTCGAGATACCCGCACAGAGCCAGAAAGGAGGTACGATACCACGCATTACACATGCTTGTTTAGGAGTATGAGGAACAAGGTGTAAATTTCACTCATCCACCATAGAAAAGGGAGGATCCTTCGACCAGACGGGTGTTGTGTCTGGCGGGCAACTGCCCAACGATTGCTGTTGGTTTTCTTGTATATATGTAATGTACATCTCACGGTGAACAACTCAAACTCAAAGCATTTATTTCAATTAAACCATTTACAGGCAGTTTTGAATTGTCAAGGAGTCGGTCAGTCAGAAATATGAAGCTAGTTGTCTAATTGCGCGATGCCGGATTTTTGTGACGTCAGGATTTTTGTGTGACGTCAGGTCATTGATGCGTAGTGCGCATGTGGCGATGTAGATACCGCCACACTTGTATAGAGGGGCTCGCAAGTAGTAGGAACTAGTAGAACAAGTAGTAGGACTGTACCCTGGAACAAATAATTTGGATCGATTAAGTTACTACCGCCCCTGCTTCGCATGGATACAATGTACCGACTCTGGTGACTTACCTGGTGTCATTCATGCCATGTATGTTCCATCTTGTAAGTTTTCATTTTCACTGCTAACGTTTTGACACGCAAATGCTACAGTCTTATGAAACTTATGACCAGTGGCGGCTGGTGGGTCATCGAACTGGTGGTGCACTTTACTTGCTCACTAAGTATTAAGATTAGAAATTCTAATAAAACAACAATTTACACACGTGATAAAATATATCTGTTTTTATCAACTTGTTCGTTATACTTTTGGATATTGCTTCTATACACAGAATCTAGCTGATTACGAATGTCGACTGTGCCTAACACGGACAAACTCATTACATTTTGTAGGTGTACTTGCGAAGAATCATGTTTTTTTATTTTTTCACTCAAATGCGTCAAATCCTTGATTCCAGTTTCTGTCCAAATCGATTCTCCACCAAAAATAATGCAAGGAAAGCAAAAGAATGCATTAAGACGCTCACATCCACGCAACCATTTCTTTCTATTATACATTTCACTTTTAAAACTTCGCGTAAATGCTTTGTTTTTCGATTTGCACTGTTGTTACCGACTTCAAAAAGGAGGAGGTACTACGTTCGGATGATTGTTTTTTTTTTTTTTTTTTTTTTTTTTATGTATGTTCACCGATTACTCCGCCGTTTGTGAACCGATTTTGAAAATTCTTTTTTAGTTCGAAAGGGTATACTCCCGAGATGGTCCCATATAAATTTTATTAAGTTTGCTTGCGTAGTTTTTGAGCTAGCTTCAATATTACGTATTTTTCCCACAGTCTATGTAGACGATATAATTATTAGACTCCTTCACTGTTATTTACATAGCAGGTAGTAACTTGTGTGGGGTAGGTACCACCACTAAAAAGTGAAAAATTAAAACTTTTTACAAAAAAAAACAACCGACTTCAAAAAAAACCCTAAAAAAGTGAAAAATAACTTTAATTTCGGAAGTCGGTGGCAAAAAACGAAAATTAAAAAGCAAAGACACCGACTTCCGAAGTTAAAGTTATTTTTCACTTTTTTAGGGTTTTTTTTTAAGTCGGTTGTTTTTTTTTGTAAAAAGTTTTTAATTTTCGTTTTTTGCCACCGACTTCCGAAATTAAAGTTATTTTTCACTTTTTAAGTGTTTTTTTTGAAGTCGGTTGTTTTTTTTTGTAAAAAGTTTTTATTTTAAATCTAGAAAGGGCCTTGGCGGTCCGGCCAATTTTATGTCAACTTTATTTTGAAAAGTTTTGTTATTGTCTTTAATATAGTCAATGTTTATGCTCATTTTCACTCACACCACACACACTGTACACAGTATAGAATATAATCAAAACGAAAATAAAAAACAATTACTTAATGTAAACAAACAATAATTAACACGCGTCACAGATACAGCGAAACTACCCTTTTGCTGTGCCCTACAGGGTCCATAATGATCTAAATTATATAGTTACCACCTAAGTACACATTATGGTAAAGCAATAAAGATATTAAGTATTGAGTATTGAACTATACTGTTAACGAGATGTCATCCCTAATGGCCGCCGTCGCAGACCCGGCGAATTTCGTCAAACATCGGGTGCTCTCGGTAACCTTCGGTTCGCACGTGCGGCGCTCGAGAACAGACTCATTACTCGGTACATTTCTATGAACTATCTTTTGTCTCACGCGTCAGGCGTATTAGCTCGTAACCCATACAAGTTGTATTAGCAGTCCTCGTGCGCTCGCCGAAGCGCACGAGAATGTTTCTTTACAGGGAAAATAAGTCTTAATAGTTTAGCAAAGCGCTTAAATTGCTTCGTCATAGTTGGACATTTTATTTGTTATATGTTTTTGTATGTTTAAAAAATAAATATTAATATGGTAATTTAAAAATAAAGATGAAGTAATTTTGTCATTTTTAAATCTTTTGAATTGGTGGTTCAGCGCACGAGCGCACTTAAGGTACAGCCGCCACTGCTTATGACTACCATGAATATGATGCTCTACAAAATACAATAGATGTAGATATATTTAGTAACCTATTCCGCTGAACTATTCTTCAAGAGTAATAAATATCCTGTAAGAAATCGACCCCAGTTTCACCTCTCAACGAGGCATCCTCAGGATGACGATTGACCAGTCGCGAACCAGAACACGACCTGTTACCACACCAAGTAAAGTCGTCTTTGCGTGCAGCGCTCGGTTGCCGCAAGCGATGCCTCGTTGAGAGGTGAAACACGTGTCGATTTCTTACAGGGTTTTTATGACTCTTGAGGAATAGTTAAGCGAAATAGGTTACTAAATATATCTACGTCTCAATTAACTACGATGCTCTACGGCATTCCTTGCAGAGGTGACGACAGTCGAAGGCATCCTGTCGCGCGCCATCCGCGGCCTCTCGCAGGACCAGGTGTCGCGCCGCACGGAGCACCCGTCCGAGGCCTCGCAGATCCAGGAGTTCATCGAGAAGCTGACCGCGCTGCAAAGCGGACAGGTGCCCTGGACCCTGGAGCTGACAGACGTCACCGGTGAGCCAAAACCTTTTTACCCAACTTTATAAAAAAACAAAAAAATAACGATTCACGTGTCATTCTTTTTTCATTTGGTAGCTCGTGGTCCCATATAAAAATATTATTAACTGTCCTTGGGTAGCTTTATACTCATAAATTACAGGAAAACCTATATGAAGACAGAACATGGTAAATCTCCCAATATTGTGTGTACAAACTTACATGTTCAGTTAAGTTTATTCTTGGGATAAATTCATCCCAGCTTCGGAACCCTTCATTGTGCGAGGTCCGCCATGCAATTGGCAGGTTATTTTTTTGCCTGTGTAATAACTATAGTCCCTCCGGCAGGCAACACTTTCCTAGAGAACCCCGAGGCGCCGAGCCGCGACCCGCGCGCCACGCGCCTTCTGTTCGAGCGCTCCGAGATACAGGACCACGCGCTCGGCATCTACGACCGCTATGAGCAGGTACGTTACACGAGTACATACCCAGTTACAGTCATCAAAATAATTAAAAAAAAAAAAAACTACCGACTGCCAAAAAACACTGCTAAGTGAATGAAACTAATACCCAACTAAGACAAAAAGTCAACTAAAAACATGTAAACAACACATGACTGACAAACAAATAAAAAATCCGGAGTCACACTTGTTAGGGTATAAATCAAACAGATTACGAGTGACTCCTGACGCCTATAACCAGCGGACGATCAAGACGCTTCCAACGATACCTCATTTGTCAAATTATGATGAGTAGTTTGGAAGTTATGAGGGAACACATGAACATACATACATACCGGTCCAAATCATAACCCTCCTTTTTGCTTCGCCGTAGTCGGATAAAAAATAGTTTAATTTCGGAAGTCGGTGTCTTTGATTTGAATTTTCGGTATTTTGCCACCGACTTCCGAATCCGATCCGAATTGAAAACTCCTCCTATTAGAAGTTGGTTAAAGAATTAAAAGTATTTATTATTAAGAACAACGTTCACTATGGGATCAAACTTGAAAACGTGAAAAAAAATCAGCTGTTACTAACATTTTGACGAGTTATGCGAACATACATGTAGGGAACAGCTGATATTATTTTTCACGATTTCATTGTTGGTCCCATAATTAAAGTTGATCATAATGATGCGTACAATGACCCCTTAAGAGGATGCCCGTAAATTCAATTACACCCTGTAGATTAATAATGTTGCAAATACACAAATCTGTGCCTGTTCTGTGCAGGCAGGCGACGACTCCGCAGACTACCACATCGAGCCGAAGGTGAACGGCATGGTGTCGCCCGCGGGGCTGGCGCGCGCCCGGCAGACCGACCACCTGCTGGGCCCGGCCGACCCCGGCGCCATGCCCTACGACCAGCTGGCCGGCGACGAGGTCATGGTGTTCAGGACCAACTGCCCCGACTGCAACTCGCCCTGCGAGACTAACATGAAGATGACAAGTCAGTATAGAACCGAGTAGTTTACTTCACTATTAACAACATAAGCAAAAAAAAATTAAATGAGATTGCTACAGTTAAGAGCGTGCATTCTTAAAACTGGCAACGTCGCAAATTGCTATCAATTATTTACCTGCTTTATTTATTTTTTAACTAGCTTCCGCCCGCGGCTTCGCCCGCGTGGTATGTCGATAAAAAGTTGCCTTTATCCTTCCCCGGGATGCCATCTATCTCCTTGCCAAATTTTATCGAAATCCGTTCAGTGGTTTAGGCGTGAAAAGGTAACATACAGACAGATGGACAGAGTTACTTTCGAATTTATAATATTAGTATGGATTTAATATTTGATAATCATATTTCTTTGTTTCGTAGAAGACATTTCATATTTCCATACAGTTCTATTAACAAATTAACCAAAACAGCTGCAGCAATTATTCAAGTATTTGACAGCTATTTGCGACGTTGCCAACTTTCAAAAAGCGCAGCCTTCATTCGGGGAAATACAAACAAAAACATCTGTTCACAGTTGAAAACACCTCGTATCTGCGGTCGCGGTGTTTAACATGTAATAAGTCACTCATCTTCTTCTGCTCATGCATTACATGAATAGCGACCGCTATCACGGGTGTAAAAAGACGCTTATCGAAGCTGAAAATCGTTCTGACCCATACCTGGGAACCTTCTGGTTACTGAGATATTGAAGGTGAAAGTTACAACTTTTTCAAACGTTTTTAAATTAAAGCAAGTTTCATACGATATAACTTAATTTTAAATACCCTCGAAATCCCTGACCTGTTGTATGCACCCATAAACACATGTTTTGCGTGCGTCACGTTGCGCACTACCGTAAAAAGCGATTTTTCACACTAAAAATAAAAGTCGTTTCCCAGCGTTTATTTTTGTGCAATGTTACTTAATTTGATGCACATAATGCGTAGTTGACGGCTATGTGATGAGTCTTTTTACACCCTGTATACAACATTATTTTTTGTTAATGCTAAACCCGAAAAGGGGTCATTGTACTCATAATTTCGAACAACTTTTTCTATGGGACCAAACTTGAAATCGCGAAAAAAAATCAGCTGTTTCATACATTTTGTCGATTTAAGTGAACACAAATGTATGGAACAGCTGATTTTTTTTTTCGCGATTTCAAGGTTGTTCCCATAGAAAAAGTTGTTCAAAATGATGAGTACAATGACCCCTTTTCGGGTTTAGCATTAAAAAAAAATAATGTTGTATATGTATTCCCCAAAGCCTAGAGCGCTGGTTAGATTCAATACTAGTAAAGGCTACCGCACATCTGTAAATACAATTTGACATTAACAGCGCCTTCATGTCTGTGGCGGCATCTACATCGCTACATGCGAACTATGCATCACACTGACGTCATGCAACATACTGCATCGCGCAAGCAGAGTTTACAATTGTCGAGCAGTTGCCCGCAAGACACAACACCCGTCTGGTCGGAGGATCCTCCCTTTTCTATGGTGGATGAGTGACTTTATACCCTGTTCCTCATGCCTGTATAAACACAAGTTAAATTAAATTTAAAATTTAAAAAAACCCCCGACAAAAACAAAGCAACTAACAATTTTTTTTTAAATTTTTTGTATCTATGAACACTCGATCAAGTGACCTTTTAAACAAAACTAGAAAAGTGAAAATCGGTTCAGCCGTTTGGCAGCTACGATGGCGCAGACAGACACAGAGACACACGTTAAACTTATAATTATAACAACCCTCTTTTTCCGTCGGGGGTTAAAAACAAGTTACACAATGTGATAATTACTTGTTTATTTCCTCTTTTATGTCGTAGTAGTAAGGATGATTTTTGTAGAGCAAGTGTTACCGCTGATGTGCGGTTGAATATTGTGTAAAGTTCGGACAGCCTGTGTTCAGACCGGCTACATTACAAAAGTAATATTGGCATACAAAATAGCTTGTCGACTGTACAGATTAACTAGAAAAGGTATGCGCTTCGGTAATCTTCGTTTTTCCGAATTAGCACGAACGTTGCGCCGCAGAGTAACCCGCCACAGAGGCAAAGCTTTTATGTTTAGCACTGGCGCACTTTGTAGTCCTGCCTATCATTAATTGAGCGTTTGTGTGAAGTTTTCTCTCTGTTGGGCTACCTACTCACGGTCTCAGATCGTCATTTGTCTCTCAAAAGTTTATGGAATTGCATAGAGTTGTTAATCTACAATTTTGTAACCATAATAATACAAAAAAGGCAATTAATTCCATGGTTGTAACAGCTCTATATTAGATCATCATCGCGCGTTCGTATTTCCGAATCCGAAGATAGACGATGATTCCCGATGAGCACACTTATCTTGGGATATGTCTGTATGAATCGTAGTTAACAACATATTGTTTACATTAAGTTGTTCATAGAGTTCCGTTGCTGACGCGTACATAGCCATACAGCTGCTGCGCTTACACTAAATGGGCAGATTGTATGTAGTATGGTGCGACACGTACTGTACTGTGTGTGTTGTCTGCAGACATCCCGCACTTCAAGGAGGTCGTCATCATGAGCACCACGTGCGAGTTCTGCGGACACCGCACCAACGAGGTAACATAACATTACACAACACTACATTATTAGGATACTAGCTTCCGCCCGCGGCTTCGCCCGCGAGGTATGTCGATAAAAAGTAGCCTATGTCCTTCCCCGATGCCATCTATCTCCTTGCCAAATTTTATCGAAATCCGTTCAGTGGTTTAGGCGTGAAGGTAACATATAGACAGACAGACAGAGAGACAGACAGACAGAGAGACAGACAGACCGAGAGACAGACAGACCGAGAGACAGAGAGACAGACAGACAGAGAGACAGACAGACCGAGAGACAGACAGACCGAGCGACAGAGAGACAGACAGACAGAGAGACAGACAGACCGAGAGACAGACAGACCGAGAGACAGAGAGACAGACAGACAGAGAGACAGACAGACCGAGAGATAGACTGACAGAGACACAGACAGAGAGACAGACAGACAGATAGACACACAGACAGAGACAGAGTTACTTTTGAATTTATAGTAATAGTATGGATAGTCTCTTCTAAAATCATCTGATGGAAGTGTAAACAAACTGCGTTCAGGTTAAATTCTTCCGCGGTCACTCATGTAAAGGAAATGGGAAATAACCTTATCATCCCCCGACTACGTGTGACATACGTTCAGAAGGGTTCCTACAGTGTGCGATGTGCAGGTGAAGTCGGGCGGCGGCATCGAGGACAAGGGCGTGCGCTTCGAGCTGCGCATCGCCAGCAAAGACGACTTCTCACGAGACGTGCTCAAGGTATGTTGCACTCGTGTTCCGTCAGTCACATTAAACTAGCTCGCGCCTGCGATTTTTTTTAAATATCTCATCTTGGATATCGTTTTCATAGTTTTCGAGGGAGCTAAAGCCGATAAAAAAATCTGCCTAGCCTTTTCCCAACTATGTTGGGATCGGCTTCCAGTCTAACCGGATGCAGCTGAATACCAGTATTTTACATGGAGCGACTGCCTATCTGATCTCCACAACCCGGTAACTGGGTAATACGATACCCCTTGGTTAGACTGGCTGTCAGATTTTCGTGCTTCTGACGACTCGTAACGACTGTCAAAGATCCACAAATGACAGCCGGGACCAACGGCTTAACGTGCTTTCCGAGGCACGGAGGAGTCTCAATATGTGAAAATGGTCACCCATCCACGGACCAACCCCGGCAAGCGTAGCTTAACCTGATGGATCGACCCGAGCGGCTGTTATTACTTAGCCACGAGCTCCTCGCTAAAGCCGATAGTGAGGTCAAAATGTAAATTCAAGATGGCGCCTGCGAAATCTTTAAAAATATTTCATCATGGGTATCGTTTTCATAGTTTTCGAGGGAGCTAAAGCCGATCATGAAGACAAAATGTAAATATAAGATGGCGGCTGCTAGAATTTAAAAATTTTTCGTCCACTCGTACAGTCTATCTAACTCGATAAGATGGAGGGAGCGTACGAGATCGAGGGGAGTTGTGTGCAAGGTGTATAGATCAAGATGGCGGGGCTAGTTCCCATTTTGACCATGGCCTAAAAGATCCTCGTACAACATTAGCTTTATGAACATTTAATCTAACCATAACCAACATTTCCAGTCAGAAACATGCAGCATGGAGATACCAGAGCTGGATCTGGAAGTAGGAGGCCGGGCTCTAGGGGGGCGCTTCACGACGGCCGAGGGTCTCATCAGCGCCACGGCGGCGCAACTACGCGACTGCCCCGGCGCCATCGGCGACGCGCCCGGCGTCAACCGGTACCGGCTCGACAAGTAAGTAGGAGGCAGAGCTTAACGCGGGCGCTTCACGACGGCCGAGGGTCTCACCTCAGCGCTGAAATATACATGCTTCAAGATTGAGTTATTTATGAATGGTCCCAGATTTTAGTCGTCCCATTCACAGAAATGATCTAATTCGCAAACGGTCCTACAATCACTCGTCGTACGAGACCAAACCTTCGAGCCATATTGTATTTTGAACTTTAGTTCAACTGTCGAAAATGACAAAAACTGACGTTAAGCGTTAAGCCCAAGGCTAAGTTGATTATTTTGTAAAACACTCAAATTCGAAAACTAAACATTATCTTATTCGGTTACGAAAATACGTTACGCAGTTAGATAGTCGGACAGAACAGACCAACTCGCCCACTCACAATGAATGCTCCCAGTCACCACTACTCATTATAACATACAATAGACGTAGATATATTTAGTAACCTATTCCGCTTAACTATTCCTCAAGAGTCATAAAAAATCCTCTAAGAAATCGACACGTGTTTCACCTCAACGAGGCATCCTCAGGATGACGATTGGCCAGTCGCGGACCCGAATACGACTTGTTGCCACGTCAAGCGCTGTACGCAGAGTTTCTCTGCGAGGAACAGGTTATTAAATATATCTACGTCTATTGTATTTTATAATGGACTAACTGATGCCCGCGGCTTTGCCCGCGTGAATGTCGGTTATTATATACTAAAACCTTCCTCGAGAACCACTCTATCCATTGGGGAAAACAGCATCAAAATCGGTGCAGTAGTTTTTGAGTTTATCGCGAACAGACAGACGCGGCGGAGGACTTTGTTTTTAACCCCCGACGGAAAAAGAGGGGTGTTATAAGTTTAACGTGTGTATCTGTGTGTCTGTCTGCGCCATCGTAGCTGCCAAACGGCTGAACCGATTTTGATTTTTTTGGTTTCGTTTGAAAGGTGACTTGATCGAGAGTGTTCTTAGCTACACACAAAAAAAAAAATTAGATGCTTTGTTATTGTCGGGGGTTTTAAAATTTTTAAATTTAATTTAACTTGTATAATATGTAAGGATGTAGTGATTTCTGCTAAGTCACGCCTGAATCAATTAACTACTCATTCTATTCAGCAGTCGCACCTTGTACTTCTGTATGTTGTCATTGCTAGTCTGGTATGTGACACGTGTCAATATTCCAGCTTCGTGAGTCGCGTGGAGGAGGTGCTGCGCGGCGAGCGCGCCGTCACCGTGATCCTGGACGACCCCGCCGGGAACTCCTACGTGCAGAGCCTCGCTGACGATCCCAACGCGCCCGACGACGGTAACGCTACTATAGTTTCGTTGGCACACACACGATACACTTACATTTGTTACACGACAAATGAAAGGGCTTGTTGCGAGGATCTCAAATACATTTTTGAAGTGAAAACTTCTTTAGGCGCGTTGACCACTCATGTGATGTGCACTCACACAATCATGGAACTCGCGTCATCGTCACGCTTGATGAAATGAATGAATGTTACTTAGTTTTCACCTGTATCGGCAGTCCACAATGACAGCCCCGCATGTATTTTTTTGTAGTTTTAAAATCAATAAATTTAAAACTCTCAAATTATATTCAATTGGAATCTATAGTTTTAAGAACTATTGCAGGTCAAAATTCCTTGAGTTTATCTCTGACTGACTCAGTGATCATCTAAACTCTACTGTACTTCTAGCACACACACAAGCTTCAAATTTTGAACACTATTAGTGTTTAGCCTATAAAGCAAGGAAAAAATAAAATATACCGCAATTTCAGTCCCGTTTTTTTACAAACTTTATATTAGCTTGCTCTGTTCGTATGTGTTTCCGGTTACTCCTTTTGTCATCAATTTTTCAAGCACTTCCTGGCATCCGATTGAGCTGGAACTTGGCATACTCATACAACTACCGAGACATTTTGAAAAAATGATACCATGGAGCTGGTCTGATGATGGAACCGGAAGTAGGCCATAGGAGCTCCTTAATCAAACAAGATAGCACCATCGTATTTGGACTTATTGGCTATGTATTAACAAGTGCTTTGACACTAGGTGGTGTTCAGGGTCTGCTGATGGAGCCGGCGGGCCATGGGAAAATCCTGTTTAGTTCAATAAAAGCATGTTTTTAAAAAGATTTTTACGTGTATTTTATCTTGATATACGAACTGCATGAGTAACTTTTTAATTGGATTGCATAACTAGCTTCATCTTTCTGACTGACCGACTCCTTGATTAGAAATAAATGCGTTGAATTTGGGTTTGATAATAACATTAATAACACTTGGATATTACTGAATGTTACAGGTCTGAAGGTGACGCGCTACGAGCGAACGTTCGAGCAGAACGAAGAGCTGGGCATCAACGACATGAGGACGGAGAACTATCACCCCGCGTCTGACCCCGCTCCTCCGCAGTCATAGTCTGACACACACACACACACATAATATAAGGATACAGATGTAGCGGATACGATCTCAGATGTCGAAGAACATAATTTAGTAAAAAACTTTTTGATGTAAAAATTGTTAATTGTATTGGTATAACCTACAATAAATTGTACAGACCTATTTTGAAATCCGTTCTGAAATCAAAAGGCCTATCTAAAACGTTCCTGATGTTTGATCTTAAGCTACGGTTGCGTAGGAGAGCGGTGGGCGCCACACACCGGCCGCAGTGACGGCTGTCATGAACATGATGGCGGCGGAGTTTGACTCTACGGTGACAAACAACGCTCTCTAGGTGCCACCAACTTACTGTTATAAATAACCTTTCAGTGACGTCATTCGCCAGTAAATTGCAGGCGCTATGTGGCGGCCACCGCTCTTCTAGCAAACCGTTATTTTAGTTACATTGATAAGTACAACGAGTTGTCACTAAGTTCAGTGTTGTGCGACTCGGCCACTGATGCGACATGCCATGTATATAATTGAACCTCGAATAATCATTTTGACCTCTTATCACTAATACTGAGATATCCAATTAGTATAATTGGGGTTCCGTTTAAAAAAATATATATAAACTAGCTGCACCCCGCGGTTTTACCCGCGTAAGTCTCGATCCCGTGGGAATATCGGGATAAAAAGTATATCCTAAGTGTTAATCCAGGTTATAAACTATCTGTTTGCCAAATTTCATCCAAATCCATTCAATAGTTTTTACGTCAAAGAGTAACAAACATCCATCCATCCATACTTACAAACTTTCGCGTTTATAATATTAGTAACGATGTTGCGGACCATTTGGTAGACGGAACCAAGTTTTAGTATTATTTCTGCGAAAAGTAGACCGCGCGAGCACTAACTGTTTTGAAACAATTAATATAAGTACCAGTCAAGTTATTTAAAACGGGATTTTACGCCATGTATAATGTTTTTAAAAACATCGTAAGTATCCCGTTTTAAATAAATTCAGTTGTGAAAATAACCATTTCAGTTTAAAATCTTATCTGTACTTCTATACTAATATTATAAAGAGGAAAGATTTGATTGTTTGTTTGTTTGCATTGAATAGGCTCCGAAACTACTGAACCGATTTGAAACCATTAATATAACTACCGAACTTAAAAAAAATAAAACAATTGTGACTGTAGGTTACTAAAAATCATAAGCAAAACGATAATTAAAGCCTATTCAGATATAAGCGATATCGCTGTCGCGCTCGGTAGCGATAAACTGACTAACCAGAAGGCGGACCCAGTATCGCTACCAAGTGCGACAGCAATATCGGTTACTAGCTGCCGCCAGCGGCTTCGCCCGCGTGTAGTCTTTATAAATTATAGCCATGTTACTCGGGGTGAATGTAGCTTTCTAATGGTGAAAGAAGTTTTGAAATCGGCGCAGTAGTTTTGAGTTTATTCATTACAAACATACACACAAAAATACAAATCTTTCCTCTTTATAATATTAGTGTAGATATCTGAATAAGCCTAAACAGAAATAAACTAACCTACCTCGGTTAGTTTAACTACCTTCTGCCCGCGGCTTCGCCCGGGTGGTTGTCGGAAATTATCCAAGGGAAAAGTGCTACCGGGATAAAAAGTATCCTATGTCCTAACCTATAAACCCAGGCCTATGCATATACTTATCATCCAAATCCATACAGCCGTTAAAGCGCGAAAAGGCAACAGACAGATAATAAATGCAAATAATCATCTTTTTAACCGACTTCGTCAAAAAGGAGGAGGTTCTCAATTCGTCTGTATGTTTTTTGGAACAAAGTTCTTTAACGCTGCTTGCTCTTTAAAGAAAGAGATTGATTGTGGGAGTACTGTGGTTGTCAACTTACAACAGGGATAAAACAGCTGCCGATTAGGGAATTCAAGTTTAGAACAAAATGGCCACCTTAGGCTAATGACATGGCAGCATGGAATTAGTATGTACTATACATGGAATTTGTATGAATTAAATTGATGGTGGTAGCTATTCGAATTGTTTTTGGAATTAAGATATTATCTTTCTTTCTCTTTAAATTAGAAGAAGACAGCCGCAATTGAAAATCCGAAATTTTATCCAAGACGGCAGCTGCGAAAATTTTCAATTTTTTTTTCGTGGGTGTCGTTTTCATGCTTTTCGAGAGTGCTAAAGCCAAGCGCGGTCCTAGGGGTCGTGACCCCCCCAAAATCATTCAAGCTGTCGAGACACTGAATTATTTACTAACTAAAAACTGTAGGTACTTGAGCCACAGCTTTTAACGTGCTTTCTACATTGTTCTCAAATGTATAATTTCAACATAAATGATGTAACCAATATTTTGTAACAATATTTTGATTTAAAAGAGTTTCTTGCCCGTTCTTCTCCATAGGTACCTACTACGCTTTGGAATGGGCAACTAGCTTCATATTTCTCACTGACCGACTCCTTGACAATTCAAAAGTGCCTGTAAATGGTTTAATTGAAATAAATGCTTTGAGTTTGAGTTGAGTTTGACAGTGACCCCGTAAAGCCAATAGTGAGGTCAAAATGTAAATCCAAGACAATCTTGGCAGCGAAGACTTTTTTCATAAATGAGGAGTTTCTATGTTCGACTTTTTTAAAATTTTATGTCCATTCATCGATATTTTCGTCAATTGCGGGCCGCATTTGAAAATTATTTTTTCGTTTGGTATAGGAAGCTTGCGCGGTGGTCCCGTATTTGTTAAGTTTTTGAGTTAGCTTAAATAATACGTGGGTGGGACGATGATGTTCCTGTCACTGTTATTAACATAGCAGGTAGTGGTATTCGAATTTGTGTGGGGTTGGTATCTCAACTAAAAACTTTTTATAAAGAAGTCGGTTGCTTTTTTTTCACTTTGTAGCGTTTTTTTTTAAATGGGTTCTTTTTTCTCTCTATGTAGTGTTTTCATTTTGTTAACAGTTTTTTTCGGGACTGGTCCGTTTAAATCATCTCTCGTAACCCAACCATCCTGTGAGAAGACCCTTCGAACGAAAGAGATGTAGATAGCGCATACCACCCCGCATTGACCAGAGGAAGTAATTCCGATGGTCCAGGGTTATGGTGAGCCTGGAGACCTTGGTCACAACATCAGACTAAGGTGCGCGAACACATTAGTTGAGCTGTCTATATCCAGGATATTTTTATTTTTGTAAAAAGTTTGTTTTTCACTTTGTAGCGTTTTTTTTTTGTTTTTTTTTTCTCTTTTTAGTGTTTCTTTTTTGTTTTCTTTTATAAACAGTTTTTTAAGTTGGCGTTTTAGTTGTAGTTTGGTTTTAGTGTTTCTAACTTTTATTTTTATTATTTTAGGGTTATAATATTTAAATGTTACTTTTGAAATGTGCGTCTTCGAACGTTGGCGCAATCTGGGAGTGGACTATAAGGCATCTAGATACGTGATTACAGTATGGACAGTCATTAGAGCATGATGTAAAAGAAGCCTTGACTAACATCACAAAGGCTCCCCTTAAGCCGCAGCAGCGGCTCGAAATTGTAAGGGTACATCTGATCCCGAGGTTCCTGCATGGGTTCGTGTTAGGAACTATCTCGGACGATCGCCTCAGAATGCTCGATGTCCAGATCCGGAGGGCAGTCCGGACCTGGCTTCGGTTACCAAAGGATGTACCTGTTGGGTACTTCCACGCAGCTACTACGAACGGTGGCTTAGCGATCCCGTCGCTGAGGACTTGTGTGCCGGATTTCATTCGTAAGAGATTTGCCCGCATGGACTCGTCGCGATGGCCAGTGGCTAAAGCCGCCGCCAGAACCGAAAGGATCCGAAGGAAACTGCAGTGGACCGACAAGCAGCTCCGAAAATTCACCGCCGAAAACCCCAACTCAGGCGAGCGGACGACCGCAATATACTGGCGTGAAGCCCTCCACACTACCGTGGACGGACTCGAGTTGCGGGAGAGACCACGGGTTCCTGCGTCCACAACGTAGATGCGGGAGCGCAGCGTACAGTATACTGCGCCGGTATACTGCAGTACTGCTGTACACCGGCGCAGGATTGGTGTGGAATCGGAGTTGAACTGCCGTGCAGGTTGCAAAGTCAGCGAGACGACGGCACACCATCCAACAGTGTCACAGAAGGCACGGCGGCCGTATTGAACGCCACAATTTCGTGTCAGTCGTTGTCAGCTCTGACATGACGGAAAAGGGGTGGACGGTTGTGAAGGAACCGAGGATCAGGACCGCGTTGGCCTCAGATAGCCCGACCTCATCGCCTCCAGTAATGGGGTGGGAGTAATTGTAGACGCGCAAGTAGTTTCGGGTCGGCGGCCGCTTGATGAGCTTCATCGTGAGAAGCGTAATAAATACGGTAATCACGATGAACTTGTTGAGAGGGTTGCGGACATACTGGGATTGCCTTGTAAAGAGAGCGTCCACTCGACCTCCTGCACCATTTCTTGGAGGGGTATGGAGCCTGGCTTCTTATAGGGAGCTGAAGAGGTTCGTCGGGCTCGATGAGGGAGTGCTGGCCGGTATCCCGTCTTTGGCCCTGAGAGGCTCGCATATGAACTGGACGAGGTTCAATAACATGACTACCCGAATCGACTGAGTCGGGGAGCGAGTGGCCGGTTTCCTGTGGTCGCGGGCCCCCGCCGGGCCCAGGGGTCGAAGCTCCCACCAATGGTAACATGCCCATTAGTTATTCGACTATCTTCGGCCTCGCCCAACACCTCGCTGGCGAAACATCGACAGTTTAGTGACGGTAGGGGGATGTGGGAGTCCTGTCACAACACAACTGTTGAGCTAAAATAGCCAAATGTCTTGTCATCTAATTAGTGACGCGCATGAATGGATTAACGAGATTCCCATTGTCCCTACCCTATCTACACTTCGTCGTCGGCTTTCATTGAGAGCGGACGTGCGGACGTGTATTTTTCAATCTTTTTTGTGATTGGTCGGCTCAGTTTATCGGTCCCTTCCTGCTCTGGCCCGCGGTCATCTTGGATTTAGAGTGAGCGCGAGTAACGTTTTGGCGGAGCCCCTATCCAAGTGACAAGTGACAGTGACATTTACCCCCCCCTGTGACAAGTGACTGTGGTGACATTTACCCCCCCATGTTTATCCAGGTGTGCGCGATAGTGCCGTTAGGGATAGCGTGACCTGTTGTGCGACAGTGACGTTTATGGCCCCCGCCTGTCAAAGTGACAGTGAGGTTTATGCGCGATAGACGCGTTAGTTTTTGTGACAGTGACACTTAGAGTGACAGATTGTTTGTGACGTTTGTCCTGGACTTTTCCGGTCTTCCCGAATCTTCCGATTTTCCCGGATTTCCCGGGTTTCAGGCACTGGGTGCTTTTCTTTTGCTTTGTGCCGAGACCAATATTTTTTCGGGACTTAAAAAAAACTTTGTTGACGCGTCGCCGGTGTGCGCGTGCAACTATCAGTGCTTGGGTACCGGTTGGTGGCATCGGTGGGGACTTTTTCGGTTTTGATCAAACATTTTTGGGACTTAGAAAAAATAGTGTTGAATAGTGTTGTTTTTTTTTTCATGTAATTTTGCGTTGTGTTGTTTGCCCTGCCTGTGCTAAATAAATGTATTTTCTTTCTTTTCTTTCTTTCTTTCTTTAACTGTTCGTGCATTAAACTTTTAAGTAAAATTTCGACTATGACAACCGTGCGTGCTAATCTGCGAACGGAATGGCGGACGACGAAGAGGCCTCGCGCCTCTCGCTGAAGCTGGTGGAGGACGAAATCGCGCGCAAGTCTTAGGAGCTTTGGGTGCTGGCGGAGATGCGCCTGGAGAGCGGTTTCACCCCTAGGGCTACCCTGTCAGGTTTAGTACCTCGCCCACGGCCATGAAAAAAGTGAACCTGGCATCCCTACCAGCACGTGCGAGCGAGAAGCGCAACCTGACCTCTCCGGAGGAAGTACAGGAGGTGGCAAAGTGAGTGCAAAGGAGCGCTGACGTGCCGCCAATAGGCGGCCTGTTGTTACTGTCGAGGCCGGCAAACACGCCCCCTCCCCCCCCAACCGGAGAAGGAGTAGGAGTTGGTGATGGAGGGGTCGGAGTCGGAGAAGGTGTACTGCGCCAGGGAGCTAGAGAGTGTTGACCCGCCGTCTACGGCACCTGGGGAGTCCCTGGCGGGACTAGCGACGGCGGCTACGCGTGGCATAATGGAGGTGGTGCGCTCCAAAACCAGCAAACTAAACAAGGACGAGATAGCGAGCATTTGGGTGCACACAGAGCGGCTATCGGCGGTGAAGGTCCACCTCACCCTGCGCCTGGCAGCAGCGGAGAGTCGGGCGAGTGTGGCTGAGCGCGTATTGGCGGAAGGGCGTGGCGAGGCGCAGCATACTGTGGTGGCAGCACAAATGCCAAAGGCGTCGTACGCCTCGGTGCTGCGACTGCCGCGGCACTTGGAGCCTGTGGCCATAAGGAATACGCCGGGCCCAACCATGGTGTTTACCCGACGGTGGATAATGGGGCGATCAAGACGGCAGATGATACGAAGGCCGAGCTGAAGAAAGCCGTCGACCCGGCAAAGCTGTGGGTCCAGGTATCCAAGGTGCCCAAGTGGGTAACGCCGGAGTTTTGGTGCAGACAACCACCGACGCGGACTTATCGACTTTCTTCCCGGACGTGGCGGCGCGGTTCAGGTCATACTGGATCGTGCCAGACCACCAGCTGTCCTAGATTCTCACAGGACATGGGTGTTTCAGGAAAAGACTGTGCGATATGAAGTTATGTGAGGTGAGTGTATGCTATTGCGGCATGGATGAGGAAGACCTGCACTATGTGCTGTAGGTCTGCCCCCTGTATGAGGAAGCAAGGTGCACGTTGATGGATGGGATCAGCCGCGTGGAGGTCGGTCCGATCTACTACGGCGATCTCGTGAGTTCACCGGCGAACTTTGACCGGCTCAAGAAGTTTGCGCACGCGTGGCATGCCGCTCGGAGACGGCTGGAGCGAGAGGAGGACTCTCCCAATTGGGAGAGTGAAGCAAGGACACACATGGCTATAACTTGTAAGGGTCAAGAAGCGCCTGGGGACTGCTAAGATCGCCAAAGGCGCTATGTCCGCAGCCGCCCCACGATTCGGCCCGTATAACGTTTACGTTGGTAGGGCCATGGGAAGGTTGGAGGGAGTGTCCCTTACACTGTCCCGATACTTCGTCGTCCAACAACCACCAACGGCCGAAGACACAAGAAAGGCGCTGCTCACTGCGGTGCACCCCGGGCAGCTGGGGCTACAAATAGCGGGCGTCCGTAAGGTGGGAAACGCGGGAGTCGTCGTCCAGACAACATCAGCTGCGGCAGCGGACGCCCGGAAGAGGGCAGTCCCAGCTACCCTCAGGGCTGCGGAGCCAACGGAGCGCTAACCCCTGATCGCACTGATGGGGGTGGACAAGTCAATCACACTGGAGGACCTGCTCCAGGAAATGATGGAGCAGGAGGAGTGGTTGCTTGAGAGGCTGGCTAAGGAGCTGCGCAGGTCACCCATGACCTTAGACGCACTCTTATCAACAGGGGGCGGGTGTACATCGGTTGGGACGTGGTTGAGGTGACGGACCACGTTGCGGTCACTTGCTGCAACCGGTGCCAGCTGTATGGGCACCCGGAAAAATACTGTCGGGCCAAATTAATGGTGTGTGGAAACTGTGAGGAAAACGGCCATAAGCACACCGAATGCCAGGCCACGACGACAGCGTGCGCAACCTGCAGGAAGTTTGGCAGGAAGGGCGCCAATACCCACCGCACCGCATCGCGGGACTGCCCGGCAAGGGCGCACGCGGAGCAGAGGTCTCTCAGCGACACAAATTATTATGGCTGAGCTAAAGTTAGGGCAACTGAACCTTCAGGGCTCGGCGGCGGCCACTGGGGCAACTGATTCTGCCCGAGGGCCCCTCGCCCAAGGCAGGAATCTACCTCGCGCGAATGGACGCGACTTGTGCAGTGCTTCGCCATCTAACTACAGCGCACTGCATTGTGTGCCACATAGCCTGGAGAGACTCACCAGTGCACGTCGTGAGTGCCTACTTCCAGTACTCTGAGGACATATGTACCCACCTGGAGCATCTTACCAGAGTACTGGGAAACTTAAGGGGACAGCGGGTACTTGTGGGCGTGGATTCAAACGCCCACTCACCCCTCTGGCACTCGGTGCCACGACAGTATGTCGGACGTGGCCGTGAAGTGGCGAAGCGACGCGAGGAAATGGAGGGCTTCCTGTTGGCCCACGACCTGGTGACCCACAATGTGCCGGGCCAGCCATCAACCTTCTTCACCGCTAACGGGGAGTCCAACATTGACGTTACAGTCTCAACGCGTGGGGTCAATGTCGCGGACTGTAGGGTGCACGAGCACGCCAGTTGTAGCGACCACCGTCTAATAACCTTCAGGCTATGTGGCGCACGGGGGGGGGGGCTGAGCCCGCTCCTGCTGCGGAGTCGCCGGTTGTTCCGAAGAGGTTTCGGGAACGTGGAGTGGACTGGGACCGATTCCAGGCCATGATTCACGAGCGCGTGGGTAAGATTAATTGGACGAAGTCTGTATCAGTGGTATGTAAGGAGTTCACGCGAGTCATCACGTGGACGGCGAGTGAGTGTCTGGGTACGGTGGAAGACGGGAAGAAAGCGAGAGGTTATGAATGGTGGTCGCCCTCATTGGAGGCCAAGCGTAAAAGACATAACAAGATGAGGAAAGGCTGGCAAGACGTAAGGAAGGCTGGAGGGGATATAGAATTGTGTGCTAGGCGGGATTTTCAGAAGTGCCGCAGTAGTTATAGGGTTGCGATGGAGAGGGCGCAGCTCGACTTTTTCCGCAAGCTGGCGGATTCTGGCAACCAGGATCCTTGGGGCCTGGCGTATCGCGCTGCCAGCGGCAGGTTTAGGCCGCCACCCAACATCATTAACGGCACGAGGCTGGCGGAGGGTTATGCCGTGGATGCAGGCGCTGCCATGAGTGGTCTCGTGAAGGCGCTGTGTCCCGATGACGATCCGTCGCGGGACACGGCGTACCACCGGCAGGTGCGCCTGGCGGCCGCCTATGTCCCGTCGGGTCGAGATGCGCCCCCTCTATCAAGTCACGATCTGTGGAAAATAGTCAAGGATCTTCCTAAGACGGCACCGGGAATCGACGGGATCACGGCGCGCATGGTCGGAGACGTGTGGCAGGTGGCTGGTGCCGAACTGACGCACGTGTTTGGCCTGTGCGTCACGGAGGGCACCTTCCCCGATGCGTGGAAGGACGGTAGGCTCATCGTTTTGCCTAAAGGCAACGATAAGCCGCTCACCGATCCTAAAGCGTACCGGCCCATCACTCTTCTCTCTGTCCTAGGTAAGATTTTGGAGCGCGTCATGTTATCATGCGCGCCGTCTATTATGCGCGGTGTGTCATCGTGCCAGCACGGGTTCAAGCTAATGAAACTTTGTTTCAGGGCCGACGAAGCCGTTATTGTGCCGTATGCCCAACAGCGGGGCTTTCGCTATTGCCGCCCCAGAATGGGGGGAAAGGCAGAGAGGGACAGGACGAGGACTTGTAAAGGAGTCAAGCAGCGACTGCGGTGATAGCGTGCCTATCTAGGCAGGCTATGTCCGCAGCCGTCTCCTTGAGTTTCGGCCCATATGACAAGATGTCGGTGGGGCCATGGGTGGTTGGCGGGATTGTCCCTATGACTTTGGTCTTCGTCGTCGGCTCTTGTAGAGTGCGGACATGCGGACGGTTGTTCTCGTATCTTTTTTGTGATTGGTCGACGCGTTTTATCGGTCCCTCTCGTACTATCTTTAGTCTCGGTCCATATATCGCCGCGGCCATATTGGATTTTGAGTGAGAGGCGAACAGAGTGGGCGTAGCCCCGGCCTGTCATACAGTGTGTGACAGCTACGGTCCCCCCTCCGCGAGTGACAGTGACATTAGCGACAATGACGTTTGTGCGACAGTGACGTTTGTGGCCTCTGCCTGTCAAAGTGACAGTAGTTTTACGCGACAGTGACGTTCATTTTCTGTCTTTATTCAAGTTTGACACAAGTGACAGTGACGTTTGATATATGTGACAGTGACAGTTGTGTAAGTGACGTTTGTCCTGGACTTTTCGGCCTGCGTGCGTGCTTCCCCGTGTTTTCCCCCGTGTTTCATAATTTCGAGAGAGAGAGAGAGAGAGAGAGAGAGAGAGAGAGAGGGAGAGAGAGAGAGGGAGAGAGAGAGGGAGAGGGAGAGAGAGAGAGAGAGATGGAGCGCAAGCAGTAGGAACTGCGGGTGCTGGAGGAGATGCGGGCGGAGAGTGCGTTCTCCCCCCGGGCAACGCTGTCGCGCACCCCACCGCAGGGGTTCAGCACTCCAACTCCGACAGCGATGGAAGTGGTCAACGTGCCACCCCCACCGAGGAGGAGGTGCAGGAGGTAGTGCGGCGTCGCCTAGTAACGGCGCCAAAACGTGGTAATCGGGGCCCTGACGTGCCACCAATAGGTGGCCTGCTATCGATGACGAGGCCGGCAAACCCGCCCCCTCCCCCCCAGCCGGAGAAGGAGAAGGAGATGGAGCTGCTGCAGAAGGTAGACTGTGCTGGTGCACCGGAAGGGGTGGACCCCCTGGCTACGGCACCAGTAGAGTCCCTGGCGGGGCTGGCAACGGCGGCCACACGGGGCATCATGGAGGCGGTGCGCTGGAAGACAAGCAAGTTGAACAAGGAGGAGATCGCGTGCATCGGGGCGCACACGGAGCGGCTGTCGGCGGTGGTGGTCCACCTCACCCTGCGCCTGGCAGCTGCGGAGAGTCGTGCAGGTGCAGCAGAGCGGATAATGGCGGAAGGGCGCGGCGCTGCGCAGCAAACTACGCACGCTACAAACTTACCAAAGGCAGTGTCTTACGCCTCGGCACTGCGACTGCCGCGGCACGCGGAGCCTGTGGCCATCAGGAACATGCCGGGCCCAACCATGGCGTTTTACCCGGCGGAGGACAATGGACCAATAAAAACGGCGGACGACACAAAGGCCGAGCTGAAAAAGGCTGTGGACCCAGCGAAGTTGTGGGTCCAGGTCTCAAAGGTGCGGAAGGTGGGAAACGGCGTCCAGGCTTCGGGCGGCAGTACCGGCGACGCTTCGGGTGGCAGATCCTAGGATGCGGCAGCCACTGGTGTGCCTTAACAGGCTTGAAGGGGACCCGTCTTTTAGGGAAATTCTAGAGTCACTGCACGAGCAAAACTATCGGGACGACCCCAACTGGCCGCTAGAGCGCCTTCAGAAGGAAGCGACAGGCGCATTTAAGAGGAACCGGTCGCAGGGCGCGTTCAAATCGGTGGCAGCCGTGTTCTCGTGCTCGCCGGCCCTACGTGCATCACTACTGGAGAAGGGGAGACTCTACGTGGGTTGGGAAGTGATTGAGGTGACCGACCACATCGACATCACCTGCTGCAACAAGTGCCACCGCCAAGCAATACGGCTACCCGGAGCGTCTGTGTAGAGTGTAGAGCATCGGAGACCACGTGCGGCCGCTGTGGCGAAACGGGCCACCGCGGGCAGGAGTGCAAGGCAGAGGAGACCAGCTGTGCTACTTGCAATCGCTGAGGCCGGTAACGCGGACCCGTGGGGGTTGGCGTACCGAGCCGCTAGCGGTAGGCTCAAGCCACCATCAGGAGTCATAAACGGTACCAAACTGGCGGAGGGCTTTGCGTGCACTGTGGGCGACGCAGCGACCGGTCTCCTGCGTGCGCTGTGTCCGGATGATGATCCGTCCAGGGACATACCGTATCACAGGCAGATACGCGTCGCTGCCTCGCTCACCCCGTCGGGCCAGGCTGCGCCTCCTCTGTCACGTGACAGTCTGGGGGGCATTGTCAGGAGCTTGCCCAACACAGCACCGGGACTAGACGGGATCAGTGCGAGAATAGTGAGGAATGTCTGGAGTGTCGTGCCCGCGGAATTCACCGCGGTGTACGCCAAGTGTGTATCGGATGGCGTGTTTCCGGATGTATGGAAGGAGGGCCGGCTGCTTGTCCTACCAAAGGGCAATGGTAAGCCGCTTACGGACCCCAAGGCTTACAGGCCGCTGCTACCTGTGCTCGGCAAGATTTTGGAGCGTGTAATTTTAAAGTGCGCTCCCACGATCGGCAACCAGATCTCTGCCGCCCAGCACGGGTTCTCTACGGGTAAGTCCACCGTCACGGCACTCAACGATATCCTGCGTGCCGCGAGGGAGGGCTCGGGCAAGTACGTGCAGGCCATATTCCTGACGAAAGTCAAGCGGGGAGGGTGTCCGTCCGCCCAACATCTTCGAGATGCTGGCGGACTACTTTGTTCGCCGGCGAGTTGGGCTATTCATCGGTGACCGGGTGGAGTGGAAGGTGTCCACCATGGGCTGCCCTCAGGGGTCAGTCCTGGGTCCAGCCTTATGGAACCTGCTCCTGGATGACTTGCTTCGGCTGCCACTGCCTGACGGCGTTCGCATGGTCGCGTACGCGGACGATGTGACCATCCTGATCGAGTCCCAATCTCGCTCTGGGATTGAGGCGGCGGCCAAGATAACGCTGGACTTGGTCGCGGCTTGGGGCGCCAGGAACAGGCTGGGATTCTCCCCTGCAAAGTCATCTATGATGACGATCAGGGGAAAATTCCAGCGGGCCCCCACAGTCAAATTGGCCGGGGACTCGGTCAGGAGTGTCACCTCGGCGACGGTGTTGACAGAAGCTGAAAGAAGCTGCACCTTCTACACTAAGGACGGTCGACCCCAAGTCCCGGAGACCACTTGTGGCCCTCCGGAATCTGAGTGGGAATCCGGTGGCAGAGGAGATTCTGGAAGACCTACACAGGGTCAACCTCGCGGAGGACGCGGAATGGCCGGCAAACAAGTTCCGGAAGGAGGCAAGCTTTGCCTTCAAAAAAGGGCGGCGTGGTGGACGCACTACTACAATTGTCTACGAGGTATCGGCTGCACTACGCGAGAAACTCCTAGGATTGGGCAGGGTGTATGTGGGGTGGGATTCAGTAGAAGTGTGTATTACGTCCGCGTCACGTGCTGCGGAAAATGTCAACAATACGGGCATCCAGAAAAGCACTGTAGCGCACAGGCCATGACTTGCGGGAGATGTGGGGACAGTGGCCATAAGGCGGAAGAGTGCCAGTCGGACACAGAGTGCTGCGCAACATGCAGGCGCTTTAAGAAGCCGGAGGCGAAGTCGCATAAGACAGCATCAATCAACTGCCCAGCGCGGGTATATGCTGAGAGACAAGCAGTTAACATGACTAACTATGTCTAGCCGGCCGATGATAAGAGTGGGTCAGCTCAACCTACAGGGCTCGGCTTGCGCTACGATGGAGCTGCCAGCCATAGCCAGGACGCTTCGTTTGGACCTGGCCCTCATCCAGGAGCAATCGCGCAGGAGTGTTCCAGTTTAGCCATTAGGGAGCGCAAGGTGGCAGTTGGGAAAGTCGGGACGGAGGTCGTTGCTCGGTGGCAGGAACGTTGGGAAACCTCGGGCGACGGTAAGGAGCTATACAGCTTCTTTCCAGAAGTGGCTGAACGATTGGCGCTGGGCTGGGTGGAGCCGGACTACGTCACGTCGCAGCTTCTCACAGGGCATGGGAATTTCAGGAGCCGCCTACACGCAATGTCGCTATGTGACACTGCTAAATGCTATTGTGGGCTGGCGGATGAAACTCGGGACCATGTCCTGTGGGATTGCACGCTGTACGCGGATGCCAGAGCGGAAATGCTGGAGGGCTGGCAAAGGGACTGCATAGGGCCCGTCTATCACGGGGAGCTGGTGGGCAGCGAAGAGGGTTTCCGCAGGCTGAAAACGTTTGCCCATAAGTGGCATAAGACGAGGAAGGAGTTGGAGGCTGGCTTGAATGTAAGATCAATTGACTGACTGACTGACTAATAATAATGTACGTAATTAACAATGATAATAGGTATGTAATTATATGTTGTTTGTATATATACGATGATAATGATAATGATTGTAATGCCGAGTGCAACCGGTGCCAGTTGTATGGGCACCCAGAAAAGTACTGCCGGGCGAAATCAATGGTTTGTGGAAAATGCGGGGAAGACGGCCACAAGAATACGGAATGCCAGGCCACGGTGTCAGTGTGCGCAACCTGCAAGAAGTTTGGCCGGAAGGGTGCCCATACCCACCACACCGCATCGCGGGACTGCCCAGCCAGGGCGCATGCAGAGCAGAGGACCCTCAGCGACACGAACTACTATGGCTGACCTAAAAATGGGGCAGCTGAACCTGCAGGGCTCGGCGGCGGCCACGGCGGAGCTCCCCTCTATCTCCATGGAGGAGGGGCTAGATTTATTATTAGTTCAGGAGCCGTACGCGGCCCCTCGGGGGTCGCCCACCCTTATCTCTGTCCTGGGTAATCTTGGAGCGCGTCATGCTCGCATGCACGCCGTCTATTCTGCGTGGTGTGTCCTCGTGCCAGCACGGGTTCTCTCGGGGAAAGTCAACGCTGAAAGCCCTTAACGACATTTTAGGGACGGTTGCCAACAGTGGGTCAAAGTATGTCCAGGCAGTCTTCCTGGACATTTCAGGGGCATTCGACAACGCCTGGTGGCCCATGATCCTGCTCAAGGCGAAGAATGGGGGGTGCCACTCTTCGGTCAAGCTAATGAAACATTGTTTCAGGGCGGGCGACGAAGGCGTTATTGTGCCGTATGCCCATCAGCGGGGCTATCGCTAGTGCCGCCCCAGAATGGGGGGAAAGGCAGAGAGGGACAGGACGAGGATTTGTAAAGGAGTCAAGCAGCGACTGCGGTGATAGCGTGCCTATCTAGGCAGGCTATGTCCGCAGCCGTCTCCTTGAGTTTCGGCCCATATGACAAGATGTCGGTGGGGCCATGGGTGGTTGGCGGGATTGTTCCTACCATGGTCCACCTCACCCTGCGCCTGGCAGCAGTGGAGAGCCGTGCGGCTGTGGCTGAGCGTGACGCGGCGGAGAGGCGTGGTGCTGCGCAGGGAACGCTGGTGACGACGGCGGCGCAGCCTGCCGCGTTGTCGTATGCCTCTGCGCTGCGCCTACCCCGGCACTCGGCACCGGTGGCGTTTAAAAATACCCCCGGCCCATCAATGGCTGTCTACCCTGCGGACGAAAATGAGGCCATCAAGCCGGCGGAGGAAACCAAGGCGGAGCTCAAAAAGGCTGTGGACCCATCGAAACTGTGGGTTATAGTGCAGACGACAACGGATGCGGCGGCAACTCGACTGAAGGCGGCAATGCCGGCTACGCTCAGGGTGACGGCACCGAGGATGAGGCGACCACTGGTCAGCCTTAACAGACTGGACGGGGACCCGTCCTTTGGTGAAATAATCGAGGCTCTGCACGAGCAGAACTACAGGGAGGACCCACTCTGGCCACTGAAGCGCCTGCGGAAGGAGGCGACTGGCGCCTTCAAGAAGAGTCGGTCACGGGGCGCAGCCAGGGCAATGTCGGCCATTTTCGAGTGCTCGGCAGCATTGAGGGAGTCTCTCCCGGAAAAGGGGCGGGTCTATATAGGCTGGGGGGTAGTAGAGGTGACGGACTAAATTGACGTCACCTGCTGCACCAAATGCCAGCAATATAGTCACCCTGAGCGCTTATGTCGGGCGGCTGAGACCACGTGCGGGCGCTGTGGAGCAACGGGCCACCGCGGGGAAGGCTGCACATCGGAGGAAGTCTGCTGCGCTACGTGCAAGCGGCTCGGGAAGAAGGGGGCGGCGGAGCACAGGACTGACTCCAGGGACTGCCCGGCGAGACAGCATGCCGAACAGCGGAGCGTGGCCATGACTCAATATGGCCAGTAGACGCTCGATGACATTTGGGCAGCTAAACCTCGGCGGGTCAGCGCTGGCGACTAGGGAACTCCCTGCGGTGTGTAGCCAGCTGAAGATCGACGTCGTGCTCCTCCAGGAGCAGTACGCGCAGGCCGACAACATCATACAGCGAGGACCTTCTTCCAAGGCCGGAGCCTACATCCACCGGCGAGGCACGGCCTGCGCGGTGCTGCGACACCTATCCACCGACCACTGCCTCGTGGTCCATCTGGAGGAGTGCGACCTGCACGTGGTCTCAGCCTACTTCCAATTTGCGGAAGAGATTGAAAAACACCTGCTTCACCTGGAGGGTGTTATGAGCGCACTGCGCGGCAAACGTGTGCTCATCTGTGCTGACGCTAACATACATTCACCGATGTTGCATAGCGCGCGTCGCGATCGCGTCGGTGCCCCTTAGGCACATGCAAGGTACAAGCTGTAAAAATTTGTCAGACAGCTGCCGAATACTTACTGATCTCCACTTTATTGAGACGCAAGTAAGAACAAAACTAATGACGCCAGGTTTAGATAAGTCGTTCTTAACCTTAATACAGGATCAAGACAGAGATGAAACCCTCTTCGGAAGTACATTACCGGAAAAAATCAAGGCTTCAAAAGCAATCGAGAAACAAGGACTGCAAATAAAAAAAGCACCTATTCCGAAGCCGTCAACATCAAACATACCGACGTCGAGTGCTCGTTTTCAGAACCAGGGAAACTGGTCAGGGCCTCCTCGCTTCCCGACATCGAGAAGGGGGGGGCGCACATCCTCGTACCGGCCACCAGCACACCAACCTTACCGCCGGGCGCCACCGGCGCCGCCAACGTCGACGTCAGCGCCGCAAACGTCGACGTCAGCGCGAGCGAGTGCGGCGGCGAGTTCCAACAAGCGTGCCCCTACGAGGCAATTTGTTACAGGTCGGGCGACGAAGGCGTCATTGTGCCGTACGCCCGATAGAGGGGCTGACGCTAGTGCCGCCCCAGAATGGGGGGAAAGGCAAAGAGGGACAGTATGAGGATATGTAAAGGAGTTAAGCAGCGACTGCGGTGATAGCGTGCCTATCTAGGCAGGCTATGTCCGCAGCCGTCTCCTTGAGTTTCGGGCCATATGACATGGTGGGGCCATGGGTGGTTGGCGGGATTGTCCCTTACAGCTAACAGGGCACCACGTGCTGGTGGCTATGGATAGCAATGCTCACTCGCCACTGTGGCATTGTGAACGAAGACATTATGTGGGTAGGTGCCCGGACAGGAAGACCCAGATGGAAGGCCTGATACTGGGAAGGGACTCGTCTTCCACAATGTGGAAGGCCAACCGCCCACATTACACGGCCCAAATGGCCGATCAAACGTGGATATTACGTTAACAACACGAGGACTCACAGTGTCACAGTGGACAGTACACGAGGGAGTGAGCATTAGCGACCACCAGCTCATCACCTACGAGGTTGGCATGGGCGCGCATGGACAGTGGGCCGGGCTAGGGAACTGGCCATCACGACGGTATCCTTCCGCGAGAAGGGGGTGGATTACGAGCGGTTCCGCAGTGTGCTCCACACCAGGATGGGTAGGCTTCAGACGTGGAAGCCGGCACAAGTAATCTGCTCCCAGTCTTTGGAAATCCTGATAGGTGCTGCAGAGGCATGCCTAGGGAAACGGGGAAGGTAGGATACTGGGGGGTACGAGTGGTGGACTCCAGAGCTGGAAAGGTACAGACGGAAAGTATACACCGCGCGGCGAGCCTGGCAGCACGCGCGAAAGGTAAAGGATCTCAGGGTAGGGGATATGTTGAACTCGCTACATGCAGTAAGTGCGGGATACAAGACAGCAATGCGGGACGCCGAAGTGTCCGATTTTCGTGGCATCTCCGAGTCGGGAAACGACGACCCGATCGGCCGCTCTCGGATCCCAAGGCCTTATAGGCCACTATAGGGTTTTGGGACGGTAATGCACACGAGTGTATGGAGTTCAAAAGCACTCTGTGGTAGTAAGCTGTATGCAGTGATACAAGAGCCAGAGTGTGTCTCCAAATCGGTGTCCGTATGCCCCAAGGCGGGAAGGGCCGTGTGTGGAGGGAAGCGGAATTATTGTCCCTTACTACTGCAGTTAATTGACAATCGGACTGCTCGGGCGTGAAGTAACGTGGTGTTTCGTAGCACGCCCCAGAAAGGGGAGAATTGACATAGTAGGGGACGGCAATGCACACGTGTGTATGGAGTTTAAAAGCACACTCTGGTAGTAAGCTGCATACGCAGTGATTCAGGAGCCAGAGTGTGTCTCCAAATCGGTGTCCGTATGCCGCAAGGCGGGAAGGACCGTGTGCGGAGGGAGGCGGGATTATTGTCTCTTACTTGACTCCTACGTCGCCTGCGTTTGTGGCGAGCGGACGTGCGGAGCTCTGTGCCCAAATTTTTTTTTTGCAAGTATTTTTTCATTGGTCGGTCGTCAAAATTAGCCGCCAGGGCCAGAAGCCAGGGCCGAGAGCGCTGCAGTGTTGCAGCAAATGATTCCAGCGCAGCAAGGAACGGTACCATCCCCAGAAGCTTTGCACAAGCGCTACCTTTGGGGAAGAATGTGGACCTGGTCCTCATTATTATGCCCGCTGAACCCTTAGTGGTCATTTACCACGCTGAGGACCAGAAAGCGGCAATGAAGACGGCGGAAGATACTATGAAGGCGCTGCTAACTGCGGTCTGCCCCGGGCGGCTGGGGCTCCAGATAGCGGGTGTTTGCAAGGTCGGGAACGCGGCTGAAAAAACAGGGACGGGCGACGAAGCTGTTTTCGTGCCGTACACCCATTAGCGGGGTACAGGCTAGTCTGCCGCCCCAGAATGGGGGAAAGGCAACGAGGGACAGGACGAGAGAGAGAATATGTATAGGCGTCAAGCAGCGACTGCGGTGATAGCGTGCCTATCTAGGCAGGCTATATCCGCAGCCGTCTCCTTGAGTTTCGGCCATATGACTTGATGTCGGTGGGGCCATGGGTGGTTGGCGGGATTGTCCCTTATTACTACTTCGTCGTCGACTCTCGTGGAGTGCAGACGTGCGGACGCGTGTTTCCCGATCTTTTTTGTGATTGGCTATTGCGGTTACTCGGTACCTCTGTTCTAAGTTTCCATATAGGACCGCGGCCATTTTGGATTATGAGCGAGCGCGAGTGATGTGTGGGCGGAGTATCCAACGGTGACAAGTGAGTGACATTTAACTCCCACCCTCCCCCGTGATTCTCCGGGAGTGTGCGACAGTGACGTTTTGCCGATAATGACGTTTGTTGCCGCTGAGCACCGCATGGAGTTCCTGTAACATACCCGTAGAGTGCCATAGAAGTTCGTGTATTAAATCCTCGACTTGAACTCCACTGAAGAGTGAAATGGCGGACGAGTATGAGGCTGAACACCTTCAATTGATGCTCCTGGAGCACGAAGAACTGAAGGTGTTTGAGGGTGGTTTCGCCCCCGGCAACCTAGGTGCGCACCCCGCCGCAGGGGTTTAGCACTCCACCCCAGGCGATGCACATAGTAAACCTGGCGTCCCCACCTGCGCCGGATTCGGGCGAATTGGGAGGGCTCACTGCGCTCGAACGGATCGAGAAAAGGACGCTGAACTACACGGAAGGGGTTCCGGAGACGGCGCGGCGTCGCTTCGCGAAGCCGGTGCAACGCCACAGTGCCACCAATAGACGGCAATTGCTAAAAAAATTATATAATATTATATATTCTAAGGCAAAAAGAATGGTGCCATATGGGCGAAAAGAACAACGCCAACACAAAAAGATCTGGATCCCTCAGACAACTTTAACCAAAGTTATTCATAGGTTTACGCTGACGGCGAAGTTGACGCTTCCGTCGTGTGCATGTCATGTCCATTCGGGACACACATGGTTATAACTTGTAAGGGATCAAGAAGCGCCTGCGGACCGTCAAAATAAGATTGCCAAGGGCGCTATCTCCGCAGCCTCCCCCACGATTCGGCCCGTATAACGTATGTTGGATGGGCCATTGGAAGGTTGGAGGGAGTGTTCCTATCTACTCCACCACCAGGACCATCCAGTGCGGAATTGCTGTCACGTCGTATCAGCGCGAGCGTGCTCCTCAACAGGGCAGAATTCCGATCCACCCAGCGAAGCGACTCGACCGCATCATAAGAGAGCTGCCGAACACGGTCCCCGTTTTGGATGGCCTTACAGCCAAAATCATCAAGTGGGGCGGAGATGCTTCTTATGTGACAACGGGGGCGTGTTTCCGGACATCTGGAACATGGGCAGGTTGGTCGGCGTTGTAATTGATGACGCGGGCTCCTACGTCACGCATGCTCGCTTGGCCGGCCAACGGGCTGTGAACGCCTTCGCGAATATGTTGAGGATCTCGGCGTCTTCCTGGGGCATTAAGTACAGAGCCCTAAACGTCCTGTTTTCAGGGACCTATGTGGCGATATTAACATGTGCCGTATAGTGGCGGATTACACAGAGATGATGTAGTGCTTCGCACGCAACGTCCAGCACTATTTCTTCTTACCAAGGCATACGGGTTGGTCAATACCGCAGCGTTGCCTGTGCTGGCAATGGCTAATTATTTGTAAATTTTATTTTAGTTTAAATTTTGGTTTTACTCTTTTTTTTATATTTTAATTTTCTTTGATTTAATTTTCATTTAATATTATTTGTTTAATTTAATTTCTTAATTTTCATTTAATTTTATTTGTTTGATTTAATTTAATTTCATTTTCATTTAATTTTAATTGTTTAATTTCATTTTCATTCAATTTTATTTGTTTAATTTCATTTAATTTTATTTGTTTAATTTCATTTTCATTTAATTTTATTTGTTTAATTTCATTTCGTGAGTGTATGCTACTGCGGTATGGATGAGGAAGACCTGCACCATATGCTATGGGTATGGGTATATGAGGAAGCTAGGTGCAAGATGATGGACGGGATCAGCCGCGCGGAGGTCGGCCCGATCTATTACGGCGATCTCGTAAGTTCACCGGCGAACTTTGACAGGTAAAATGAGTACACGCACATTTGGCACGCCGCGCCGCCCGGAGTAAAATGGAACGCGAAGAAGAGATGGTCGAGTCCATCTATCTAGAGCGAGACGAAGGAGACAGCGACAACATACCATGCTGATAGTGAAATTGTAATTCATCAATCAATCTGCCTAGCCTTTTCACAACTATATTGGGGTCGGCTTCCAGTCTAACCGGATGCAGCTGAATACCAGTATTTTGCATGGAGCGACTGCCTATCTGACCTCCACAATCCAGTAACTGGGTAATACGAGACCCTTTGGTAAGACTGGTTGTCAGACTTTCGGGCTTCTGACGCCCCGTAACAACTGTCAAAGATCCACGAATGACAGCCGGGACCGACGTCTGTTAATTATTTTGTATTTTATTTTCAAACTATTTTTAACCGACTTCTTCAAAAAGGAGGAGGTTCTCAATTCGTCTGTATGTTTTTTTTTTTTTTGTATGTTACCCGATTACTCCGCCAATTATGAATCGATTTTGATGATTCTTTTTTTGTTTGGTAGGTCATGCTTCAGAGGTGGTCCCATATAAATTTTATTAATTTTGCTTGCGTAGTTTTTGAGTTAGCTTCAATAATTACGTAGTTTTCCCACTTTGCGATGTTGATGACATGTTAATTGACTCCGTCACATAGAAGACAACGGTATACGAATTTGTGTGGGGTAGTAACCACAACTAAAAAGTGAAAAATAAAAACGTTTTACAAAAAAAAAAACAACCGACTTCCAAAAAAAAAGTGAAAAATAACTTTAATTTCGGAAGTCGGTGGCAAAAAACGAAAATTGAAAAGCAAAGACACCGACTTCCGAAATTAAAGTTATTTTTCACTTTTTTTTTTGGAAGTCGGTTGTTTTTTTTTTTGTAAAAAGTTTTTATTAAATATTTTGTCTGTCTTTTTGTTCGGCTAATCTCCGAAACGGCGGGACCGATTTAGACGGGATTTTCACTGGCAGTTAGCGGATGTTATAGGAGTAATTTACGCGGGGGAAGCCGCGAGCAGCAGCTAGTAGACAATATAATGGTAAAATTTTAAATTCCCTACATAATCCCCGCATGGTACCTCTCTGCCTCTCCCCACAAATCCCCAATCGTTTGGAGAGTCCCCTCAGTATGGGGAAATCCCCACAGATTGGCAACAATTCTTCATCATGCCTAATTATATTTATTGATATAGTTCCTTTTAGTTTTAGTTTTTTAGTTAATGTAGTAAATAATAAATAAGTTACCCAATGTAAATGTATATATTTTACCTAATAAAAATAATTAATTGTAACATTATTTTAGTTTTCTTTATTTTATTTTAATGTTATTCTAATTTTGTTTTCATTTTATTTTCGTTTAATTTTGTTTGCCTATTCTATTATGAGTCTATGGTGCCGATTCTCTTGTACACCGAACTAAACTAACTAAACTATCACTAAAATTCCTTACTTTTGACTATGAGAATCTTAGAGCTATTCTGCCAAAAAAAAAATCTAATTTTAAAAATTATTTTGACACAACTAAAATCGATTTTGACAATCGCGACTCCACTTGGTACCTACTTGTTTGCCTATCACGTGATTTTTTTTGAGCCGGAGAGGCGCGCAATGTGGCCGTTTCGACGTATTTTTATATGGAATTTTTCACTTTTTGGAAGAAAACCAAAAAAAAAAGTTACCAACATGTAGAGTATTACGGGTTTGCGGGTTTCAAAGGGGGTCAAAATTTTCATTATTTTTGCGATAGGACACACCATTTTCGAGATATAAGCAAAAGAAAATAAAAAAAGATACTGTACCGTTTTGCAACAGAATTCGAGGTGTTGGTTTGAATTTTAGTTCGACATCTAATTTTATTCCACACATTTTTAATCGTGATTAAAAATAGTCAGAGTTAGTTGGAGGATTTTAGATATAGAACAAAAATTTTGGTTAAAACGTCAAATTCAGAATAGCATTTTCACTAAATTAAAACCAATGACTGATTTATAAGTCAATGATTAAAACTCAGTGCCATCTTAGTGCTGTCAAACTAAATTATAGTTAAGTTGTGTCACTTTAGTCTATTTTCAGAATGGGAAATCGTCGTTTGACAGGAATAAACTAAATTTTAGTCATTTTTAGTTTAGTTTAGAGAATTTGTGACAAGAGAATCGGCACCTATGTTACTCGAAATAAATTATTTGAATTTGAATAATATGTTTATTTGTTTGCCGCGTGTCTATTATAAGTCATGGCTGCAACCGGACATTGATCGACTTACGCATGTGTGCCTCGGCTTCGCCTCGGCTCACATTTTCGCGATCCTCCGTCAATGGCCCAGTTGCAGGCCGTATCAGTATTGTAATTTATCCTATTGCTGTATGGTGTACAAATTAAAGAGTATTCTATCGATGTTTATTTTTTGTTCTAGCCCATGTTGTCAGCCACTGCTAAGCAAAGATCTCCCCATTTTTTCCAGTTTTCCCATCCCCAGTGTTGTGCCCATGGACTACTATATTTAATGAGATATAGACTGGCAACTCAACGTCTGACAGATTGGGATCAGCACTACGTCAGCCATGGAACTAAAATATCTATAGGTATAGATGTATCTATCTATTGAATGATAGGTAGATGTATACGTAGATATGATATTGGCTCGCGGCGATGACAGACGGGCGAGTACATAAGCTACTATAATTATATACTAGGGCGAGTAAGCTTGCCGAGCCATCAGTACGCGTACTTGCTCGCACGTCTATCACCCGTTTTATTTTGAATTTTTAAGTGGGTGATAAACGTGCGTACTAAAGTACGCGGTTTTTAAGTTCGCGACTTTACTCGGCTTGCCGTCGGTGGCACACGTGAAGCTTGCTCAAAATTTCATTGTTGGATTGCCAACGAACTTAGTCCGCGTACTTAGCATGTCACACGGGCGAGTAAGCTCGCTGAGCCATAGTAAGCGTACTTGCTCGCACGTCTATCACCCCTTTTAGATTAGACAGCGCACTAGAGTGTGTTGCATCAAATACACAGAACATTAATACTCAAGCAAGAGGATCAAATAGTTCCTATGCCGCAATGTTTGCTCCACTGTTGGAGGACCAATAATAGGAATACGCGTGTCACTGACTCTGGCAGGGCCACCATCAGGGATTTTAATTTTGATTACACAAAAAAATTGTCGCTAATTTGTCAAAATTTGTCACCAAATATCAGAATTTGTCGGTCACTGGTTCAAAAGATATAAGGGGTTATAGGTGGCCGATCTGGAGAGAGTCTCCCCAGCAGGGCCAAATTTATATCTCAAAAACTAGGGCACCTAGCGAAGATCTGTTTTCTCCCATAATTTGTCAACAATTTGTCGCCACATCAGAATTTGTCGGTCACTGGTTCAAAAGATATTAAAGAATTCAATTTTCCCATACAGTGGTACAAGGAAGTACAAAATACTTTATGTAGTTTCTAGACAGTATCTATGACGTCTTATGGAGGAATGTTTGTTTCGAATTAAATAAATATAAACTTATTCTATAATTTCAACCACCAAAGGAAAGCTGTATTCATTACCTATAAACAAATCTACAATAAAAAAATATATGTAATTATTTAATTATATAACACAATGTGCATTTACTACTTAGTCGCTGGCAGATAGATCGCTGCGCTCCGTTTCATTTACGGTAAGTAAGAAAGAGTTAGATGCGCGTGTACAGAAGGACAAGCTACTTAGAACGAGTTGCCCGTCACGTTAGTTAAAGTCAGCCAGTTTAATTAAAGTACGAATGATAGAATTTTCAAAATCCAGTTGTACCGGAGATTACCCCTAACATCCAAACTCACAAACTGTATCTTTCATAATATTGATTAAGTAGGTATTTGTAACATTCTGTAAGTACAATAACTTTAAGGTAGTAAATTTTATAATATTATTTCGACAAGAAGACATCACTCACAATAACACATCACTCACAATAACCTCATACACACACAAATACAACACACATCAAACGAACTTTTTGGAAATTTCTCTTTTATAACATAAAATTTGATTACAATAAATTGACAAACGTTTTCAACGTTTAAGTATTTTTATAGTTTATTTATGAAACATTTTACTAAAGGTACGATCATTTTTTTGTTATTCTAACGTTAATTAGAGCTTAACATTGTAAACTGGTAAAACAGTTGCATGCGACTGTACATCTTGACACCAAATAGACCAAGAGCAAGGTTTAATGTTTTCAAAGAAGTTATTACAAGAAGTAATTTAAAACATGAAAACATGTATTTAATTGAGAATTTATGTCTCTCGGACATTTCTAAGGACTTTAGACCGAAAAACTAGAAGTATATTACACATATTAATAGAAATATTTTTTCTTGGAAATTTTTCGTGAACTCTTCGATCTAGCTCTTGGACTATACCTTACTAATTGAACTCATTATATCTCCTAAACTAGGACCCGACTGAATCTGTAACTTGGTGACAAATTGCGACAAATTAGCGACTAATTATGGGAGAAAACAGATATTCGCTAAGTGCCCTAGTTTTTGAGATATAAATGTGGCCCTGCTGGGGAGACTCTCGCCAGATCGGCCACCTATAACCCTTTATATCTTTTGAACCAGTGACCGACAAATTCTGATATTTCGCGACAAATTTCGACAAATTATGGGAGAAAACAGATCTTCGCTAGGTGCCCCAGTTTTTGAGATGTAAAATTGTGGCCCTGCTGGGGAGACTCTCCAGATCGGCCACCTATAAACGCTTATATCTTTTGAACCAGTGACCGACAAAATTTGGCGACAAATTTCGACAAATTAGCGACTAATTTTTTGTGTAATCAAAATTAAAATCCCTGATGGTGGTCCTGCCAGAGTCCGTGACACGGAATACGCTACGCCACTCAATGATATATAAAACTATAGATACGTTGTCCGCACTCTAAAATGACAACATGAAATGAAGCCAATTGGCCACATCGCGCTTAGTTACGCACCAACCTGTCGCGCGACACTACGTTTGTTTTTAATTTATATTGTGTGTGTAAACCTGTGCAAAATATAAAAAAAAACATGCCGTCGTGTGTTTTCAGACGATGTACAAATTATACTCCAAAAGTTAAAGACAAAAACGTAGTAGCTATCTAGTATTTTTGCCGTTTTTAAGCGCCGTGATGTTGGTTTATGACGTGTCTATATAATAATACGTCATTGACGCCACTACCTAAACTTGGTCATAGACATACGTGCTTAAAGTACGGGGTTTTCAAATTCGCGACCTTACTCGGCTCGCCGTCGGTGACACACGCGAAGCTTGCTCAAAATGTCATCGTCTGACAGCTTAGAGCCAAGGCGGGCTACGAGCAAAAGGATATTGACCAATTTGGACCAAATGCACACCTCATTAGGTTATAATACAATGTACCTTTTATACCTGTAACATCTTTTTAACATGTATTATGCAAATAAATTATTTGAATTTTGAATTTGAATTTTGTTTGCTGCCCAGCCATGGGAGTGCTTCCAAATGGTTCCTTGCATCAATTTATACATTTCAAAAAAATCGGTCCCAGGTTTAAAAGTTATTGCCTTTATATGGAGGCAGGTATCCATAGGAACTTCTCAACCACACGAGACAGCACCATCGAGTTTGGACTCGTTGAATATGCATTGACAATTGCTTTACACTAGGCAGTGTCCAGGGTCTGATGATGGCACCGGAAGGTGGCCATAGGAAGTCCTCAACCAAACAAGATAGCACAATCGTGTTTGAACTCGTTGGCTTTGTCTTGATAATTACCTAGTATAACCCAAAGTTGCATCGAGGGTCTGGTGATGGAGCCGGAAGGTACCGATAGGAACTCCTCAACCGAACAAGACAGCATCGTCCTGTTTGGACTTTACAGTACAATGTAAATGATATGCATACAAATGAAATAATAATGAATTATTTAACATAATTACTACCATTATTTAATAAAAATGCGCTATTGGTTGGTTGGTATTCATCAATAAAAAATACTCAACAAAAAATAGTTTTTCCCAAAACTCCTCTGATAGATTTTATTGAGCTTTGGTTTACAGACTAGTATAAACCCAAGGTACATAATGCACTATGTGTCCATTCTGGGCAGCACTTGGTCCAACTCCCATATATGGATGGTCAATGTCCTTTCAAACCTGTTGGATCGCCGATGAACTTAGCATTACACACGGGCGAGTAAGCTCACCGAGCCATAAATACGCGTACTTGCTCGCACGTCTATCACCCCTTTTATAATAGCTTATTTTATCATAGCTGCAAAGAAAAGGAAATAAAGTAGTAATGACATGGTGGTATGGAATTAGGAAGTACTATGTAGTAGAGCACGTATTTTGAGACAATGGTGCCCTCAGAGTATTATGAGTTGTGCCGCTTGTGCCGTACTAGGTAATTTTCGTACTGGGTCCACCAAGTGCGAGTATCGAGAAATACTGTACACCGAGTAGTATGAAGTATTTACGTACCCAAATTCGGATAGCCTCTAGAATCGTGGGACGTATCGTATCTTATGGTCCTTCCCACCGTATATCGTGTACGAGGTATATAGTCTTATGCTTCAAATTATTTTGTGAAAACTATAGCTTTTAATGAATAATTTTTAATTTCTTTACTATTCGTACTCACAACTAAGATTGTGTGAATGAATCAACTTAGCAGGACTTTTATAATGGACTAGCTGTGCCCGCGACTTCGTTCGCATGGATGTCGGAAAACAATAATATGTCGCTTAGAAAAGTTGTACCTTAATTTAAAAAGGGGGAATCTTTCGACCAGGCCTGGTGATTTTTCCTAGTAAGAAACTGCCAAAAAACTTGTGTTTTTATTTAAGAAAATGCTTCTCTTTATAAAATATTAGCGGTGGAACCACCTGGAGCGTACACAAAAAAGTTGCTAGGGTTGCTCACCCGCGAAAGAGCTACATAAAGTTGGCCGTGGGAAAAGCAACCAATACTAAGATCCACCCCCGCAACGGATAATGTCTGGCCCTGAGCTTTGTTAATGGTCATAGCGTAACACAGGCTGACGGGGAATTGCACACGCTTAAAACTAAACGGGAAATTATTGGGAATTAGAGGAATTCTTGGAATAAAAACAACATCACCGGCGCCGCAACCTGTTAAGATTTCGGCTTCGATGACGTTTTGTTGGTGATTGGTGACTATGAGCCGAGTGCCGTTGCAAAGTTTGGGAGGACTTAAATTTCTGAGAAGAATTATTGGCACTCCGACTTTTAAACAAATTTTGTGTGCTGAAAGACCGGGTGTGTAAAGGGATTCTAAGAACTCTACTGGATAGTGTGTGGCATCTTCTTCTTCGGGAACCGTATTTATCGATGTATATTGTTGACTTTCCCCAGAAACATGTGCCAATATTTGTGTATTTATTGCTGTCCGATAGTCGAACAAATCGAATCAACCATAAGGCCTCTGCCTCGAACCTTGCGGGCAGCGGGGCGGCGGCAGCGGCGGCGGCGGCGCGGGCGCAGCAGGATCTTATGCGTAAAATCAAATGGACCGGTTCTCGAAAACAGCGGCGTGGCAGCGGCGAGGCGGCGGGCAGCGAGCGGTGCACTCCATTCAAGCGGTGACCACCCGCGCGTCTGCATTGCAGTGTTGTTGCCCACAATAAATTGAGCGTTAGGAATAAATTTGAATCAAAAAGATGTTGCCGCCATTGTTCAGCCATCCTCTTTCGCGAATAAAAACAAATATCTCGACGACAAAATCGTGAACACAACACTACGCGGCTATAGTGACGCGCGATCTGCCCGCTAGTTTCGAGAACGGGTCTTTGATGCCCGCCCCGCTCTCGTACCGCCGCCGCCGCCGCCCCGCTGCCCCCAAGATTCGAGGCCGAGGCCTTACACATGCCAACAACGATCGAATCGAATGAGCGATGGTCACGAATCATACGAACAAATTACGAAGTATAATACAGTTCGATTCAAACTTAATGGCGGCTCGGAACATGAGGCGAGTCGCTGCGCAGTAACAATTTCATGTGACAGCGGGGGTGAGGGGTGGGGTACTGCGCAGCTAAAAGTTAACTTCCGAGCCGCCATCCGCCCCGCTGCCCGCAAGATTCAAGGCCGAGGCCTTACACACGCCAACAACGATCGAATCGAATGAGCGGCGGTCACGAATCATACGAAAAAATTACGAAGTATAGTACAGTTCGATTCAAACTTAATGGCGGCTCGGAACATGAGGCGAGTCGCTGCGCAGTAACAATTTCATGTGACAGCGGGGGTGAGGGGTGGGGTACTGCGCAGCTAAAAGCTAACTTCCGAGCCGCCATTGAGTTTGAATCGATCTGTAACGACTCGTTTCTTGACTTCTTAATTTGAACCTAATGAACGAAACCAACCAAAATACCAAATCAAAACCAATCAGATCAATTAGGAGTGAGGCGTATTTATCATCACAGATAGAAATCACAGATATTATAAAATAGCAGATAGCAATTGCTCCTAACGATAAAAAATATCTGTTACTTAAAATCACAGATCCTCAAGACTGTTACTGTTAAAACTTCGGATACGATTTTCGACTTTAACGAAAAGAAATAAAGAAGATATTCAATTGAGTCAATACGTATTTATCGTCTGTACAACTACAGATAGATACGATTTTAGATTTGAAATCAAAAGAAATAAAGATGATATTCGATTGAGATACGTATTTATCAAAAATCACAGGCTGTGATTTAATAACAGATATTTGGATCTGTTATTTTTTGTCACAGTCACAGTGATCACAGATATCGTGTTTCACCTGTTACAACCCATCTCTAAGATCAATACTTTCAACGAATGACAAACCAACCCAACCAACAATTTATTATTTATTTATTATATTATCGACACTAAGGAAGTCAAAAACAAAGATACCTATTCTAAAAATAATTTGGAATATCTGGGCGAAAGTCATTCTTCGACGGAGAGTCTTAACACCGCGATTCAGAAAATGACATTAAACGAACAACGCCATCTATCGAGCACGAAATGATACTGTCAAAATATATGGGAAAACGTTCGAACACTCTGTAAGCTAAATAAACTATGTAGAAAAGTGAAAAATTAAAGAATAAATACCTATATTTTTTAAGAAATTAACATTTGTCACTATTCTTTCATGATTATCAAGATTTGAAAGATAGGTAGCGCCACCTATCGCACTAATACTAAACTAATAAATAAACAACGCATCTGGAAAATTTTAATTAATCTAACTTTAGAGTTATATTCTATACACAAATACACAATGTATCGCGTTAAGTTTCCGCGCAAAGAAAATGACGGTCATATAACAACACACGATCTCACAAACCTAGTAATTAAGAAGTAAGTATCATTTCGCGTCAATAGATGTCGTTACGTGGATGTACATTACGTAATGAAAATTCCTTCTTGAACACTTTAAATTCATATATCTTTTGATATTTTGAAGCGATTGCGATGAAACAAAAACTAATTGAAACATCGAGTTACACACAATATTTGAGTATAAAAGTTAACCATATTGATTTCGTACTTTTTACGTAATAGTGGAACAATCAAACTAAACAACATACAAACAGACAGACAGACAAACAGACAAACAGACAAAAATTCCAAAAATGGTAGAAATGGAATCTGTTGGTTATTCTTGGACAACCAACCAATTTTTTTTTTTTTTTTTTCATTGTACAGAAACGCCTCGTCTACAGATTTATTATATGTATAGATATAGATATAGATTTGCAAATTGAGACGCAAACTCACGAGGACTGAATCAATTAACTTACCTAGCAGGTCCAAAATCAGCTGTCAAGAAGCGTTCTTTGATTTAAAATTGAATTTTACGTGCATGAAACCCTGGAATATCCTGGCAGGGCTATTGGCTATCTTTTTCATTGTCAGTGACTAATTGGCTTCAGTTGTACACCGAACTTTGATGACAACTGAGAATTTCATAACATTGGTATTGCGTATTACCGTAAGTGGACATCATGTTACGGTGACTATCAAATACGGAACGGTGCTCTTCGTCCCAGCACTTGACGCCTCTATTTTTTTATCGGCTATTATGCGACTAAATTGAGTAACTCCTTTTGAGCGTTACAACTCTTAATTTTAGGGACCATTTTATATTAAGCGGTTTATAAACACTTGTCCAAGGCTATTGTAACTATACATAAGTTATATATTGTTTATAGAAGCGTTTGGTAAACCATACATAGTAAATTCGCAATGTTTAACTCGTGGGATTTTATTAATTAAATTAATACAAGACACGGACATGTAACTTGTTTATATTCATCACCAAACACACTGATTTACAAAATTAAAGAAGATTGCCATATTATTTTAAGATTAGTCTCTGAGTCGTGCGGGCGCTCGTCTAGTGCGGTGCGCGTTCCGCCGACTGGTTGCAGTGTTGCTAGATGCCGCGGGGTTTTCATACGCGGCGTCGCGGGAAATTTCAAAATCGCGCGTTACACACTCCCCCTCCAAGTTAGGATCGCGCCCCGAGTCCAACTTGGGACTTAATTCACGGTCGCGCGGTCTCCCTCTGCGTCCTTTCGGCATAACCGGGACTACTGTATCTAACGGAGTGGTCAACAGTGTTAAATCTGTGCTATGATACTTCCCTATCACGTTATTCGAGAGGTCAGAAAGTACAAATGTTGTAGGGCTAGTGATCTGCCGAACACGATATGGACCATCTCGTCTAGGCATGAATTTCCTTGTAATACCTTTTGATGCGTTACTCAGATTGTGACATTTGAGCAAAACTAAATCACCTACACTAATGTTAGGTTCTCTTTGGCGAGAGCCATCAGCTACCTTTTTGCGAATATCCTGATACTTTTCTACACTTTCCCTAATTTCAGAAAGAGATGAAATAAACGACCGCAAGTAGGGTGTGACTTGAGGAACGAAGTTTTCTTTATCCAGGATACTGCGGAGATCTCGATCAACATCGAACGGGGTTCGCAACTCTCGTGCGAACATTAAATATGCGGGCGTCTTACCTGTGGTGGAGCACACGGCGCTGTTCATGGCAAACCTAACATTTGCCAAGTGCTTAGGCCAATCGGTGTGAGTTGTCTGAACTAAGATGGATAGCTGTACCTTAAGGTCCCGATTCTTCCGCTCCGCGGGATTGGCCTCTGGATGGTATAACGGTATGAGCTCCTGCTTGACGCCCATCAGGTGCATGCACTGCTGCATGACAGCAGACACGAATTGCGTGCCGTTGTCTGAAACGACACGTCGTGGCAATCCGTATCGGAGGAAGTAATCCTCTAGGAGGATGCGAGAGCAAGCCTCTGAGGTAGCATCAACAAGTGGAAAAAGTTCAACCCACCTTGTAGCTACATCCTCTATTAAAAATATCCATCGCTCCCCCTGCTCTCCAGGTGGGAGTGGACCAAATAAGTCAATAGCTAGGACTTCACCTCGCTGTTGTAATACAGGCGTTTGTAATAAGCCCGAGGGTTTTTGGTTTGATGGTTTATAACGAAGACAATCAACACATTTCTTTAAATAATCTGTTACATACCTGCGCATGCCTGGGAAATAATACCTCTCCCTTAGTCGTTGGAGGGTCCTCTCTACTCCCTGATGGCCAGCAGTAGGAGAGTCATGGAGCTCCTTTAGAATCTCTCCCCGCATGGAGCTTGCCACCACCAACTGTGCGTCTTCTGCATCAGAATCAGGATCATATCGATAGAGAACACCATGAGACATTACGTACCCTCTCTCCAACCATCGACTACAGGTAAGTTCGTCGGGATCTTCCAAATCCTGCATAATTTTATTTAATTCCGGGTCGGCTAGTTGCGCAGCTCACAGGTCAGCTGGGCTTGTAGAAGGTAAGTTTATGACAACAGGACACAAACCACATTCCTCGGTATCCTCTTCGGTAGAACATGGGGGACGGCTCAACGTATCCGCGACCACGTTAACCTTTCCTGGAGTATACTGATAAATAATATTGAATGACTGGAGTTTAAGTGCCCAGCGAACCAACCTACCTGAGGGTGACTTTACCGTAAGTAGCCACTTCAACGGCTGATGATCACTTCTGACTATTACCTCGTGTCCATCGATATACCCTCTAAAACGTTCTACAGCCCAAACCACAGCCAAAGCCTCCCGTTCAGTGGTACTGTAGTTTTTCTCCGCCGGGATTAACAGACGGCTTGCATACTCTATGGGCCGCTCTTCAACGCCCTCACCCTGTAGGAGGACCGCACCTAATGCATAATTACTAGCGTCCGTTCTGAGTATGAACGGCTCAGAGTAGTTTACCTGTATCAAAATTGGGGCAGAAGTTAAGCGTTTCTTCAGTTCTTCAAAAGCATTTGCTTGCTCTGACTCCCAAACCCAAGACTGGTTCTTTTTAGTCAGGCGCGTTAGTGGCTCAGCAATAGCGGAGAAGTTAGGCACAAACTTCCGGAACCAGGAACACGTCTGTAGGTAAGTTCTTAATTGTTTAAGATTTTGTGGTGGCTTCATATCGACTATAGCCTGCACCTTGTCATAATCAGGAGACACGCCATCCTGTGTGATAACATGTCCTAGGTACTTTACCTTTTTTCTACAGAAAACACACTTATCACGGTTCGCCCTCAAACTAAAAGTGCGCAGCTTCTCAAAAACGGCGTGCAAAGCCGCTACGTGACCTGAATACGTTTCAGTAATCAGGAGCAGGTCGTCTTGATAAGCCAATAGCGTAACATTCTCACCTTTGATTTGACAGAAATCGCGATTCAACGATGAGCGTAGCTTATCAATCAGTCGCTGAAACGTTGAGGGCGCATTTTTGAGGCCAAACGGCATGCGAGTAAAGCGGTAAGTACCAAAAGGTGTTTGAAAAGCCGTTTTGTCTTTGTAGCTCTCTTTCATTTTTACCTGCCAGAAGCCACTCCGCAAATCAAGCGTGGACATGAAGCAGTTGCGCTTAGTCGACTGGACTAAGTCATCAATGTGCGGCATAGGATAAGCATCAGTTTTTGTAACTGCATTTAATTTACGATAATCCACGCAAAACCTTACCTTGCCATCTTTCTTTGGCACGAGGACCGCAGGGGAAGTCCAAGCAGACTCGCACTCTTCGATCACGCCTTCGGCGAGCATCTTCTCCAACTCAGCCTTCACAAGCTCCTTTTTGGCGGGCGTGAGCCTATACGGCGGAACTGATATTGGAGGATGGTCGCCCGTGTCGATGTGGTGCTCTGCATAAGGAGTAGGCCTCCCCTGTTCTGCAAAAACATCACTGTTTTGCTGCAGCATATCAGACATCTGCTGTCTTTGATCAGGACCCAGCATAAGCCCTTCATCATCACGCAAACAGTCAGCAGCAAATATATTAGTGTATGGCCTTGGATGCTCATACTCAATATCAAATAAAACATGCTCACCTGAAAAGTGCCAGGTTGAGGAAGCAAAATCAAGCACAATGCCCGCTGCCACCAAGAAATCCATTCCAAATAGGGTCTCATTATTTTCAGCATCAGGAAAAATGGTAAACTGAAGTTTTACTGACCTTTCCGGGGTTATCCTTACTTCTAAAGTGGTAAGTAGAACCTGTCGAGTACGGGTCGAGCCATCTGCGAGCCTTACCCGACAAGTCGCCTCCTCACATGGATGCTGATGCGTCAGCAACAGCTTGTACAACAGGGCCCCGGCAACACTGCTCTTAGCGCCTGAATCCAACAAGGCTTTTCCACGAACACCTAAAATCTGAACACTTAAAGTTGGCCTTAACCTAACCTGATGCTCAACAGAGACACTCCGGGAAATTTTTTTGTCTACAATATTAACTGTAGAAAATCGTCCCAAATTTTCCATGGTCACCCTATCTTCGTTCTTCGAGGTCACCCTACTTGGTGAAGAATTAATATTTTTGTCACAAAAATTATAATTATTTATGGAAAAATGTCCTGGGTCTTCCATGGACACCCTATCGTCTGATGTTGTGGTCACCCTACTTAGTGATAACAAGGTATTTTTATCATTAATATTATCAATAGAATAGTTTACACCATTTTCACCAAAGTAATACATAGGCCTCTCACTAATATTATAATTATTGCAAGTAACATACCTACCATCGGATTTATTAACATTACTAGAGAACCCCATGACATCTATCATATAGTGGTCTGCGTTACATCTAGAACATTGAGACCTAGTAACACCTGTAGCATTACAACTGTAACATGTTGGTATCCGATCAGTATCTTGTGTATCATTATTCAATTTTAGTTTGAAACAGTTTTCACGATTGTGTCCATTCCGCTTACAATAAGCACAAAACTTTTTCTTTAAAGACGAAGCAGCGTCGCTCGCAGGACGTGTGGTGGCGCCGGTGCCATTGCCAGGCGCGACAGGATCCTTGCTAGGCGGGCCGCTAGCGTTCGATGCATTTTCTCTGCGGGGCTCTCGTAGCGTCGTCGTTTTCTTCGAGGGCGCTTCGCCCGTGCTTGCTGATGAACGCTGCGGCGTCCTTGGGCTTCGACGCTGGCATTCGTTTGCGACTTCATCAGTCGCGTCTTCAATATGTCTCGCCTTGTGTAGTAATGTCTCGTACGACGAAACTTCGTCACGTCGTAGGCGCTCGCGGACACGATGATGTAAAAGTTCATAGACCATATCCAATTGCACTTTTGTGCTGAGGTCGCCAGCTGGAAGTCGAGCAAACATAGCTCGAGCTTTGGCGACAAATATTTCTGTCTTCTCACGACCTTGTGACATATTGAACATCTCCCGGTAGATTCTATGAGGCGGACGAGTGTCACCGAAGGCGCTTCGTAGTGACGTCACGGCTTCGCTCCAGGAGCTGATGGTTGATTTTATGCCCTGCCACCAGACTGCTGCATCTCCAGTTAACAGCATCGATAAACCTCGTAGGGCATTTTCATCTCCTACATAGGCACATTCCTTAAAGGATTCCATGGCGTCGACGAAACCGTCGAGTGAGTCGTCAGGCGCTCCGCTGAACCGCGCTGTACACTTAGCGAAGTTTCCGGAAACGGGAGCGGGCGCAGGCGCCGCGGCCGGCGAGGGCGCCGCCGCCAGCGTCGATGACAATGACTCGCGACGAGTCTCGTGTTCGAGGACACGGTCCAGTAGGCGTTCGAAAGCTGCGGTTTGAGATTGCTGTAGCGCCGCCATGATGGACGCCATGTCGTCTGTGGCATATATAATAGTAGTCTATGGTCTGTGGTGAAGCTTGACCTCGCCGTCGGTTGCCTCGAAGGTTCTTCTGCGGCTTCATCGACGGCATCGTCAAAATCAGATTGTCGACGTGATTGACGGCGTGTACGTGTCATTATCGTGGGTCGCACTGTGTGTATTTTCAATAAAAAAGTTCACAACTGACACACACAGGCCCGCGCTTGGGCAGCCACTTTAACTCGTGGGATTTTATTAATTAAATTAATACAAGACACGGACATGTAACTTGTTTATATTCATCACCAAACACACTGATTTACAAAATTAAAGAAGATTGCCATATTATTTTAAGATTAGTCTCTGAGTCGTGCGGGCGCTCGTCTAGTGCGGTGCGCATATTATTATTATACTCTTTGGCGGTGCGCGTTCCGCCGACTGGTTGCAGTGTTGCTAGATGCCGCGGGGTTTTCATACGCGGCGTCGCGGGAAATTTCAAAATCGCGCGTTACAAATGCTATTTAAAAATTATTGTAAATATTAGAATAAATAAAACATTACCTTATTATTTTATAAGTAAGTACATCATATTGTAAATTGTTTCACAAGACAAAATGTAGTTATATTATTTTAATATAAAATAATCAATAGGTAGGTCGGATTTTTTTTTAAGTATTTAAGTAGGTACCAAGTAGGTACCTACTTAAATACTTTAAGGGTAAAAAAGACTTTAAGGTAAGGACTTACAAGAAAAATCATTTTAGATAATAATTATGACCAATATTACCTACACACACGAGTACCTGCTGTTTATAAATTACATAGGTAATTATTTTTCTCTAGCATCCCATATTTTTGGACTTTATTCACATAACACAGGTTTGCAGGTGTGCTGGAAGAGATTTCTTTAGAAATAAGCATTGCCTTTGTACGAATTTTTCTGTTCCTTTCTTCTTGTCTGTATTTATATGTGTGGATAAATGGTTAAATAAATAAATAAATAAAATAATAAAAAATAGGTAACATACAAGAAAATAAGAGTTTTAGATTATTGTGAGTAACTATCAATAGCACTCTCTCTGGCAACAGCAATGAGTTCCTAACGTCCCGCAAGGTGGCGTCTCTCAATTCGCGAACTACTTTGTTTTCGCTCTTCTTTAGCAAATCGCAGCAATAATAGACGTGCCATACTTCTGCCACGATCAAGAATCACAATATAACAACAAAAGACGTAATGTTTACAGGCTTCGATTAATACCGGCTTCGGTGATAATCACTAGAATCTCTAAAATACTACCTTTGAGTAGTGTCTTTCACGAAAGTCACGACTACCTAAATGATTATCAATTTGATGTCCACTAAGCTTAGGCAATCGCAATTTTGTAAGTATCGATACATTAACATCTGTCAAAATGTGTTACGGTGACTATCAGCGATAGTGAGTGCTTATGACGTCATCCTAGTTAGTCACTGAAGATAGCCAATACGAACACTTTGCCAAGTGATCATCACTATGAACTGTCAACAGAGATACGCAATAGCCCTGCAGGCCCTGGAGTCCCCCGGATACCTTTGGAAGGCGTGCAAGGGGCCGAAGCCAACTCGCAGAGGACCCTTACGTGTGAGCAAGCACGCGTACTTATAGCTCGGCGAGCTTACTCCATAGACTACTATTATATGGCTTACTCGCCCGTCTGTCATCGCCGCGAGCCGCGAGCAAATTTGACAATGAAATTCTGAGAAAGCTTTACTTGTGTCACCGACGCGACGGCGAGCCGAGTAAGGTCGCGAACTTAAAGACCGCGTACTTTAAGTACAAACGTCTATCATCTACTTTAAAAACCGCATACTATAGGTACGCACGTCTATCACCTACATTATACGTCTCAAAAATCAGTGTTGTCAACTTAGTAGGATTTCCATTAAACCTGGCGATATAAAATTTTGTAGTTCGTCTAAAACAATACAATCGACTACTAAAACTTACTAGGCGGCGCGGCGCCGAACACACATTCAACGAAGATTCATCAAGCTGCCCTTATACGTTATATTTATGTACCTACCTAATTAATTTGTTTGTTTGTTTGTTCGGTGCCAACTCAAAATTTGTAACTTAAATTAGTTTATGAGCTAAGTTACACTAAAAGGTTTATTTTTCGCTTTTTTGTCAACTTTTTTCGTCGGTGTACTTTTTTTTATTAAGTTTTTATGTCTTGAATGTTTCGCCAGTGCAAATGTATGGTACAAACATCCAATTATTTTGTAATAATAATGAGTTCTATGTTGTTAAAAAAATACTTTAATTATAATGAACGAACGCTGTTATTAGGAATACAAATAAAATTAAAAGGAACCGCCGCTAGTGGAATCCTGAAATAAAATTTGGCAACACTGGTCAAAATGAGGTGGTGTTTATTATCTATGCTATATCCATCTTTTCTATATACTCTATGGCTATGTCCTATCTATTTCCCTTTCCTTTCCAATTTCATATTTCATAATTTCCGTTCGCCCGTGACTCCCGTGAGGTGCGCGTGCGATGAACGAATATTGCGAATTGCGATCTCTGGCACCGAGACTAAAGTGAATCAAGAATATTCTTCAGCATCGTAGCGGTTTTGAAGATAATAGCATCATCACGTCAAGCGCTGTTGATTGTTTGCCTGGCTTCTCTGAAAATTTTAATTGGTTGGTAACGTAAGCTTTGCTTTAATGGTTGAATTTCACATAACCGGCTTGGTTTTAGTGCGTGCGAATTTGCGAGTGGTGCTAACGACGTGTTCTTTTTGCATTGCTTCACAATTTTGTGATCCACAAGTTGTTGCTTCAATTTCTTGGATCCACCCGGCCATGCCACATGGCTGACACGGCGTCATTATTTGGCAGCACATAGGCGTTACTGGCATTTTAGTTGTGCACATGTTACATTTTGAGCTGTTCTAAAGCCATTAAACGCGTATTCTTGTGAAATAACAGGCAATCTTCATGCATTTGCTGACTTAGCCGCGTGCTTCGTGCATGTGGAATGCATGGATTCGTAATTTTACTTACTTCTAACTTCTAGCAATAGCAACAAAATGCCTACTATCTAAAGCTTGCTTAATTATGCCGAATGTTTTCCAGCTTTGCTTCGTGCCCAGAACCCAGGAAACACGCCCCGCAGACCGACAGTTCCAAAACACCAGTAAACCCGTGGTCCTAGATCAACGTTGTACCACGCTACGGCGTCATGCAGCTATCACGGAAGCCCACTGTGCGGCGCTCGAGCCTCGGATCAATCGTAAGTACTTATTTATCTTTAACTTTGCATTTGCATAGATTCTCAGACCGACAAAAAAATGCCTTTTTTTTAGGTCTGAGCATAGATTAAAGTCTGGTTGTCTTTGGACGGTCGACTCGTCGACTCAAAATATCATTATTCAAATATACCTAGTCATGTCTTCATGCTTGAAGCTGAGTGCATTTGTACCTGAGCGGCAATACCCGTATTATTAAGATTGTTTGCATTCGCATCTCATTCGCTATCTGTCAAGAATTAAAGTAATTTAAACTAAAACCCAACTACAACTAAATAGGTATAAACAAGACACCACAGACAGACAAATTAAAAATCCTGAGTCACATGTGTTAGGGCATAAATTGAACAGATTACGTGTGACTCTGGATTTTAGTTTTTATTACTTTATTTTTTTTATTAGAATGCCTTTTAAATCATAAATTTTTCCAATTTAATTATTTATTTGCAGGGACTGAGGGCAGCTGTAATGCAGAGCATTTGCATGCAGTGCAAAAGAATGGCAGAACATATTAAGCTGAATGGAGGTGGAACACTCATTGTTGGGTCTATGGATGAATGCGGCTGACCGCATAATAGTTGTCACTCCCTGCCGGACCTACTTGAACGTTGTAAGTACACTTTAAGTTATGTTTAGCTCTGCTAGTTGCTATTCAAAGTGTCTTCATCACGGTGTCTTAAGGTCAGCTGAGACCGCGACGTGAAGCAACGCGAAGCTGTGCGCACTTTTTATCAATTATCGATCTTATTTTCTTCACGAAAAGGTGTAATTTCAGTGCGAGGGTTCACACGCTGAGATGCGCGGGGTTGCGCAATGCGCGTGTACCTTGGGCGGTTTCAATTTATGCGTTTCTTGACGGCCTGCTGTGGTGCCGAAGCGGTGCGTTAGTCGTACAGCGCACGGACGTTTTTTTTTTTTTTTACACTAAAGGCGCAGTGCGGCAACAGTGCGGCGCCGGTACCGCGAACTAGAGATGATGAATATAACCATCAACCATTAAATTTAACTAATATTTAAAATTAATTAACCATGATATTCAATAAATAAAATTAACATTAACGAATAAAAATGTCATATCAACTTCTTCGGCGCAAAATTGGCAAGGACGAATATTTCTCTGTCTCGCTCGAACAACGCGCTGTCTCTCGCTCGCTCGGGTTGACCTTCGGAGCGGCAACGCAGTGTCGTCAGTGTCGTAGAAATATTTATTCCGTTACGTGCATTCAATTGTATGTTCTATCTTTGTTACGTTAAAACACATTTACTGTTGGGGATATTTTATTCTAAAGAAAGTTGTTGATATTTTTTACCAATATTTCGGTCGGTTAATGGTTGATTTTTGATATAAGTTTATTTTATTAGTTAGTTTTGATATTTTACTCAAATAACAAAGTCGCGTCGTTGCGTTGTTGTTGTTTTTTTTTATATATTCGATTATCTAAGCGTGGCTAAGTATTAACAGCCGCGCGGGTCGATCCATCAGGTTAAGCCACGCTTGCCGGGGTTGGTCCGTGGATGGGTGACCATCTTTACATACCGAGACTCCTCCGTGCCTCGGAAAGCACGTTAAGCCGTTGGTCCCGGCTGTCATTTGTGGATCTTTGACAGTCGTTACGGGTAGTCAAGCTCGAAAGTCTGACAACCAGTCTTACCAAGGGGTATCGTATTACCCAGTCACTGGGTTGTGGAGGTCAGATAGGCAGTCGCTCCATATAAAATACTGGTATTCAGCTGCATCCGGTTAGGCTGGAAGCCGACCCCAACATAGTTGGGAAAAGGCTAGGCAGATGATGATTCGATTATCTAATCGAGATAAATGCTAGTCAGTCCTAAGCCTGTAAAAGTATGAAGGGAAGTTTAAATTAACAATTTCAACATGCATTAGTTAATAGAATATTCAACTTTTCAACATGTTGCAGATACTTGAATAAAAATATTAACTAATATTTTCAACCAATAAAAATATCGATATTTTTATTTAACCATTAACCATTAACCAATAAACAATTTCAACCAATATTCTCATCTCTACCGCGAACGCTCGACAACAGGACGGCAACGTCGCGTTCATTTCTTCGTCACAGTCCATGGCTTGACTGATGTCACATCACTGGGATAAAAACGCATGCCAGTAAAATACACTTTGAAAGCGCCCTTATTGTGTATTAAATAAATTCCGTCATATTGGCACCATTGCTTGTCAAGCGTTTCAATATTTATAGAGTTCAAAATGGCGACTAACAGAACAGTGCTACCAATCGAGTCACGGGACAAGTTACAAAAGTACAAATCGTGATCTTTCTAGTCTATAAACGTGCGCGTTGCTTCGCGTCTCGGTGTGAACTGGGGGCCAAGTCTGCTACTTACAAATGTTACAAACGTGTCAGTGGTCTCGCAATTATGAGTTTTTGACAGATTTTGTATGGCATATCTGTCAAAAACTTATTGTGAGACCACTGACACGTTTGTAAATTAGTAGACTTGGCCCCCTGACCCATAGGCTTTTAAATATTTGGTGGCCTATCTATAGGTACAACATTGCACAAGCATGCATGTATTGCTGTTGTTATCTCCCTTGGGCTGTCTAATGTACTTCAGTTCAAATGGTTAGGATTTTCTAACAAAACCTGCTAAGATATTCAGACAGACAGTGCTGACACGTGCCGATCAGTAACGTACAGTGAAATATAATATTGTAGTACACATTTCGTACGACGCTATCCGTACTCGTCACCGACAGTGATGTTCAGTGACACTCACTGTGCAGATCGACCTTATTTTTATTTTCCTTTATTGACCAACCAACAATTGTTTACACTCACAACATTTACAGTAAGTACATAACATCTAAGGTTAGTGTAACAATTAATTACAGGTTAGCACCGCATGCCCCATAAACAAATAAGATGTGCCACAAGCACTGAACTATAATTAAAGGTTAATATTTGAGTACTTAACTAAAAAAAAAATCAAGTAATAAAAACTAAAACCCAACTACGACTTAAAAGATGTAAACAAGGCACCACAGACAGACAAATTAAAAATCCGGAGTCACACGTAATCTGTTCGATTTATGCCCTAACACGTGTGACTCCGGATTTTTAATTTGTCCGTCTGTGGTGTCTTGTTTATACCTTTTAAGTCGTAGTTGGGTTTTAGTTTTTATTACTTGATTTTTTTTTATTTCTTGATTTTTTTTTAAAGTTGCCGTTATCAAAATTGGGCCAAAACTAGCAAAAAAAGCTCGTTTGGAGCCCCCTTAAATATTTATTTTATTCTGTTTTTACCCGACTGCCCCAGAAGGAGGGTAATGTTTTTCGAGAGTGTATGTATGTGTGTTTGTATGTATGTCTATTTCTTTGGCACGCTCTGTAGCCTAAACGGCTTGACGGATTTTAACATACGAGGTGTCGTAAGGTTCGTTTTAATTGTGGGAGTGACATAGGCTATAGATTTTTTTAAATTTCATCTGCAATCAAAAAAAAAAGGGAGGGGAAGGTTTTTTTTAAAAAAAAAAAAAAAAATTGTCATCAAATAAAAGCTAGTAATGAGTTCATTCCAAATAAATAAATTAATAAAACTAAAAAGCTTGAAATAAAACAAATTATTTAAAAAACAAAGAACCCGCCTGCAAAAACGCATAACTTAAAAGAGAAAAACAAACATTTTATTCTGTAGAATTTTGGTATTACAGGCGGGGAACAAACCAATGACCTGAAATATGGTGTAACTTTTGTTTGTTCCCCGCCTGTAATACCAAAATTCTACAGAATAAAATGCTTGTTTTTCTCTTTTAAGTTATGCGTTTTTTGTGTTCTCTACTTAAGGAGGTGGTATGAATTAAATGTCGCAACTGAGGTAAAACTTTGTGTCTTTATTTCATATTCCTTTACAGACAATCAACAATATTATTACGCGACCTTATTCGACACTAGCTAGGATAGTACTGTCGGCTCCCTTAGCGGAGCGGCAACGCGCACGGTAACCTAAAATGCCACGTCAACGATAATGCAACAATGTGTCACTACACGTTTTTGCAGGCGGGTTTTTTGTTTTTTTAAATAATTTGTTTTATTTAGTATTTGTTGTTGTAGCGGCAACAGAAATAAATCATCTGTGAAAATTTCAACTGTCTAACTATCACGGTTCATGAGATACAGCCTGGTGACAGACGGACGGACAGACAGCGGAGTCTTAGTAATAGGGTCCCGTTTTATCCTTTGGGTACGGAACCCTAAAAAATGGAACCCTACCTTAGCAGTCTGGGTAAAAATGAATATATTTTTTTTTTTGTGTACTGCCCCTCCCCTTCTTGATAAGTGGGGATGGTTTTTTTCTCGTCTATCCCATGGTGTAGGGTGTCGGTGGAATGGTTGTTCAAAAATATTGTGAGTTTGTGAAAACTATTTTTAACCGACTTCTTCAAAAAGGAGGAGGTTCTCAATTGATCTGTTTTTTTTTTTTCGGATTCAGGGATCCTTGTGCGAAATATTATTAAGCTTTATATTGCTACCACCTACCTACCCGCCCCTACCTACCTACCTACCCGCCCCTACCTACCTACCTACCCGCCCCTACCTACCTACCTACCCGCCCCTACCTACCTACCTACCCGCCCCTACCTACCTACCTACAGACCTACCTACCTACAGACCTACCTACCTACTTCCATACTTACCCCTACCTACCTACATAACTACCCCTACCTACCTACATAACTACCCCCTACCTACCTACATAACTACCTCCTACCTATCTCCATACCTACCCCTACATAATTACCTGCCTTACCTACCTACCTACATACATACCTACCTACCTACCTACCTACCTACAGACCTACCTTCTACCTACTTACATACCTACCCCCTACCTACCTACATAACGACCTGTCTTACCTACCTACCTACATACATACCTACCTACCTACAGACCTACCTCCTACCTACTTACATACCTAGCCCTACTTACCTACATAACTACCCCCTACCTACCTACATAACTACCTACCTACATAACTACCTGCCTTACCTACCTACCTACATTACTACCTGCCTACATAACTACCTACTACCTATCTACATACCTACCTCCTACCTACATAACCACCTGCCTTACCTACCTACCTACAAACATGCATACCTACCTACCTTAACTACCTACCTTACCTACCTACCTTACCTACCTACAGACCTACCTCCTACCCAGTGGCGTGCCTAGGGGTTAAAATCAGGGCAAGCCGACAGATTTTTAACGATTTAAAAATACAGACAAGTGAGCGATTTACGGATGAAGAAGAGTTCTACATATTTCAGGCATCAGTACGGAATTGTCACATAAAAATTATTCTATCAAAAGCCGCTAGATGGCCCCAAATTATCGATTTGTTGTTCTATTACCGTACGCATATTTAGTTTTATGAAATTTAAGTTTTAAGTCGATTGAAAATGTTAAATAAGATAATAACATTTTATAATTAATCAAAATGAATGAATTATCCAACTTTAATCTTTATTTCAAAACGCCTTATTTCAAAGAATATCTTCGATACGAAAATTATTGTGTTTTGTGATCTTGATGAGATGTATTATAATAAGTGGTTTGTATTTTAGTGGTTTACCAAAACTACAATTGCCATACAAACAACACTATACAAATGTTGATGTCTTTCATGGCACCAGCTAGGCTACCTAAGTTTGGTCATACTCTTAACTTTATACATACTAAACAATCGAATGCCAATTTCAATATATTCTTCGACTGACAAGAATACCTACCTAATTGTTTATATTTCCGAGTTATAGTAATTTGGGGTTGATTACGGTGAAGCAAAGAGTTACTTACTGTCAGATAGGTATTCACATACCTTTTCGAACACAATTTCCAAATTCACATTTTGATGATAAAAACACTACTAAGCATAAGGAATGACATAGCCGCAATAACTATCACATCATTTTAAATAATAAAACTAGGTAATTCATTACCTCAATTGAAAAATAAAATACTGATCTCAAAATATTATTTCAAAACAATAGGGAATATGCATGTGATTAAAATATGGGTCAAATATTTTTTTTTATAAACTATATTACTTCAGAATTATGCCTCCATCAATATTTTTGAATAAAATTTCTTTTTAAGCGTGAAATTAATTTTTAAAAAGTCCCAAAATACTGTTGGTAATTCAAATACTTGAAAAGGCTAAGAGCGGATGTGACGTAACAATCCGATATAACAATCAAAATGTCAATGTCAAGTCAATCAACAAGTGTCAAGTCAATGTCAAACGCTCATAGAAAAAGGAGTGTTTGACGTTGACTTGACAGTTGCTTGTCTGTTTTTACGGACTGTGACGTCACCACACCAAGCGCGCCAAATGGAGGGCGTTTAAATAGCCCGGATCGGTTGGACATTTTTAAACATTTTTTTAACTACTTTAAATTGCTTTTGTGCCGTCGAATTTTTTTTAACTATTATTTGACGATGTAAACTATCGAATAAAAATATTTAAAAAATACATGCATATTCCCTATTACAAATTGAGTCGCTTCGCGGACTTGTAACTCACTTTACGCGGGTCAACATCGCGGCTAGTGCATTTGCGCGAACTTCAAACACACGATTCGTTCCATTCATAAAAACTCAAAAGCCGGGCTTAAATATTAGAACATTTTGCAAAATAAGTACATTCTAATAGTATCGACAACGTACGCATTTTCAATGAAAAAATGAGAGGTCTAGAAGCTGGCTTCTGCACCGTTGCCGCAAGCGTGTGTGAGCGAGAAAGATGCAATGTACTACAGAATTGACGTCTTCATTCATGGATGCGATCTCGCCTAAAGCTATAGTGTTAGAGCGAGATCGCAACTGTGGGAGTTTGGCAACGGTGCATTGTTTGTACCTACTTATAGCGCGCGGCTGGTGCAGCGCGAAGTTTTTATGTTATTATTCTTATCAATTCTTGCGACATGAAGGATTGACTTGGAAGTATAGAGCAGTTTTTTTTTTTTTAATTGATTGGCTCAGTTTTGAAGGCAAGCCGGGCTTTTCAGCTTGTATGGCAGTACCGCCGCTGACCCCCTACCTACCTACATAACTACCTCCTACCTATCTACATACCTACCCCTACATAATTACCTGCCTTACCTACCTACCTACATACATGCCTACCTACCTACTTACAGACCTACCTCCTACCTACTTCCATACCTACCCCTACATAATTACCTGCCTTACCTACCTACCTACATACATGCCTACCTACCTACCTACAGACCTACCTCCTACCTACTTTGCGCGCGAGTGCTCGTAATTACGCCTTTGTTGTGCTGCTAATCGTGGGAAAAGGATGTAAGGTGCAGTGATGAGACATATTTAGGATTGGATTGGATTAGAATACCTACCCCTACCTACCTACATAACTACCCCCTACCTACCTACATAACTACCTCCTACCTATCTACATACCTGCCTTACCTACCTACATACATGCCTACCTACCTACTTACAGACCTACCTCCTACCTACTTACATACCTACCCCCTACCTACCTACATAACTACCCCCTACCTACCTACATAACCACCTGCCTTACATACCTACCTACATACATAACTACCTTCCTTACCTACCTACCTACAGACCTACGTCGTACCTACTTATATTCCCACCCCCTACCTACCTACATAACTACCTGCTTTACCTACCTACCTACATAACTACTTCCTACCTATCTACATACCTACCAGTACCTGCCTTACCTACCTACCTACATAACTACTTCCTACCTATCTACATACCTACCACTACTTACCTACATAAATACCTATCTGCCTTACCTACCTACCTACATACCTACCTACTTACCTATATACATACCTATCTGCCTTACCTACCCCCTACATCTACACAAATGTCTATCTGACTTACCTACATAACTACCTCCTACATACCTACTTACCTACCCCCTACCTAACTATATACATACCTATCTGCATTATCTACCCACCTACAAGACCTACATACCTACTTACCTACCCCTACCTGACTATATACATACCTATCTGCATTATCTACCCACCTACAAGACCTACATACCTACTTACCTACCCCTACCTGACTATATACGTACCTATCTGCATTATCTACCCACCTACAAGACCTACATACCTACTTACCTACCCCTACCTAACTATATACATACCTATCTGCATTATCTACCCACCTACAAGACCTACATACCTACCCCTACCTAACTATATACATACCTATCTGCATTATCTACCCACCTACAAGACCTACTTACCTACCCCTACCTAACTATATACATACCTATCTGCATTATCTACCCACCTACAAGACCTACTTACCTACCCCTACCTAACTATATACATACCTATCTGCCTTATCTACATACCTACCCCCTACCCACCTACATACATTTCTATCTGCCTTACCTACCTACCTACATACCTTGTGACGAAGTCCTTCTCATCCATACTCATCCTATCATTTATTACTGGCAATCCTTTATGGCTGGCCACATCATCATTTCATTTTCAATTTGAATTCAGAACGCCACAAACTCCCGTGCAGTCTTTTTCCAGTCTGCTGGACACTTCATCTTTGGACTTGACCGAAGCGAGTTACTGTCTCCCTACCTAGCCAAATACATACCTACTTGCCTTACCTACCCCCTACCTAGCCACATACATGTGGGATTGGTAGGCAGAATAAACGATTGCTCGTAAAACTAATTTATTTTTAAAACACAAAAAGGATCATCGTTACACCGTGACTAGTCGTGGATGCGCTTATCGCCATTTTTTATCTATCCCTTTCTCACTCCCACACATACATCCCTTTCTTTCATCCGGTGCGTTCTGTTTAACAATTATAATCTGCGTTCATACTTAACGTTATACAATATTTCTATCCCACATACATTCCTACGTGCCTTCCCTACCTAGACTACCTACATACGTACCTATGCTACATACCTACCAATATTCTGCGCAATTTTCTTAATTTTGACCCACTTGCCCGGCCTGGCTTCGCACGAGTAGCACTAAGTGCTTATTATCTAAGACGCACCTACCTTTCTACCTACCCTACCTACTTAGCCTACCCATCTACCTACCCTACCTATCTACCTTACCTGCGTACCCTACATACATAGCTTCCTACCTATCTACCTACCTACCAACCTAGTCCACTTACATACCTACCTACCTACCAACACTCCTACCTACCTTCATAGCTACCTACCTACCTGCTTCCCTTACCTTCTTACATAGCTACCTACCTACTTACATACCTTCCATACCTACCCTACCTACCTACCAAGTACCAACCTACCAAGTACCAACCTACCAATTTTTAACCGACTTCTAAAAGAAGGTTCTCAATTCGCCTGAATGTTTTTAGGGTTCCGTACCCAAAGGGTAAAACAGGACCCTATTACTAAGTCCGTCCGTCTGTCACCAGGCTGTATCTCATGAACCGTGGTAGTTAGAAATTAAAATTTTCACAGATGAAGTATTTCTGTTGCCGCTATAAATACTATTAAAACAAAAACCGCCAAAATGCGAGTTGCGCGAAGGGTTCCGTACCAGTATCAATAAAAACGGCAAAAAAATCACGTTTGTTATTTGGGAGCCCCCCTTAAATATTTGTTTTATTTTAATTTAATTATTTATTTTTATAGTGATTATGTAACGAAATATTCTGTGATTATTTCAAGAGTCTACCTGTTGTCGTTATCAATATCGAGTGATGTCTTGTTTATGATGTTTTGTTATTTGACGTTCAAAAGTGAAGTGAAGAAATAAATTATTTGACTTTAACTTTTACCTTTTTACCCGACTACGGCGAAGAAAAAGGAGGGTTATGATTTTGACCGGTATGTATGTATGTATGTATGTTCATCTGTTCCCTCCTATCTTCCAAACCACTTATCACAATTTGACAAATGAGATATCGTTAGAAGCGCCGTGATTGTCCGCTGGTTATGTGAAGTCACATTAAATTAAAAATGGCGCCCTCTAGAGGACAAAAAGTGAGGAACTTAAAAAAAAAAATGGTTTAATCCTACCATATTGGGTATCAAATGAAAGGGCTTAATGAGCACATTTCAAAAATATATATATTATAACCCCAAAAGAATTTAAAAAAAAATCAAGTAATAAAAACTAAAACCCAACTACGACTTAAAAGGTATAAACAAGACACCACAGACAGACAAATTAAAAATCCGGAGTCACACGTAACCTGTTCGATTAATGCCCTAACACGTGTGACTCCGGATTTTTAATTTGTCTGTCTGTGGTGTCTTGTTTATACCTTTTAAGTCGTAGTTGGGTTTTAGTTTTTATTACTTGATTTTTTAGTTGTCTTTTTTGCCGTAGTTTGGTTTTATGACAGAAAGATAAATTATCATGTTGTTGTTTTTGTTGTAGGTAGTCTAGCGACATGCGTGTGAACGCCTCAAGAAATCAACGGAGATCCTTCAGTGCTGAGTGTCGGTCAGTACCACCGACTTCGTAGAACCAGCGCAGTCATCAGTAGCAGCATAGTGATGTCATCAATATCTGTAGCATTAACGTAGTGTTAGTCATAGTAGCGCCATCTATTGTAGAGCTGCTACGGTATAAGCTCGCGATAGCGGTTACTGACCTACCTAAACTAACAGCAACATCGTTAACAGATTGTGTCAATTATCTGAATTGAATACATAATGATTCATAGCTTGGTTCCTTGCTCAGAGATATTGGGGAGACGAAAGGTAAAGACCGCTATCACCATCTTATATTGCAGCAACTATCCATTTCATCAAAGGCTTTAACAGTACACAGTGGACTATGTTGGCAATTGATTGATATAATTTGTATGCCTACTAAAACTTGCCCAGAAAAATCTCGGTAATACCAAAATTACGTAAATCTGATAAGTATGTGTGTAGCTCACTAACGAGCAGACAACGCGATGAATTTGAATCGTAAGTAATATTGACACCAAATTGCCAGCAAGAGCCACCATGGAAAGGTAAGGAGACACAGCCAGTAGTAGTTTTGTAAGTAGTTCAGTTGTTGTAAACTGATCATTAACGTAATCTTCGTTGGCGATTTAGTTTCCAAACATGTAAACAAATACGAGTTTTAGGAAAAACAACTGTAATACCAACACATAAGATTCAGTTTCCACTACAACTTCATATTTTGTAATGATTTTTTTTTAACAGTACTGGTCAGTCTAGAATCAAGTTAATGTACACTTTCATAGAGTTGATGTTTGTTTAAGTGGAAATAACATCAATTGGAAACTACACACACATTTCTCAGAACGGAAGCGGCAGTTTGTTATCTACAAACTGAACCTTCATTGATAGTTTAAACTCATTACGGTGATACGGTCCCTTTTCTGAAGTTAAGTAAACGCAACTGAATTTGGTTATACATATTAACGTCGTACATAACGCATACGGTGCTCAGAGTACTACTCAATGTTATAATTGAAGAACAATATTAAGTCATTCGTATTGTACATTACTGTCGCTGTCGCGGCCTGCAACCGGGACATTGATGTACGATGGTGAAAAACGTACGTGCGTCCATCAATGCCTGGTTACGGACTAGGCTTGTATTGTAATATTCTCAAAGAATGCTCGAAAATTCAAACTGAGGAAATTCATATAAATTTCAGAATCAACGATAATTTTTGACGTCTCAAGTGTTTCAATTCCTATAGAATCCTTCGTTACGTTCGGGATTCAATATAGCGCCCGTGACTTAAAACACTGCTTTCCCCTTAGTGAATAATCTACTATTAGGAGTGTCCACGGAGTTTGTTGGCCGGTTTTCTTCATAGGAAACTACTACGTTTTGTAGGCAGACAGCTTCATGTTTTTGATCGATCGACTTACGGACAGTTCAAGAATTCCTGTAACTATTGGTTTTATTGAAAAATGCGTTGAGTTTAAATCTTTAGATTGGTATAGCAGGTGGGCAAGAATATTTATCTGTCCACAATATGACCAATGTTACAACCTCGAGCCGCTGCTGCGGCTTAAGGGTTGCCTTTGTGATGTTGTTCAAGGCTTCTTGTACATCATGCTCTAACGTCACGCATCCAGATACCCTGAAGTCCACTCCAAGATAGCGCCAACGTTCGACGCAAGAGACCTGCCGCAGCCAACGCGACCTCACCTTAAAGGTACGATCAGTCAGGCAGAGTATCTTCTTGCAACGCGGCCGACACCTCGAAAACTACAGTCGTGGTGCGTCCGCCCCGCCGACCTTTCTTGAACGCGAACGTAGCCGCTTTCCGTAGCTTGTCCAGAGGCCACTCTGCATCCTCCGCGAGGTTGACCCTGTGTAGGTCTTCCAGAATCTCCTCTGCCGGTGGCAGTTCCCACTCAGATTCCGGAGGGCCACAAGTGGTCTCCGGGACTTGGGGTCGACAGTCCTTAGCGTGGAAGGTGCAGCCGCCTTCAGCTTCTGGGCTACCGCTGTCGACGCCGTTTGTACGACGACGCCCGCGTTGCCCACTCTCCGCACCCCCTGCACCTGTATGCCGCTTTGTCCTGGCTGGACCTTCTCCCTGAGCTCCTTCAGAGTGGCATCGGACGATTTTATCGCCTCCGAGTTCGGGTAGAACAGCACGGCTGGCCCGCGCTGCTCCACCGCCATGCTGGCCTTACCACTAGGCAGCTTGAGGACGGATGCTTAGTCCGTCCTCTCCTTCAGTCCCACCGGCGCGCGTCCCATAGCCCCAGGCCTATCTGTCGCCGTTGCCAAGGCCCCGCTGGCCTGCTGCAGCTCGATCGAGGCCACCTTAAGCTTCATTGCAGTCACTTGGTGCTCCACCTCTGCCAGACGCAGATTCAGAGCTGCCACCACCGCTAGGATGTCCTGGCTGTAGCCGGATATCAGACCCTTGTCCGTCATATTTAATTTGTTGGTCACACCGCTGATTCCCTTAACCGCCGTATACAGCTGGTCGATCATCTCCATTTTGGACCGCGCCGCCAGCCCCTTTTTCTCCTCCTTCTCCGGGGTGCTGGAGGCCTCTGGCGGAAGGCCCGCCTGAGGTGAGTCCACGCTTACTGGCCTACATGGAGCAGCCATGATCCCGCTGATGGGAGGCGCAGCCTTCACCCTAGCACCCTCCCTGTTTCTTGTCGGCCCCTGTGACTGCTGAGAGGAGGTCAGTGGTCTCTTCTTTGGCAGTACGTTGACCGGCGGCCTGCAGTTCTCCCTGATGGGAGGAATGGCCTCCACGGGCGCACTAAAGCTCGTCGGCGGGGTCCTCATTAAAGACCTTGGCACAAATCCGATTCCCTCCCGCAGTTCTTCGAGGCAGCGCAACTCCTCCTCACGCCTGGACAGTTCTGCGTCTATCGCATGACGGAACCCGTCCCCGTCATCGTCTTCCGACATCCTACTTCCGTCCGAGATACTACTACTAGTGAGAGACTAAATAAAAATATTATAAACCACTAAAATCAAATATTACTATTCAGTTCAATCCAAATAGTTAAGTTATGGTAGGACATTAAAAAAAAAATATCTACCATAAATGCAGAAAATTTCCTTCTATCTTACTGGCAACCCTAACGCCTCCGTCACCAAGCTGACACTGGCAGATGACAGTGGCAGACGTCAAACCCAAAATGACACTGACAGCTGACACTGACACCAACCGATGACAGTGACAGGTGCCACCCCGGAGTGACAATGACAATCGAACCTGACAGCTGTCACCCAAGAGTGACACTGGCAGGGCCCACCGACAACGTCAACCAAGATGACACTGACATGGTCGTTTCCATGACCATGCAACCTGCACGGCAATCCAACTCCGACTCCACACCAGTCCTGCGCCCCCGTGTATTGCGTACTCGCGACGCGAGCGCGTTAATATGAGTGTGCACGAACAGCACGAAGTCTCGGCCCGTGTACTGCACACTGCGCTCTCGCATCCATTTTGTGGACGCCGGAACGCGTGGACACTCGCGCAACTCGAGTCCGTCCACTGAGATGTGCAGGGCTTCACGCCATTATAATGCGGTCGTTTGCTCGCCCGACCTGGGGTTTTCAGCGGTGAATTTACGGAGCTGCTTGTCGGCCCACTGCAGCTTCTTTCGGATCCTATCGGATCTGGCGGCGGCTCTAGCCACTGACCATCGCGATGAGTCCAAGCGGCCGAATCTCTTTTTAATGAGATCCGGCACACAAGTTCTCAGCGACGGGATCGCTAAGCCACCGTCCGTAGTAGCCGCGTGGAAGTACCCAACAGGCACATCCTGTGGCAACCGAAGCCAGGTCCGCACTGCCCTCCGGATCTGGACGTCGAGCATTCTTAGGCGATCATCCGAGATGTTTCCCAGCACGAACCCATGCAGGAATCTCGGGATCAGATGAACCCTTGCATTTTCGAGCCGCTGCTGCGGCTTAAGGGGAGCCTTCGTGATGTTATTCAAGGATTCTTAATTATCATGCTCTAACGTCACGCATCCAGATGCCTTATAATCGACTCCCAGATAGCGCCAATGTTCGACGCAAGACACTTGCCTCAGCCAACGTGGTCCTGCATGGTTCGAGCCTCTTAGCCAAAACACAGTGCCTAAGGGGCACCGACGCGATCGAAATCGGCCGGTACTCCCCGGGACACGCAGGAGTCTCCGTCTTAGGCACAAAGACCGTGAGGCAGCCGCTGAGTTTGTCAGGGACCTCGCCAGCCGTCATCCACGCGTTGAATATTTCCGCCTGAGTTGCAGAAGGCAACGTATTCCAGTTCCAGGTCCCTGGAAGAATTCCGTCAGGACCCGGAGCCGACTTGCAATCCACGCGGGACGCCTTTACCTCCTCAGCGGTAAAAGGCGTCCACAGCTGAGAGTAATCTCGACTGCCCCCGTGCTGTTCCGAGCGTTTTAACGCGCCCAGAACTTCCGGTGTGGGCCCCGGGGCGTCTGACACCGACTCCATCACCGGTCGCCAATAGGCGTCCAGCTCAGCGAGGCTATGTCTTACACCCCTGCGCGGTCTTATACAGCTCCTGCACCCTCGCGTACTCAATTCTGCGCCGCTCTCGCGCCGATAGTAAGGCCTTGACAGTCTGGGTCTCCAATGGAGACTGACCTTCGCGCCTAGGCCGCCCCCGCCGTCTCCCGCCCCACGCACTCCGCGCCATCCTCGCTAGGAGCTCCTCCACAATTCTGACGTGGTTTGGCGTTACTGGCAGAATCGGGCTTAGCTGGCGAGCGGGTGCGGGCACGTCTTCAGAGGGGGACTCCACCCTCACGAAAGGCGCTCTGGTGTCGAGCTCTCAGCAGTGCTGGCGATAGGGGTGCCCCGGTCAGGCAACTGCCTCCCCTGGGGTACCTGAAGGGCTCTGGGACTCCTTCCTCCGGTACCCTTTAATTGCCTCCAGGGAGTGCCCCAAATTTGGCAACTCCCGCATCAGACCCTGATAGATGCTTCTGGCACTGCATCCAGCTCCAATCAGACGCGCCTCGCCCGGGCTAAAATCTCACCCTCTTCATTGCGCCATCTCCGCTTTACCTGCGGTGGGGCAGCTGCGGCGTTTTCCGTTTCCGAGTGAGCGCGCCGCCTGTGCACGCCCAACCCCGTCTTGGTCCGGAATGACCTACAACAAACCGGACAGGCCCACTCACATTCCCCCCGCCCCGACTGAGGCGAAGATCGAGCGGCCGGACTTAAAGGTTTAAGGGTCGACGCCTCCGGCTCCTGTGGGAGGCCGGAGGTTCGACCATACATTTCTTCTGTATTGTCGTTAGCGTTACCCTTTAAACCTTTGTGAAGGGGGGGCTAGCCCCAACACAGGTGCACCGACGACTCTCATACGAGTCGCTCGATTTGGGGTCCGAAGACCCCCATCGGGGCTACTCTGGGAATCGCACCCAGAGCCAGTCCTGGATATACACAGCTCAACAAAATGTGTTCGCGCACCTTAGTCTGATGTTGTGACCAAGGTCTCCAGGCTCACCATACCCCTGGACCATCGAAATAAATTCCTTTGGTCAATGCGGGGTGGTCTTGCGCTATTTACATCTCTCGATCGTTCGAACCGCTACTCACTGGATGATTGGGTGAAAGATGATTTAAACGGACAGTCCTTGCTAACCTGTCCGTTTGAACGTGAATACTGCCCAGTCAATCCAACTACACTGTAATCGAAGTTACAGTGCCTTGGACCGACTGAGCAGGGTAGCCCTCCCCCCCTTGTTTGCTTAGCAGCGGCGCCACGTGCAGGCCAAGGAGTAGGAGTTGGTCCTAGGTACGGAGGTCTTTATCGTAGCACTAGGACTCTTGACGCATGTGGATTGCAACTCTCTCCCAATCAGCTGAAAGCGGCAGCTGAAGGGTACATATCCACATGCGTGAGCGTGTACTAAAAACTCCTTGCAACCCCCCTTGCTGCAAGAGAGTCATAGTTACTCCCGCCTACTCTGCTTCCTTTTGCAGCCGCTCTATCGGCCAGTTAGGGTCGTCCCGATAATTCTGCTCGTGCAGTGACTCCAGTATTTCCTTGAATGACGGGTCCCCTTCAAGCCTATTAAGGCACACTAGTGGCTGCCGCATCCTAGGATCCGCCACCCGAAGCGTCGCCGGTACTGCCGCATCCTAGGATTCGCCACCCGAAACGTCGCCGGTACTGCCGCCCGAAGCCTGGACGCCGCCGCGTCCGTGGTCGTCTGTACTATCACTCCAGCCTTACCCACCTTCCGCACCTTTGATACCTGGACCCACAACTTCGCCGGGTCCACAGCCTTTTTTAACTCGGCCTTCGTATCGTCCGCCGTTTTTATTGCTCCATTATCCACCGCCGGGTAAAACGCCATGGTTGGGCCATGATTAACTTGACCTTTTTTTTTATTAATTAGTTTCTTTGTTTTTTGTATACGTTTTGGCAGTCTAGGTATCTTTCTTTTAAATTCTGACGCCGCTCTTTTCGCCATGGTTTGGAAAATCCAGAAAATCCTGAAAGTAATCGCAGTATCAGGATTCATCACCACTATCCCCCCGCCTTGGACTCTGGTCCCCACTGGATGATCCTGGGGTCGGGGTACTGCTCCTGTACCACGGCTAAGTCAAGGCGTAGACTCCTGGCAATGGCTGGTAGCTAAGCCATGGTAGGGACAATCCCGCCAACCACCCATGGCCCCACCGACATCTTGTCATATGGGCCAAAACTCAAGGAGACGGCTGCGGACATAGCCTGCCTAGATAGGCACGCTATCACCGCAGTCGCTGCTTGACTCCTTTACAAATCCTCGTCCTGTCCCTCTCTGCCTTTCCCCCCATTCTGGGGCGGCACTATCGATAGCCCCGCTGTTGGGCATACGGCACAATAACGCCTTCGTCGCCCGCCCTGAAACAATGTTACATTAGTTTTTTTTTTGTTTTTAATATTTTGGCTGTTCAGGTATCTTTTAGTGTTGGACGCCGCTCTTTTCGCCGATTTTTTTTTTTTTTTTTTTGTTTTAAACAATATAATAATAATATACTTTCTCATGGCCCGTCCTCAACCTGGTCCAGCTGATGCTCCAGCCCGCTCCTGATGGTATGCCAGCTGTGCGCGAAGTCTCTCAGCCGCCGGAAGTTGGCCTCCGAGGCAATGAGGTCGGTGTAGGAAACCGGTCCTTCGTCCGTGCGTATGATCCCATCCATCATCTTGCGTCTCTGATCATCGTACATGGGGCACCGCCATAGAATGTGGTCCACATCTTCGTCTTCCTCTCCGCAGTAGCACACACTGACCTCACACAACTTCATCTCATGCAGTCTCTTCCTGAAGCATCCATGCCCAGTCAGGATCTGCGAGATTTGGTAGTCCGGCTCGACCCAGGCTACCCTGAGTCTAGCCGCCACGTCCGGGAAGAATCGAAAAAGTTCCCTACCCCGTTCCTCCGCTACCCATCTCCGCTGCCAATTGGCTACGGCATCAATGTCTTCCCCACAGTTTCCACACACCATTGATTTGGCCCGACAGTATTTTTCCGGTTGTCCATACAGCTGGCACCGGCTGCAGCATGTGACCGTAACGTGATCCGTCACCTCAACAACGTCCCACCCGATATATACTAGCCCCATGTCAATTAGTGTGCGCCGTAGTTCGTGGGTGACCTGGCACACCCAGCGCGCTCTGTTTTTGTGCCGATTTCGCTTGAACAGGACGCGCAGCTCCTTCCCCAGTCTCTCCAGTGGCCACTCGTCACGCTCGAGCAGGTTCTGTTCTTTTAACTCCTGCAGCAGGTCCTCCAGCGTGGCTCCCCTGTCCACGCCCGTTAGAGCGATAAGTGGTTGGCGCTCCGTAGGCTCCGCCGCTCTGAGGGTGGCTGGTACCGCCCTCTTCAGGGTGGCCGCTGCAGCAGCCGAAGTGGTCTGGACCACGACGCCCGCGTTCTCCACTTTGCGGACACCCGCTATTTGTAGCCCCAGCTGCCCAGGGCGGACCGCCGTTAACAGCGCCTACCTCGTGTCCTCGGCCGTTTTTAAATTTTCCTTCTGGTCTTCTGCTGGGTATATGAACACAGAGGGTCCGGCGGGCTTGGTGATGGGGACCGGGTCAATGTTCTTACCCAGGCGCAGGGCATGTGCGAAGCTCCGGGGTGGGGCGGGCGCCGCTCCCAGCTGTGCTGCAGGTGTTGGTTGCGCTGCTGCCGCGCGCTCAGGCCTGGCGTCGGCGGCAGCCAGGCGCAATGTGAGATGCGTGATGACCGCCGACAGCAATTGCCGCGATCTCATCTTTATTAAGCTTCGACGTCTTGCTGCGCACCGCGTCCATAATTCCTCTCGTGCTGGCTGTAGCGAGCCCGGCCAGTTGCTCCACCGGGGCCGCCGCCAGTGGGTCAACTGCATCAGGGAGCAGTGTCGGCGCCGCTGAGGCGTTTGCTCGTCCGGTCGTTCCCGCTGCTGTTACTTGCGGTGGAGCCACGGTCAGGATGCCCCCAATTGGGGGTACCTGCCTCTTGGCGATGATGCGTCGGCGCACAGCATCCTGAACGTCCTCAGGTGATGAGAGTACCCTCTTCTGCGGAGCGTCCGCCGGGCTGTCCAGCTGCATCGCTTGAGCAAGCTCTGGAACTGGGGTGGGGGGGGGCGCTCGAGAACCCCTGAGGGGGAGTTCGCGCCAGCGACTGACGTGCCGTAAACCCGTCGACGTCTGTGTTAGAGTCTAAAAGTTTTTAAAAATACCTAAAAATTGTCCCCACCGATGGTATCGACCGGCACACAGGCACTGTTGGTTGTACGCGCCCACCGACCACGCGCCAACAAATTTTTCAAAGTCCTGGGAAGAACTCACCACGCCGGGGAAAACCCGGGAAAGCACGTCCGTCGCCCGGGAAAACCCGGAAAAATCGGAAAATCCCGTATCCTCACGCACAGCCGTCCCAGACACAACCTGACACTTTAAGTCACTGTCACACGTGTCACTGTAACAACTAATATTAAGAGAACGTCACTGTCGTCACTGTCACTGAGAAAAGAAACGTCACTGTGGCTAGTGTCACTCACTCGCGGTGGGGGGGCCGTCACTGTCACCCGTCACCGTCACCACACTGACACAAACGTCAGAGGGGACAGGCGCCGCCCACACTTCACTCGCGCTCGCTCACAATCCAAGATGGCCGCGGCGGTATATGGGTCGTACCGTAGGAAGAAACGAGAGGGACCGATTACTCGCGTCGACCAATCACAAAAAAGAACAAGAAAAACACCGTCCGCACGTCTCGGCTCCGGCCTTTGAAGAGGGTCCCTGTTGTGTGATGTTGTCGGCCTGCGCGTACTGCTCCCGGAGTTCTTTGGTCGCAAGCGCCGACCCGGCGAGGTTCAGCTGCCCAATGGTCAGCACACTTCTACTGGCCATAGTTGGTCATGGCCACGCCTCCATGATGCCACGCGTGGCCGCCGTCGCTAGCCCCGCCAGGGACTTTACCGGTGCTGTGGACAGCGGGTCCACACTCTCAATCGCACTGGACTCTCCTTCTTCTCCTTCTCCGGCTGGGAGGGAGGGGGCGTATTTGCCTGCCTCGTCCTGTCCCGTCCTGGTGGAGTCCTGCCCCGATGGTGAGCATGCTGCTGAGAGCCTGACCTGCCGGTGGTAATGCGTGTCCTTGTCTGGGTCATCATCCGGGCACAATGTTCTAAGTAGGCCTGTCGCGGTACCCGCTGCCGTTGTTGTATGCCCCTCTGGCAACCTGATGTTTTGCATGACGTTCGCGGGGGGGCGCACTCTGCCCGACGCGGCTCTGTACGCCAACCCCCATGGGTCGTCGTTCCCCGACTCGGCGACGTCCCGAAAGTATGACGTTTCTGCATCCCGCATCGCAGTTTTGTATGCTTGCCTCAATGCCTGCAGCGATGCAAGCAGTTCCCCTTGACTGGGATCCTTCATCTTACGGGCCTGCTGCCAGACACGCCGTGCGGTGTAAACCTTCTTCCTACTCCTGTCTAGGTCCGGGGACCACCACTCATACCCCCCATCATCCTTCCGTCCTCAGAGTACTGGAAGTAGGCACTCACTACGTGCACCGCTGATTCCCCCCAGGCTATATGGCACACAATGCAGTGCGCGGTCGTTAGGTGGTGAAGCACTGCACAGGTTGCGTCCAACTGTGGTAAGTAGACCCCTGCTTTGGGGGAGGGGCCCTCTGGCAGAATCAGCTGCCCCAATGCAGCAAAGGACCCTCGAGGGGCCGCGTACGGCTCTAATACTAATAATAACTAATAATAAATCTAGCCCCTCCTCCGTGGAAATAGAGGGGAGCTCCGCCGTGGCCGCCGCCGAGCCCTGCAGGTTTAGCTGCCCCATTTTTAGGTCATCCATAGTAATTCGTGTCGCTGAGGGACCTCTGCTCTGCATGCGCCCTGGCTGGGCAGTCCCGCGATGCGGTGCGGTGGGTATGGGCACCCTTCCGGCCAAACTTCTTGCAGGTTGCGCATGCTGACACTGTGGCCTGGCATTCCGTACTCTTGTGGCCGTCTTCCCCGCAATTTCCACAGACCATTGATTTCGCCCGGCAGTACTTTTCTGGGTGCCCATACAACTGGCACCGGTTGCAGCAGGTGACCGCAACGTGGTCCGTCACCTCCACCACGTCCCACCCGACATATACCCACCCCATGTCGATGAGTGTGCGCCGTAGGTCATGGGTGATCTGGCACACCCAGCGCGTTCTATTGTTATGCCGATTACGCTTGAATATTACGCGCAGCTCCTTTCCTAGACGCTCGAGTGGCCACTCCTCACGCTCGTGCAGGTTTTGTTCCTTCAATTCTTGCAGAAGGTCCTCCAGTGTGGCTCCCTTGTCCACCCCCGTCAGAGTAATCACTGGTTGGCGTTCCATCGGCTCGGTGGCTCTGAGGGTGGCTGGGACCGCCCTCTTCAGGGTGGCCGCTGCAGCAGCCGAAGTTGATTGTATTACGACGCCCGCGTTCCCTACTTTGCGGACACCCGCTATTTGGAGTCCTAGCTGCCCAGGGCGGACCGCCGTAAGCAGAGCCTTCCTGGTGTCCTCGGCCGTTTTCATTATCTCTTTCTGGTCCTCCGCCGGGTAAATGACCACTGAGGGTCCGGCGGGCCCGGTGATGGGGACCGGGTCTGCATTTTTCCCCAGACGTAGCGCGTGCGCGAAGCTCCTCGGGGGTGGTGCCGCTCCTGGCTGTGCCGAATTTGTAGGTTGCGCCGTTGCAGCGCGCTCCGCCCTTACCTCTGCGGCAGCCAGGCGCAGCGTGAGGTGGGTGATGACTGCCGACAGCCGCTCAGTATGTGCCCCAATTGCCGCTATCTCATCCTTGTTGAGCTTCGATGTCTTGGCCCGTACCGCCTCCATAATCCCTTTGGTACTGGCTGTGGCAAGCCCTCAACCGGAGCCGCCGCCAGTGGGTCAACAGCTTCAGCGACCAGTGTCGGCGCCGCCGAGGCGCTTGCTCGTCCGCTCGTAGCCGGCCACAGCCGCACGACTCTCCGCCGCTGCCAGGCGCAGGGTGAGGTGGACCACCACCGCCGACAGCCGCTCTGTGTGCGTCCCGATGCACGCGATCTCCTCCTTGTTCAACTTGCTTGTCTTCGAGCGCACCGCCTCCATAATGCCCCGTGTGGCCGCCGTTGCCAGCCCCGCCAGGGACTCTACTGGTGCCGTAGCCAGGGGGTCCACCCCTTCCGGTGCACCAGCACAGTCTACCTTCTGCAGCAGCTCCATCTCCTTCTCCTTCTCCGGCTGGGGGGGAGGGGGCGTGTTTGCCGGCCTCGTCATCGATAGCAGGCCACCTATTGGTGGCACGTCAGGGCCCCGGTTACCACGTTTTGGCGCCGTTACTAGGCGACGCCGCACTACCTCCTGCACCTCCTCGGGTGAGGTTAATATCCTTTTCTCACTCGCACGTGCCGGTGGGGGTGGCACGTTGACCACTTCCATCGCTGTCGGAGTTGGAGTGCTGAACCCCTGCGGTGGGGTGCGCGACAGCGTTGCCCGGGGGGAGAACGCACTCTCCGCCCGCATCTCCTCCAGCACCCGCAGTTCCTCCTGCTTGCGCTCCATCTCTCTCTCTCTCTCTCTCTCTCTCTCTCTCTCTCTCTCTCTCTCTCTCTCTCTCTCTCTCTCTATCTCTCTCTATCTCTCTCTCTCTCTCTCTCTCTCTCTCTCTCGTTTTGGCTCGAATTTTTCTAAGTCTTTTGTTTGCCAAATACCTACGTTTTTCCCGATGGGATCAATTGCTGTCCTGGCACTTTTGATGCACGCGCCCGACGGCCACGCGCCAACAAATTTTCTAAGTCCTGGAAAATTATGAAACACGGGGAAGCACGCACGCAGGCCGGGAAAACCCGGAAAATCCGGAAAAACACCCACGCGGATGACCCAGACACAAACTGTCACTTTGGGTGCCGCAAAGCCACAGTCAAACGTCACTGTCACTGGTGTCACTGTCACAACTAAAACTAAGAACGTCACTGCCGCTAGTGTCACTGTCACTGATTCTAAAACGTCACTGTCGCGCGAAAACGTCACTGTCGCTAGTGTCACTGTCACTCACTCGCGGCGAGGGGGGGGGACCGTCACTGTCACCCGTTACCGTCACCGTCACCACACTGACACAAACGTCAGAGGGGACATGCGCCGCCCACACTTCACTCGCGCTCGCTCACAATCCAAGATGGCCGCGGCGGTATATGGGTAGTACCGTAGGAAGAAACGAGAGGGACCGATTACTCGCGTCGACCAATCACGAAAAAGAACGAGAAAAAATCCGTCCGCACGTCCGCTCTCCACGAAAGCCGACGACAATGTCCCATGGTAGGGACAATAATCCCGCCTCCCTCCACACACGGCCCTTCCCGCCTTGCGGCATACGGACACCGATTTGGAGACACACTCTGGCTCCTGTATCACCGCGTAAGCGGCTTACTACCCGAGTGTGCTATTTTAAACTCCGTTCCCTACGTGTGCATTACCGTCCCATCTCTTGGTCGCCTCTCCCCATTCTGGGGCGCGCTACAACACAAAACATTACCACACGCCCGAGCAGACCTAAAACATTTAATAATTATCACATAAGTATTACATTACATTCATCATACATCATAAAATTACATTCAATAATTACCATCATTATTATTATTATTTACATTACAATCATTATTGACATTATGACCATCCAATCATTCTAAATTAGATTATACTACTGTCCTAGTCAACATCAGTCAACATTAATGTTGGTCAGTCAGTCAGTCAAATTACATTACCATTCCATAATAATTATAGTTATACGCAATTGTATACAGTTGATTAATTAATTAAGTATGTCGCCGACTCTAACTCCTTCCGCCTGCTATGCCACTTATGAGCAAAACTCTTAAGCCTCCGGAAGCCCTCCTCGCTGCTTACAAGCTCTCGGTGAAATACCGGTCCGATCTCTTCCCGATGCCAAGACTCCACTTCTCTAGCGTCTGCGTACAGCGTGCAATCCCACAGGACATGGTCCCGAGTTTCATCCGCCAGCCCACAATAGCAGTTAGCAGTGACACATAGTGTCATTGCGTGTAGGCGGCTCCTGAAACTCCCATGCTGTGAGGAGCTGAGACGTGACGTAGTCCGGCTCCACCCAGCTCAGCGCCAGTCGATCCGACACTTCCGGGAAGAAGCTAAACAACTCCTTGCCGTCTGAGGTGGCAAGCCACCGTTCCTGCCACCGGGCAACGATCTCCGCCCTCACCTTCCCAATAGCGACCCTACGTAAATTACCAATTATTCCGGAACACTCCTGCGCGATTCGTCCCGCTCGACAGACTTCCAGGTCGGCCGGAAGCACTCCCGCCAGCACGGGCAACGCTGCGGTGCTGACCGACCTGTACGCCTTAGTCAGAAGGATGAGTGCTGGACGTTGCGTGCGGAGCAGCGTACTCCGCACTACATACCTGTCAACACTCCGCCACCATACGGCCGCAGCATATGTAAGTATAGCCACATAGGTCCCTGCAAACAGGACCTTTAGGGCCCTGTACTTTACGCCCCATGAAGACGCCGAGATCCTCGACATCTTCCCAAAGGCGTTCACAGCCCGTTGGCCGGCCAAGCTAGCATGCGGCGCGTAGGAGCCCGCTTCATCTATCACAACGCCCAGCAGTTTGGCTTGTGTCACGTGCGCGATCGAGGCGCCATCCATGCGTATGGTAGGGGGACGTTTAAATTTACCCTTCATCGTTAGGGTTTGCGACTTCGCAGCAGAAAACGCGAGGCGGTTCCGCCTCCCCCAAGCGGACACCGCCTCCAGCGACGAGTGAGCTTTACGCTCAATCGCCGCCCGACTTGGCGCCTCGATCACGACCGTGACATCGTCCGCGTATGCCACCGCCCGGACCCCCTCCGGCCACGGCAGTCTCAGGATGTCGTCGAGCAGGAGGTTCCAGAGTGTCGGTCCGAGGACTGATCCCTGGGGGCAGCCCATAGTGGACCGCTTCCACACCGCCTGGTCGCCCATGAATAGTCCTACCTGCCTGCCATTGAAGTAACTGACCAGGATTCTATAGATGTTAGGGGGGCATCCGCCCTGTTTGACCTTAGTCAGGACCATGGGCCACCAGGCGTTGTCGAAGGCCCCAGAGATGTCTAACAATATTAGTTGGACATAGTTTTCCGAGGAGCACGCCACCCGGTCCAGGACCGCATTCAGCGCCGTGACCGTCGACTTGCCCCTCGAAAAACCATGCTGTGCCTCGGACACGCCACGTTATAAACATGGCGCGCAGACTATTATTAAGCGCTCAAGAATTTTTCCCAGTATTGGGAGCAGTGTTAATGGTCTGTATGCTTTTGGATCGGAGAGCGGCCGGTCATTGCCCTTTGGCAGAACGACAAGCTTACCTACCTTCCAAATTTCTGGAAATACGCCCTCGGTCACACACGCGGAGTACATCAGGAGCATCTCTGCCCCACTGACTCTCCACGCGTGTTTGATGATCCTTGCGGTAAGGCCATCCAGACCGGGGGCAGTATTGGGCAGATCTTTTATGATGCGGTCGAGTGCCGCCCTGCCTGGTGGGTCGGACTCCCGCCCCGTTGGTGCACATGCTGCTGCAAGCCTGACCTGTCGGTGGTATGCCTGGCGTCCTTTACCCTACGTGCCTTCTGCCAGGCACGCCGTGCTATGTACACCTTCCGCCGCTCTGAGTCCAGCTCATACCCCCCGGTGTCCTTCCTTCCTCGCTTGCCGAGGGAATCTTCGGCAGCGGCTGTGAGGATCGCAGTGTACTGGGAGCAGATTACTTGTGCCGGCTTCCATGTCTGAAGCCTACCCATCTTGGTATGGAGCACATTGCGGAACCGCTCGTAATCTACCCCCCTTCTCGCGGTAAGACACCGTCGTGGTGACCTGATCCGCAGTCCGGCTAACTGACCATGCGGCGCCCATGCCAACCTCGTAGGTGATTAGCTGGTGGTCACTGACCCCCTCATGTACTGACCACTGTGACACTGTGAGTCCTCGTGTAGTTAGCGTGAGGTCCACGTTTGAATGGCCATTTGGGCCATAGAATGTGGGCGGTTGGCCTTCCACATTGTGGACGACGAGTCCCCTCCACAGTATTAGGCCTTCCATCTGGGTCTTCCGGTATTTGGTGTTCGGGCCCCTACCCACATATTGCCTCCTTTCACAATGCCACAGTGGCGAGTGAGCATTACTATCCATTGCCACCAGCACGTGACGCCCTGTTAGTTGGTCCAAGACCCTCGTTACTGACAGTAGCAGGACACTATGTAGAAGTCAGTTTTCATGGCCGTGCAGCGTAGGTGAGCCACCGCGCAATGGTCGCTGCTCAGGTGTCCTAAGAATGTTATCGCAATTTCAGGGTTCAGCACCACTATCCCTGCCTTGGACTCTGGTCCCCACTGGATGATGCTGGAGTCGCGGTACTGCTCCTGAACCACCGCCAAGTCAAGGCTCAGACTCCTAGCAATGGCTGGTAGCTCCTTGGTGGCGGTTGCTGAACCCTGCAGGTTTAGCTGACCCACCCTTATCGCTGGTCGGTTAGGCATAGCTCGTCATGTTGACCGCCTGTTTTTCCGCGTATTCGCGAGCTGGACAGTTGAGGGCTCCAGTTTTATGTGACTTTGCTTCCGGCTTCTTGAAACGCCTGCAGGTCGCACAGCACACTGTTTCCGACTGACATTCGTCCGCCTTGTGCCCGCTGTCCCCGCATCTTCATGGTCCCTTGTCAGTCATGTTCAGTTTATTGGTGGCATTGGCCACACCGCTGATCCCCTTAACCGCAGGGTATACTAAATGGTATGGACACTCCCTCCAACCTTCCCATGGCCCTACCAACGTAAACGTTATACGGGCCGAATCGTGGGGCGGCTGCGGACATATTGGCAATCTTTGCAGTCCGCAGGCGCTTCTTGATCCCTTACAAAAGCCATGTGTGTCCCTGCTTCACTCTCCCGACTGGGCTTGACATCACATAAACGTAACTCCGTCGCCGGCGCACCTGGAACAACAGTCGCTTGTCCAATAGGATCTTTTGACACAGGCGTAGCTCTTTTCGCCGTAGTATCGATTTTTTGGGCCGTATGGCGTCACTCTTTTCGCCTGGTTTTTATAATTTTTTATTATATATACATATACATAACACTATCTCCTTCCTCATCTCGCCTTCCCCAACTCGTCATATATACATAAACATAATACTCCCATCTTCCGTCATATTGATAATATCATATATACATGTACATAATACCACCTCTGCTCCTCAACCATCCGACTCCTCCTCAGGCTCACGTCTCTCGCTCTCAGCCTCCTCTCGCTCAAGCTGACTCCGGGCGGCATGCCACTCGTGCGCAAAATCCCGTAGCCGCTCAAAGTTCGCCGGTGAGCTCACGAGATCGCCGTAGTAGATCGGATCGACCTCCATACGGCTGATCCCATCCATCATCTTCCGCCGCGCTCCCTCATACAGGGGGCAAACCCACAGCACGTGGTGCAGGTGCTCCTCATCCATACCACAATAGCACCCACTCACCTCGCACAACTTCAGACATGGTATGGACAATCCCGCCAACCACCCATGGCCCCACCGACATCTTGTCATATGGGCCGAAACTCAAGGAGACGGCTGCGGACATAGCCTGCCTAGATAGGCACGCTATCACCGCAGTCGCTGCTTGACTCCTTTACAATTCCTCGTCCTGTCCCTCTCTGCCTTTCCCCCCATTCTGGGGCGGCAATAGCGAAAGCCCCGCTGTTGGGCATACGGCACAATAACGGCTTCGTCGCCTGCCCTGAAACAAATTTTCATTAGCTTGACATCTTTTTTTTTTTTTTTTTTTTTTGTTTGTGTTTAATGTATTGGCTGCTCAGGTATCTTTTATGTTCGACGCCGCTCTTATGGTATGGACACACCCTCCAACCTTCCCATGGCCCTACCAACGTAAACGTTATACGGGCCGAATCGTGGGGCGGCTGCGGACACAGCGCCCTTGGCAATCTTTGCAGTCCGCAGGCGCTTCTTGATCCCTTACAAAAGCCATGTGTGTCCCTGCTTCACTCTCCCGACTGGGCTTGACAACACATAAACGCAACTCCGTCGCCGGCGCACCTGGAACAACAGTCGCTTGTCCAATGGATCTTTTTGACTCAGGCGTAGCTCTTTTCGCCGTTGTAGGATTTTTTGGGCCGTATGGCGTCACTCTTTTCGCCTAGGATTTTATAAATTTTTATTATATATACATATACATAACACTATCTCCTTCCTCATCACGCCTTCCCAACACGTCATATATACATAAACATAATACTCCCATCTTCCGTCATATTGACAATATTATATATACATGTACATAATACCACCTCTGCTCCTCAACCATCCGACTCCTCCTCAGGCTCGCGTCTCTCGCTCTCAGCCTCCTCTCGCTCGAGCTGGCTCCGGGCGGCATGCCACTCGTGCGCAAAATCCCGTAGCCGCTCAAAGTTCGCCGGTGAGCTCACGAGATCGCCGTAGTAGATCGGACCGACCTCCATACGGCTGATCCCATCCATCATCTTCCGCCGCGCTCCCTCATACAGGGGGCAAACCCTCAGCACGTGGTGCAGGTCCTCCTCATCCATACCACAATAGCACCCACTCACCTCGCACAACTTCATGTTATATACAGTATGGTATGGACACTCCCTCCAACCTTCCCATGGCCCTACCAACGTAAACGTTATACGGGCCGAATCGTGGGGCGGCTGCGGACCTAGCGCCCTTGGCAATCTTTGCAGTCCGCAGGCGCTTCTTGATCCCTTACAAAAAGCCATGTGTGTCCCTGCTACACTCTCCCAACTGGGCTTGACATCACAGAACGGAAACTCCGTCGCCGGCGCACCTGCAACAACGGTTAGTTTGTCCAATGGATCTTTTGACTCAGGCGTAGCTCTTTTCGCCGTTGTAGGATTTTTTGGGCCGTATGGCGTCAGTCTTTTCGCCTAGGATTTTATTAATTTTTATTATATATACATATACATAACACTATCTCCTTCCTCATCACGCCTTCCCAACACGTCATATATACATAAACATAATACTCCCATCTTCCGTCATATTGACAATATTATATATACATGTACATAATACCACCTCTGCTCCTCAACCATCCGACTCCTCCTCAGGCTCGCGTCTCTCGCTCTCAGCCTCCTCTCGCTCGAGCTGGCTCCGGGCGGCATGCCACTCGTGCGCAAAATCCCGTAGCCGCTCAAAGTTCGCCGGTGAGCTCACGAGATCGCCGTAGTAGATCGGACCGACCTCCACGGCTGATCCCATCCATCATCTTCCGCCGCGCTCCCTCATACAGGGGGCAGACCCACAGCACGTGGTGCAGGTCTTCCTCATCCATACCACAATAGCACCCACTCACCTCGCACAACTTCATGTCACTCAGTCTCTTCCTAAAACACCCATGTCCCGTGAGAATCTGGGACAGCTGGTGGTCTGGCACGATCCAGTGAGACCTGAACCGCGCCGCCACGTCCGGAAAGAAACGGAATAGCTCCCGGCCTTTCTCCTCACTCATCCATCTCATTTGCCACGCATCCATCGTCTCATCCCATATCTCACGCCTGCGCCGGGCCAGCACCTGTCTCCGCAAGCCCAGCTCGACCTGTGCCTCAGCCGCGGTCTGGCGCTCCTCATCGAACCGCCCTGCACGGATTACCTCCAGGTCCGCCGGGAGAACGCCGGCCAACACCGCCAGCGCAGGCGTACTGGTAGACCTGTAAGCCTTCGTCAGCAGTATCAGACTCGTTCTCTGGCACCTGAGCAACGCGCTGCGAACAACGTGGAGTGTCGCTCTCTGGTACCAACAAGCAGCAGCATACGTTATCGTGGCGACGAAGGTGCCCCTGTAGAGGACGCGCAGTCCGGGATACCGAATGCCCCAGGAGGATGCCGACACTCTTGACATTTTCCCGAAGCATTTGGCCGCGCGCTCCCCTATCGATACCGCATGCTGCGCGAACGACTGGTTTACGTCGAGCACCACGCCCAACACCGTCGCCGAGGTGACACTCCTGACCGAGTCCCCGGCCAATTTGACTGTGGGGGCCCGCTGGAATTTTCCCCTGATCGTCATCATAGATGACTTTGCAGGGGAGAATCCCAGCCTGTTCCTGGCGCCCCAAGCCGCGACCAAGTCCAGCGTTATCTTGGCCGCCGCCTCAATCCCAGAGCGAGATTGGGACTCGATCAGGATGGTCACATCGTCCGCGTACGCGACCATGCGAACGCCGTCAGGCAGTGGCAGCCGAAGCAAGTCATCCAGGAGCAGGTTCCATAGGGCTGGACCCAGGACTGACCCCTGAGGGCAGCCCATGGTGGACACCTTCCACTCCACCCGGTCACCGATGAATAGCCCGACTCGCCGGCGAACAAAGTAATCCGCCAGCATCTCGAAGATGTTGGGCGGACACCCTCCCCGCTTGACTTTCGTCAGGATCATCGGCCACCAGGCGTTGTCGAAGGCGCCCGCGATGTCCAGGAATATGGCCTGCACGTACTTGCCCGAGCCCCCCCTCGCGGCACGCAGGATATCGTTGAGTGCCGTGACGGTGGACTTACCCGTAGAGAACCCGTGCTGGGCGGCAGAGATCTGGTTGCCGATCGTGGGAGCGCACTTTAAAATTACACGCTCCAAAATCTTGCCGAGCACAGGTAGCAGCGTTATTGGCCTGTAGGCCTTGGGGTCCGTAAGCGGCTTACCATTTCCCTTTGGTAGGACAAGCAGCCGGCCCTCCTTCCATACATCTGGAAACACGCCATCCGACACACACTTGGCGTACACCGCGGTGAATTCCGCGGGTACGACACTCCAGACATTCCTCACTATTCTCGCACTGATCCCGTCTAGTCCCGGTGCTGTGTTGGGCAAGCTCCTGACAATGCCCCCCAGACTGTCACGTGACAGAGGAGGCGCAGCCTGGCCCGACGGGGTGAGCGAGGCAGCGACGCGAATCTGCCTGTGATACGGTGTGTCCCTGGACGGATCATCATCCGGACACAGCGCACGCAGGAGACCGGTCGCTGCGTCGCCCACAGTGCACGCAAAGCCCTCCGCCAGTTTGGTGCCATTTATGACTCCTGATGGTGGCTTGAGCCTACCGCTAGCGGCTCGGTACGCCAACCCCCACGGGTCCGCGTTACCAGCCTCAGCGATCTTACGGAAGTGCTCAAGCTCCGCCCCCTCCATCGCCTCTCGGTATCTCGCTCGCACACGATGAAAATCCGCTCTCAGTCTCTCTTCTCTTAAGCCCCCGCCCTTTCGCGATCCCTGCCATTTACACCTTGCCCTACCATTCGCTTTCCGAAGCTTCTCGAGCCTCGGATTCCACCACTCGTAGCCCGCGTCCTTTGGCGGCCCTTTCACTCCCAGAGACTGGCACGCCGTGTCCACAATCACCCTCGTGAATTCCTTACAAACAAAGGTCGCGGGCTTTCTGAAGTCCAGCCTTCCCATTTTCTCCTGGATAGCCTGCTGAAAGCGCGGCCAGTCCACTCCTTGATCCCGGAAGCGCACCGGCTCCCTCCCCGGCTCCGCGCTATGGCTACCCCTGGTTGCATTCACCTGGAAGGTAATTAAGCGGTGGTCACTCGTACTCGCCCCCTCATGCACTATCCAGTGCTCTGTGCTGACGCTCCTAGTTGCGAGCGTAAGATCGATGTTGGACTCACCGTTCGGGCCGCTGAAGGTGAACGGTTGGCCCTCCACGTTTTCAACGGTGAGTCCGTGCGTGGCGATGAAGGCCTCCAGCGCGACCCGCCTATGCTCCGCGGCATGGCCACGGCCAGTGTAGTGACGAGGCGCGCTATGCCACATCGGTGAATGTGTGTTAGCGTCAGCACAGATGAGCACACGCTTGCCGCGCAGTGCACTCATAACACCCTCCAGGTGAAGCAGGTGTATTTCGATGTCTTCCGCAAATTGGAAGTAGGCTGAGACCACGTGCAGGTCGCACTCCTCCAGATGGACCACGAGGCAGTGGTCGGTGGATAGGTGTTGCAGCACCGCGCAGGCCGTGCCTCGCCGGTGGATGTAGGCTCCGGCCTTGCCGGCCGGTCCTTGTTGTAAGATGTTGTCGGCCTGCGCGTACTGCTCCTGGAGGAACACGACGTCAATCTTCAGCTCGCTACACATCGCAGGGAGCTCCCTAGTCGCCAGCGCTGACCCGCCGAGGTTAAGCTGCCCAAACGTCATCGAGCGTCTACTGGCCATACTGGGTCATGGCCACGCTCCGCTGTTCGGCGTGCTGTCTCGCCGGGCAGTCCCTGGAGGCGGTCCTATGCCCCGCCGCCCCCTTCTTCCCGAGCCGCTTGCACGTAGCGCAGCAGACCTCCTCCGATGTGCAGCCTTCCCCGCGGTGTCCCGTTGCTCCACAGCGCCCGCACGTGGTCTCAGCCGCCCGACACAAGCGCTCAGGGTGGCCATATTGCTGGCACTTGGTGCAGCAGGTGACGTCAATGTAGTCCGTCACCTCTACCACCTCCCAGCCTATATAGACCCGCCCCTTGTCAAGTAGAGATTCCCTCAGTGCAGCCGAGCACTCGAAGATGGCCGACATTGCCCTAGCTGCGCCCCGCGATCGACTCTTCTTGAAGGCGCCAGTTGCCTCCTTCCGCAGGCGCTCCAGTGGCCAGAGTGGGTCCTCCCTGTAGTTTTGCTCGTGCAGAGCTTCAATAATCTCACCAAAGGACGGGTCCCCGTCCAGTCTGTTTAGGCTGACCAAAGGTCGCCTCATCCTCGGTGCCGTCACCCTGAGCGTAGCCGGCATTGCCGCCTTCAGTCGGGTTGCCGCCGCATCCGTTGTCGTCTGCACTATTACGCCAGCATTCCCTATGGTATGGACAATAATCCCGCCTCCCTCCTCACACGGCCCTTCCCGCCTTGCGGCATACGGACACCGATTTGGAGACACACTCTGGCTCCTGTATCACCGCATAAGCAGCTTACTACCCGAGTGTGCTATTTTAAACTCCGTTCCCTACGTGTGATATTACCGTCCCATCTCTCGGTCGCCTCTCCCCATTCTGGGGCGCGCTACAAAACAAAACATGACTCCACGCCCGAGCAGACCTAAAACAGTAAATTATTATCGCACAAATAGATATTACATTACATTCCGTTAAACCCATGGAATTACATTTAAATTTTGCATCATTATAATTATTAACATAGCATTACAATATTATCATCATTATCATTATCATCATCGTCAACATTGTTGTTGGTCAGTCTGTCAGTCAATAAATAACATCATTCAAATTAAATTAAATAAAATACCATAACTAATTAATTAATTGGCCCACTCCAGTTCCTTCCGCCTGCTATGCCACCTGTGAGCAAAGGTCTTAAACCGCCGGAAGCCCTCCTCGCTACTTACTAGCTCCCGGTGACATACCGGTCCGAACACTTCCCGATGCCAAGACTCCAGCATTTCCCCTCTAGCATCCGCGTACAGCGTGCAATCCCACAGGACGTGGTCCCGAGTTTCATCCGCCAGCCCACAATAGCAGTTAGCAGTGTCACTTAGTGACATTGCGTGTAGGCGGCTCCTAAAACTCCCATGCCCTGTGAGAAGCTGTGACGTGACATAGTCCGGCTCCACCCAACCGAGCGCCAGTCGATCCGACACTTCCGGAAAGAAGCTGAACAGCTCCTTGCCGTCTGAGGTGGCAAGCCACCGTTCCTGCCACTGGGCAACGATCTCCGCCCTCACCTTCCCAATAGCGACCCTGCGCAATTTACTACACATCCCGGAACACTCCTGCGCGATTCGTCCCGCTCGACGTACTTCCAGGTCGGCCGGAAGCACTCCCGCCAGCACAGGCAACGCTGCGGTGCTGACCGACCTGTACGCCTTAGTTAGCAGTATGAGTGCTGGGCGTTGCGTGCGGAGCAGCGTACTCCGCACTACATATCTGTCCACACTCCGCCACCATACGGCCGCAGCATAAGTAAGGATGGCTACATAGGTCCCTGCAAACAGGACCTTTAGAGCCCTGTACCTAACGCCCCAGGAAGACGCCGAGATCCATGGTATGGACAGTGGGAATCTCGTTTATCCATTCATGCGCAACATTTATTAGATGCCGAGGCATTTGGCTATTTTAGCTCCGCAGTTGTGCCTTCGGCCATTAGTGTGAGACTACCTTAATCATTATGGATTAACGTTTACAGATTCCCACGTCCCTGTTGTGTTGAACCCCCACGTACCCCTACCGTCATCAAACTGTTAAGTTTGCGCCGGTGGAAAGTTCGGCGGGATCGAAGATGGTCGAAGGTATAACGAGTATGCCTATTCGTGGGAGCTTCGAACCCTGGGCCCGCGATCACCGGAATCCGACTGCTTGCTTCCCGACTCAATTGATTCGGGTAGTCATGCTATTGAACCTTGTCCAGTTCATGTGTAAGCCTCTCAGGACCAACGACGTAATGCGGCCAGCACTCCTTGATTGAGCTGCTTATAGGTAGCCAGGCTCTATACTCCAGGAAATAGTGCAGGAAGTCGAGTGGAAGCTCTCTTTACAAGGCAGCCCCAATATGTCCGCGACCTTCTCAACAAGTTCATCGTGATTTCTGTACTTACTACGTTTCTCACGATGAAGCTCATCAAGGGGCCGCCGACCCGAAACTACCTGCGCTTCGTCAATTACTCCCACCCCATTCAGGCGATGATGGGCTTCCTGAGGACCTTTGGTTCCTTCACTACCGACCACAGCGGTAAATTTTCGGAGCTGCTTGTCGGCCACTGCAGCTTTAGCTACTGGCCATCGCGATGAGTCTAAACGGCCAAATCTCTTTCGAATGAGATCCGGCACACAAGTCCTCACTGACGGGATCGCTAAGCTACCATCCGTTGCGATGTTGGTCAAGGCTTCTCTCACATGATGTTGTAATGTCACGCATCCAGATACCTTAAAGTCCACTCCAAGATAGCGACAACGATCGACGCAAGAGACCTGTCGCAGCCAAAGTGACCCCACCTTAAAGGTACGGTCAGTCAGGCAGTGTATCTTGCGCTTCCCATCGGGCACCATCGAAAACACAGCGCTTTTCGCATGACTGACGAAATGCCCATCATCCTACCCGTGCGACATACACAGTCAATGGAGGACTGCATTGCCACTTTTGAGCCTGCAAGCAGGACTAGGTTATCAAATCAAATCTTTTTATTTCGGACACGAATATCCATATAGTGTTAGTAACAAACAAAAAATAACTTATTGCCTAGGGTTAGTATGAATCAACCTCCGCACAAACTGCAGAACAATTGGCGAGCCTAAGCTCTCTGCTACAGTTTTCAGGATGCTGTTCCGACTGCCCCTCACTCTCCTCAGCAGCGACGCCGTTTTTTTGCATAGGCCAGAGCTGAAACTCTCGTCCTCCAGCCCTTGGTAGGGCTGCTAGTATCGCATCCATCCACTAATGATGACGATGAGATGACGGGGCATTTGGCTATTTTAGCTCAACAGTTGTGCCTGCGTCCATTAGGAATGTAAGGGACTCCCACATACCCCTACTGTCACCAAACTGTCGATATTTCGCCGGCGAGGTGTTGGGCAAGGCCGAAGATTTTGGAATGACTATTGGCATGTAACCATTGGTGGGAGCTTCGACCCCTGAGCCCTGCGGCGGCCCGCGACCACAGGAATCCGGCCACTCGCTCTTCGACTCAACAAGTTCACCGTGATTACCGTATTTATTACTTTTCCCACGATGAAGCTCATCAAGTGGCCGCAGACTACCTGAGTGTCCACAATTACTCCCAAGCCATTCCTGGAGGTGATGACGTCGGGCCGTCTGAGGCCCAAGGCGGTCCTGATCTTCGGTTCCTTTACCCCCGTCCACCCCTTGTCCGTCACGGCTGAGCTGACGACGTCTGATACGCAATTATGGCGATCAATACGGCCGCCGTGCGTTCTGTGACACTGTTAGATGGTGTGTGCCGTCGTCTCACTGACCATGCAACCTGCATGGCAGTTCAACTCCGACTCCACACCAGTCCTGCGCCCACGCGTATTACGTACTCTCGACGGGAGCGCATTTATGTGTGTATGCACAAACTGCACGAAGTCCCGACCCGTGTACTGCACGCTGCGCTCTCCCGCAACTCGATTCCGTCCACTGAAGCATGCAGGGCTTCACGCCAGTACATAGCGGGTGTCCGCTCGCCTGACTTGGGGTTTTCAGCGGTGAATTTACGGAGCTGCTTGTCGGCCCACTGCAGCTTTTTTCGGATCCTATCGGATCTAGCGGCGGCTCTAGCCACTGGCCATCGCGACGAGTCCAAGCGGCCGAATCTCTTTTTAATGAGATTCGAAGTTCTCAGCGACGGGATCGCTAAGCCACCGTCCGTAGTAGCTGCGTGGAAGTACCCAACAGGTACATCCTTTGGTAACCGAAGCCAGGTCCGCACTGCCCTCCGGATCTGGACATCGAGCATTCTGAGGCGATCATCCGAGATATTTCCTAACATGAACCCATGCAGGAATCTCGGGATCAGATGCACCCTTACAATTTCGAGCCGCTGCTGCGGCTTAAGGGGACCCTTCGTGATGTTGTTCAAGGCTTCTTTTACATCATGCTGTAATGTCACGCATCCAATGCCTTATAGTCGACTCCCAGATAGCGCCAACGTTCGACGCAAGACACCTGCCTCAGCCAACGTGATCCCATCTTAAAGGTGCGATCAGTTAGGCAGTGAATCTTCTGGCGCTTCCCGTCAGGCACCATCGAGAGCACATCGCTTTTCGCATGGCTAACAAATAGACCCATCATCCTACCCGTGCGACAGACACAGTCAATGGACGACTGCATTCCTAACTTTGAGCCTGCAAGCAGGACTAGGTCATCGGCATAGGCCAGAGCTGACACACCCTCGCTCTCCAGCCTATAACCCACTTCCTTTGGTTGGGCTGCTAGTATCACATCCATCACCATGTTGAACAGCAACGGAGATAATGGGTCTCCCTGGCGAACTCCCTGACCGACTCTTGCAGGACCGCTGCGGGCTCCATTCACAACCAAGACAGTCTCGGAAGTGGCATACAACCTCGCAACGTAACTGCAGAACCCCTCAGGCAGGCCTCTTTTCCTCAGCAGATCGACTAGGGCCGTATGCGACACCGTATCAAACGCCTTGGCAAAATCCAGCACCGCTACATGGCATTCACGCAGCTTCTTCCTGCAATCACCCAGCACCGCGTCCAGCACAGCCGTCTCCGTCTTAGGCATAAAGACCGTGCGGCAGCCGCTGAGTTTGTCAGGGACCGCCAGCCGTCATCCATGCATTGAATATTTCCGCCTGAGTTGCAGAAGGCAAAGTATTCCAGGCTCCTGGGAGAACGCCCGGGAGACGCGGGACGCCTTTACCTCCTCAGCGGTGAAAGGCATCCACAGCTTCGAGAAATCTCGACTGCCCCCGTGCTGTTCCGAGCGTTTTAACGCGCCCAGAACTTCCGGTGTGGGCCCCGCAGCGTCTTACACCACCTCCATCACCGGTCGCCAAAGGCATCCAGCTCAGCGATTCTATGTCTGTCACCCCGAGTTTGTCCATCGATTACTTCTGCAGCTGCGCGGGATCTTCTGGTCTTGTACAGCTCCTGCACCCTCGCGTACTCAATTCTGCGCCGCTCTCGCGCTGACAGTAAGGCAGTCTGGGTCTCCACTAGAGACTGGGCTACGCGCCTAGGTCGCCCCCGCCATCTCCCGCCACACGCACTCCGCGCCATCCTCGCTGTACTCACTACGACCTCCTCCACAATTCTGACGTGGTCGGGCGTTACTGGCAGGATCGGGCTTCGCTGGCTAGCGGGTACGGGCACGTCTTCGGAGGGGGACTCCACCCTCACGAAAGGCCGCTCGGGTGTCGAGCTCTCAGCAGTGCCGGCGATAGGGGTGCCCCGGTCAGGCAACTCTGCCTCCCCTGGGGTACCGGGATAAGAGCTCTGGGACTCCTTCTTCCGGTACCCTTTAATTGCCTCCAGGGAGCGCCCCAAATTTGGTAACTCCCGCATCAGACCCTGATTGATGCTTCTGGCATTGCATCCAGCTCTAATCAGACGCGCCTCCGCCCGGGCTAAAATCTCACCCTCTTCATTGCGCCATCTCCGCTTTACTTGCGGTGGGACGGCTGCGGCGTTTTCCGTTTCCGGGTGAGCGCGCCGCCTGTGCACGCCCAACCCCGTCTTGGTCCGGAATGACCTACAACACTCCGGACAGCCCACTTGCCCACTCACATTCCCCCCGCCCCGACTGAGGCGAGGATCGAGCGGCCGATCTTAAAGGTTTAAAGGTCGATGCCTCCGGCTCCTCTGGGAGGCCGGAGGTTCGTCCATACGTCTCTGTATCATCGTTAGAGGGGCTAACCCCAACACAGGCGCACCAACAGTTCTCGTATGCCCCAGCTTTACGAACTGCTCGATATGGGATCCGAAGACCCCCATCGGGGCTTTTCAGGGAACCACAAAGCCAGTTCTGGATAACACAGCTCAACTAATGTATTCGCGCAACTTGGTCTGATGTTGTGACCAAGGTCTCCAGGCTCACCATACCCCTGGACCATCGGAATTACTTATTTTGGTCAATGCGTCATTTAAAGGCACTTTTGAACTGTCAGTTAGTCGGAAAGTTGATCGTAGTTGCCCATTACAAAACGTAACGTCTAAGAAGAAGAATGGGCAAGAAACTCGAAGGACACTCTTTTATTTAAATCATGATATTAAAAAATCCCGAGGTTAAGAGGGACCAGCCTCGACAGACTGCGTCCGTTCACGAACACGACACGTGTATCAGCATCATCCAGAACACAGTTTTTGAAGGGAACCGAATGAACCAACACCCGCCACCGTCAGCGAAAGATTTTAGTTAGCATGACATACTCCCAACTGCCATGACCTGTCAAGTTTAATGTACATCATAATAACATAATCGGCTCAATGGTACTCACTTTTACAAAATTTAAAAATCGGTTTTAATTTAAACACAACCATAGTGTTGAATGTATTTGAGACATGAATGATAAATATTTACTAACAAAAAGAAAGATTGAAGAGTTCATCTATAACTTGTCTTAATAAAATATCTACACTCAAAAAAAACGGGCACCTTAACAGTCATTGGCTTTTGTATGGATAATATTAATATTTTTACTATGTCATTAGCATAAATGACTAGTAATTTGTTATAATCAATAAGAATTTAGTTTTTTGGCTACACCCCTCTGTACGGTCTCATCAACCGCACATTTACTTTGCGAACGCAGCAACCTACTTGGATGTCGTGCGTCACAAATATCATGCTATAATTTTAACGTTTGACGCATTGCACATCGAGTCAGACAATAACTGTGCAACTAGCCACTGGTCAAGAGAAAGAATCGCTACCACATAACTTGTGGTTCTTTCTGTGTGCTCCATAACCAAACCAACATAAACAAAGTGATAATGTACGGCGCCTGCAACCAATGGCTCCTACACCCTGTTTCAGCAGCGCTACAATTTTACTAGCTCTTATTGCTTCTTCTGCCATTAAAATCGAGACAAAGATATCACTTTTAAGTCACAATAAGGCTGGTTTATGCGACAAACATAAATTATTCTACTAAAAATAACGAGAAGTTAGTTTTAGTTGCCAGGATAACCTTCTAACCGCAAACCTGCAAAATGCTAGTAAAAGTCACAAACGGAAAACGGGATTATTATTGTTTTTAAACAAATGTTTCGAATTTGGAATTAACTTTTTTTCTTACCTAGACCCGTTATGAAGTGCCAGTAACATAGTTTGGCTACTAAAACTGTTTGGCTATTAAAACTTCTTTACAACTAAATGATTACCAATAATGTACAAAAATCAAAACCGCCCGTTTTTTTTGCAAAGGGGTGTATATCTACATAATTTACTGTTGTACTTTACTTAAGTAAGATTTTTGTATGCAAACCAAACCCCAATAAAATTATTTATTTTACATGTATGTTTGAATTCAAACCCTAATTAATCCTCTAGCTTTATGTACTTTTATAATAATTACTCAGACTCGTTCCTTCTGTTTGCTGAGCCATCTGTGAGCAAAGGACCTCAGCCTCCGGAAACTCTGCACTGACCTCATTACCCGACTACGGCGAAATAAAAAGGAAGGTAATGATTTTGACCGGTATATATGTATGATCACCTGTTCCCTCTTAACGTCTGAACTAGGTACTTATCATAATTAGACAAATGAGGTATCGTTGGAAGCGTCTTGCTGCTTGATAGTCCGCTACTGAATGTAGCGCCCTCTAAATCATGAACATATTTTTTTTATGCCATTTTTTTTTTGCGTATCAAAGGGTTGCAAAAAAGTGTAAATAAAACATACGAGACAGACAAATTAAAAATCCGGAGTCACAAATAGTGACTTCACATCGCCGATAACCAGCGGACGATCAAGACCCTTCCAACGATACCTCATTTGCTAAAGTGTGATGAGTAGTTTAGAAGATATGAGGGAACAGATAAACATACATAACGGTCAAAATCATTACCCTCCATTTTGCATCGCCGTAATCGGGTAAAAAACGAAACCCTTATAGGATCAGTTTCTTGTGTGTCTGTCTGCCTGTCACAGCCAATTTGCTCCGAATCAATTTGTTTTAATTTGAAAAATGTGGCACGCTTGTTTTTCTGTGACCTAAACACTCACTATTGGGACGCTAATAAGAAACTTTAAAGAAAAGTTTAGCAAGTGGCTGTCGAAACCAGGCAATATGTGCAATAAACTCTAGAAGTAGATGTCTAAATATTTATTTCCATACAAATAAATATTTAGACACCTTTTTCTAGAGTGACACTGCGCCCTTGTTTCGACAGCCACTTGCTTAGCTAGCAGAAGCTATTACCAGACCCTCAGGATTCTGTGTTCCCCAGCCTAGGGTGAGTTACCATTATTCTGGTGTTTATACCAGACCCTCTGCGCTGGGTAACATGTTAATATCACCATACATGTAGTATTTAATTTCGCGGGAGTCATGTCGGTATGTATTGCTATTGCATCGGGGAGTTGCAGAACCTCACTGTGTATCGCGTGTCACATGTAATCCGCTGCGATGTGTTAAGCTACCGGCTACCCTACTTCCCATACCGGTCCTTGTTTGCTGAAAGGGGTATGAAGCTGGATTCATCGCATTCGGCGTGCTTCCAACGCACCACATCTAACATAAGCTACATAACGCCCCTTCCAGGGTTCTACGTGCAGGACCTCGTACGCACTACACGCTACTGCAAAGGGCGGTCTGCGCGCGTAGCTAACTGCACGCGTGGCTGAACCACGTGCCCCAGCCCTTCGGCCGGCTATCGCGGCACGCTACCTGCGGCCCTGTGAAGACTGCATCGGCCTCTTGTGCTTGCAAGCCCTGCTGTGACTCGTGCCACCATGTCGGTACCCTTCCTAATATAAAGTGCGAGTACTCAGAACAGAATCAGAGTGACCTGACCCGCGACCTAGCCGTGTTACTATTACCTGTATCATATGTATGAACTATCTTGCTGGTTTCAATTATATCTCTAACATGAGAATTATATCTCTAACATCCTGTCTCGTTAACGGCCTGCAAAGCCCTAGCCGTTACGCGGGCGAAGCCGCTGGCGGCAGCTGATTTTTAATAAAATACCCGACCAAACTAAAAACTAACCGTTGCAAAAATTTAAAAAACGTTTCACAGAATTACTTGTAGACAATGATATTATATTAACAGATATGTTATACACTCACAAAACAACCGAAAAAAGTGTTCCGCGCAGCAGCGGCACAAATAACCACGTTTCATTCATTTTACATTTCACTACAAGTAAAAACGTTTTCAAGTCTTCGCGATTGCGCGCTTATAACATATCTGTTACTACGTAGTATTATAATATCTGTGCTGTTACCTAATTTAATTTAATTTAATATCATTGCTTGTAGATAAATGTTATTATTCTGTGCAGGATTTCTTAGATGATAATATTTTGTAATAACTTATCCTCTACTTTGTATTACATTTGCATGCTATATTTAGGCAGAATGTACATGGATCCTATTATACATTTTAACAACTTATTTTTATGTACCTACATTCTAAGCAAATAAAGACTTATTATATTTTCGCGTTATATGCTCGCTAAAAGGGCGATGGAGTTGGACACATCGCATGCGGCTTGCTGTTTTCGCACCGCAACTAACAAGCGCTCCCTAACGCCTTTCAGGGTTCTACGTCCAGGCTGCCGCTGAGGGCAGAACATCTACACGCAGCCCCGAACTGCACGCTGCCTATCACTGCACGCGTAGCTGAGCTGTGTGCTACAGGCATTCTCTCAGGACCGCTACCTGCGCCACTACGTAGGCCGGACCGGCCACTACCTGAGCCTGTGCTGACAGGCCCTCCACGTCTGCCACGTGCTGCCAAGGACGATAGGTACCCTTCTTACTTTAAAGTGCGAAAGTGATCAGAACAGAGTGTAACTTTAGGCGCCATCTCATCTCCTCAGACGAGAAAATCGTGGCGATGGTCTCACCGTGCCATCAAATTCAATAGAAACTTTATGGATCCATCTACATACGGAGATATTATCGCGGCGAAGGCACAGCGTGACTATCGCTTCTTACACACGTAACGGCTAGCATGACAAGCCTGCATGAACAATCATTAATTATGTTTCAAAACAATATAAATAAAACATAATTTATCATATTAATATAAGTATCCTATATCCAGGTCATTGTTTACCCATGTGCTAAATTTTATCAAAATTGGTTCAGCCGTGTTAGCGTGAAAGCGTAACAAACAAACTCCCTTTCGTATTTATTATGTTTCTGAATTCGATTATTTTATTTTTACCCGACTACGGCGAAGAAAAAAGGAGGGTTATGATTTTGACCGGTATGTATGTATGTATGTATGTATGTTCATCTGTTCCCTCCTATCTTCCAAACCACTTATCACAATTTGACAAATGAGTGTCGTTAGAAGCGTCGTGATTGTCCGCTGGTTATAGGCTATGTGACGTCACATTAAATTAAAAATGGCGCCCTCTAGAGGACATAAAGTGAGGAACTTAAAAAAAAAAATGGTTTAATCGTACCATGTTGGGTATCAAATGAAAGGGCTTAATGAGCACATTTCAAAAATATATATATTATAACCCCAAAAGAATTTAAAAAAAAATCAAGTAACAAAAACTAAAACCCAACTACGACTTAAAAGGTATAAACAAGACACCACAGACAGACAAATTAAAAATCCGGAGTCACACGTAATCTGTTCGATTTATGCCCTAACACGTGTGACTCCGGATTTTTAATTTGTCTGTCTGTGGTGTCTTGTTTATACCTTTTAAGTCGTAGTTGGGTTTTAGTTTTTATTACTTGATTTTTTTATTACTTGATTTTTTTTATTACTTGATTTTTTTAAATGTTTCTGAAAGGTGTGGTCGTATTTATAAAATTAAAATAAAAGCTGGAACTCCTGTACGAGGCCAAAAAGCTCCTCTCAGCATGATGCTGCGACATTTAAAAATAAATATCGGCGGTGTAACATTAAAAAATACGAGACGAATTGAGAAACTCCTCCGTTTTGAAGTCAGTTAAAAATGAAAAACATGTCTCCAACACTGTTTGAGTTTCTTCTGAACCAAGCAGATCCTCTCTAAATCCTCATTAATTCTTCTTACAGCTATAGCAGTATCCTGGGCGCTCCCAGGAGGAGACGTACAACTGCAGATGATCGGCGAAAAGGTGGAACTTTGTGTTAATCAGGCAGTTGGCGATGTCAGTATTGTACAGGATCAAGAGAAGTGGGCTAAGGATCCCTGTGGTACGTCTCTGTGCACGCGCTTCGGACCAGAAGACATGGTATCTCCGTTACTATCTCATGTCACCTGGACAAACTGATCGATTACTGAGGTAACTGTCAAACCATTTAACCGCTCGACATCCCACCTAGTCAGGCAGCTTGGAGAAAAGAATTGTAGTATTAATAGAGTCGAAAGTACGCGAAAAATCTATTAGGACAAAGTATGCCCCATGCCCTGGTCTCTGTGTTCGAGAGTGTTACCAACTACATCCAGGAGAGCTGTTGCAATGTTGTGGCCCCTGCGGAATCCGGGTTGAGCTAGTGGCAAAATACTGCTGCGCAAGATATGCCCTGTGCTGGTTGGAGACAAGCCTTTCTAAAATCTTGGACAGACATGGCAGTATAGGCTTATCCCACGGAGGCCTTCTCGCTAGTGGGGGGAGGCATTTTTGACATTCGTCTAACTATTGCCATTTTCCACAGATCAGGGAAAGAAGAGGTGACTATGGATGTATGGCTCAGAGGTAGCCATTAGTGAGTTTTTGGATGTGAGTTGACGAAAACAACAGACTTCAAAATATTTTAGTTTATTCGTAAAAGTTACACGAAAGTCCAGTTGGATGCTAAGCCGCGGTCATACTGCTATTGGTCAACTAAATCATTATAATTATAAAAGTACTTAAATAAAGCGAGTAGCGAAAAGTAGGTCGCGGAGTTAGCAATTTGTTGATGATAGCTGTGATAACTGCAAGGTGTTCGAGAGGGTTTCGGTTTTTCCTTTTGAGGTACGGAACCCTAAAAATGTGATAACTTCATAGGGTTCCGTGATCGATAGTTTGGGGAGCCTATGTTCAGACCAGCCATGATTCGTCGGCCGTATTGTAGGTAGTATCAATCAACCTGCCACACCTAATCCATAATGCTGCATCTACATTAATCAGTATGAACCTTAAACAATGTCTTCTTAATTATAATTCAAACCAATCTCAATTCCAGAAACGCACATGAGCTGTTCTGTTTGGTGCTACATGTGAAGTGGGTTCTGCGGGCTGTCAGCATCGTTAGTGACGTCATGCCTGGTTGATGACGTCATCTCCTGCCGGCCCTGAGCGCGGTGCTGGTTGGAGACGTCAGCTGCTGCCGGCCCTGAACGCGGTGCTGGTTGGAGACGTCAGCTGCTGCCGGCCCTGAACGCGGTGCTGGTTGGAGACGTCAGCTGCTGCCGGCCCGGAACGCGGTGCTGGTTGGAGACGTCAGCTGCTGCCGGCCCTGAGCGCGGTGCTGGTTGGAGACGTCAGCTGCTGCCGGCGCTGAGCGCGGTGCTGGTTGGAGACGTCAGCTGCTGCCGGCCCTGAACGCGGTGCTGGTTGGAGACGTCAGCTGCTGCCGGCCCTGAACGCGGTGCTGGTTGGAGACGTCAGCTGCTGCCGGCGCTGAGTGCGGTGCTGGTTGGAGACGTCAGCTGCTGCCGGCCCTGAACGCGGTGCTGGTTGGAGACGTCAGCTGCTGCCGGCGCTGAGCGCGGTGCTGGTTGGAGACGTCAGCTGCTGCCGGCCCTGAACGCGGTGCTGGTTGGAGACGTCAGCTGCTGCCGGCCCTGAACGCGGTGCTGGTTGGAGACGTCAGCTGCTGCCGGCCCTGAACGCGGTGCTGGTTGGAGACGTCAGCTGCTGCCGGCCCGGAACGCGGTGCTGGTTGGAGACGTCAGCTGCTGCCGGCCCTGAACGCGGTGCTGGTTGGAGACGTCAGCTGCTGCCGGCCCTGAGCGCGGTGCTGGTTGGAGACGTCAGCTGCTGCCGGCCCTGAACGCGGTGCTGGTTGGAGACGTCAGCTGCTGCCGGCGCTGAGTGCGGTGCTGGTTGGAGACGTCAGCTGCTGCCGGCCCTGAACGCGGTGCTGGTTGGAGACGTCAGCTGCTGCCGGCGCTGAGCGCGGTGCTGGTTGGAGACGTCAGCTGCTGCCGGCGCTGAGTGCGGTGCTGGTTGGAGACGTCAGCTGCTGCCGGCGCTGAGTGCGGTGCTGGTTGGAGACGTCAGCTGCTGCCGGCGCTGAGCGCGGTGCTGGTTGGAGACGTCAGCTGCTGCCGGCCCTGAACGCGGTGCTGGTTGGAGACGTCAGCTGCTGCCGGCGCTGAGCGCGGTCCTGGTTGGAGACGTCAGCTGCTGCCGGCGCTGAGTGCGGTGCTGGTTGGAGACGTCAGCTGCTGCCGGCGCTGAGTGCGGTGCTGGTTGGAGACGTCAGCTGCTGCCAGCGCTGAGTGCGGTGCTGGTTGGAGACGTCAGCTGCTGCCGGCGCTGAGCGTGGTGCTGGTTGGAGACGTCAGCTGCTGCCGGCGCTGAGTGCGGTGCTGGTTGGAGACGTCAGCTGCTGCCAGCGCTGAGTGCGGTGCTGGTTGGAGACGTCAGCTGCTGCCGGCGCTGAGCGTGGTGCTGGTTGGAGACGTCAGCTGCTGCCGGCGCTGAGTGCGGTGCTGGTTGGAGACGTCAGCTGCTGCCGGCGCTGAGTGCGGTACTGGTCGAAGACGTCAACTGCTGCTGGCGCCCCGGGCGCGGTCCTGGTTAGTGTCGTCACCTGCTGCCGGCGCCGGGCGGAGTGTGCCAGTCGACGCGCGACAGAGGTAAGGTTGAAATTGACAGCTTTCATTAAAATACGGTTGTGAAAGAGATTTGAAAGGTTTAGACATAGATTGAATGACATGCGTTTTTAGTTCAGATAAATGAACAAATAACTGTTTGAGCTGTATTTCTGAAAGGGGTTCTAGTTGTAAGGGGTTTTAATAAATAAACAAAACATGTGTTTTGTGTTGTTACATGGTTATTGAGAAGTGGCTTCATATGGTTCGTGTAATAAAACTCACGGCTGTTGCGTCGCCAGTTCCTTTTTCTTGCCATGACACGCTGGCGCGTGCCTAGATGTGTACCAAATGTCAGTTTAATCGTTTTATTGGATTCCGAGCAAATTGGCTGTGACAGACGGACAGACGAGTGATTCTATGAGGATTCTGTTTTTTTATTCGAACATACGGAACCCTAATAATGTGACGATTTAAGAGTTTTTAGTCCAATGGTCCTGAGTGCGTTGTTATTGTTAAAACTAATATTATATTTGATTTTTTGTATGTAGGGGGTAATATCCGGAACTTGGGCTATAAATTATATTCATACTACCCGCGCCCCGCAGTTTCAACCGTAAATCTCGATCCCGTGGGAATATCGGGATAAAAAGTTAATCCAGGCTAAAACTATCTGTTTGCCAAATTTCATTCAATTCCATTCAGCCGTTTTTGCGTGATTGAGTAACAAACATCCAAACCCAAAAACTTTCACCTTTTTATTATTAGTAGGATGTCATCCATAGTAGCCGAGCTATCACAATTTTTGTCTAACAAGTCTGAATACTTCTGAACAGAATTATGCATGCGCTGCTTCAACAGCTGTGTATAAGTAGTAGGAAATAATGCATGGCAACCTGGTCCTCCTTAAATTGTTCTACGAGTCGTGTTTTTTTTTGTACTTATAAAGTTTTATTATCCGTTTCCGTTGGATAATTTCCGTCGTCCACGCGGGCGAAGCAATCGACGACGTCGTTGTTATGTTTTACAGCATGCGGCTACAATGGCGGCATTAATTTAACACACGGGTAGGGCTAGTGGCCAGTAAACATAAAAAATGTAATAAAATAAAATAATTCTAAAATTGAAATATTTAATTTTTCAAACAAACTAAATAATAAAAACAACCAAAATTGAGATCACTCTGTGTAAAAGATTCATTCATGAAGCTACCTACCAGCTGGCTTACGTCGGCGCAGGGGCGTTCTTTCCATAGAAGCGGAAAAGCCCGGCTTGCCTTCAAAACAGAGCCAATAAATTAAAAAAAAAAACTTGTATAAACTTCCAAGTGAATATTTCATGTCGCAAGAATTGATAAGAATAATAACATTTAAACTTCGCGCTGCACCCGCCGCGCTCTATAAGTACAAGCTACGATGCCAAACCGTCTCGGACGTATGCAACATTTGCTATCTCGCTCTAACACTATAGCGTTAGGCGAGATGGCATCCATGAATGAAGACGTCAATTCTGTAGTACATTGCATCTTTCTCGCTCACACAAGCTGACATAAACGCAGCAAAAGCCCGCTTCTGGACCTCTCATTTTTGCATAGAATTTTTTTACAATTTTGATTACTATTAGTATGTACTTATTTTGCAAAATGTTCTAATATTTAAGCCCGGCTTTTGAGATTTTATGAATGGAACGAATCGTATGTTTGCCGCGATGTTGACCCGCGTAAAGTGAGTTGCATTTCCGCGACGCGACTCAATTTGTTATTGTTTTGAAATAATTTGAGATCAGTATTTTATTTTCCAACTGTGGTAATGAAAGTACCTAGTTTTATTATTTAAAATGAGCTTGAGCTTAGTAAGTGGTTATAGTGTGGTATTTATCATCAAAATGTGAATTTCGAAACTGTGTTCGAAAAGTTATGTAAATACATTAAGTTTTCTGATAGTAAGTAACTCTTTACTTCACCGTAATCAACCCCAATTATTAATTTGTACCTACCTATTACTCGGAAATAAAGACAATTTTTGTCAGTCGAAGAATATATTGAAATTGGCATTCGATTGTTTAGATATGAGTTGAGTATGACAAACTTAGGTAGTCTGGTGTCATGAAAGACATCAAAATTTGTATTACTTAAACAAATTTTGATATCGTGGTAGTGTTTTTTGTATGGTAATTGTTGTTTTGGTAAACCACTGAAAAACAAACCATCTTATCTGATGATCTAAAAACAAAAATCATTTTCGTATCGAAGATATTCTTCATACCTAGGCGTTTTGAAATAAAGATTAGAGTTGGCTATTGTCATTATGATTAATTATAAAATGTTATATACCTAATGTAATATCTCATTTAACATTTTCAACAAATCGATAATTTGGGGGCCATCTAGCGGATTTTGATAGAATAATTTTGCATGTGACAAGCGAATATGAATTTATTATGGTGAAAAGGTGCTACTAAGCGGTGGTTTACACGCATTCGTTATTATAGATGGCGCTTACGAAAATTACGTACTGATGCTTGAAATATGTAGAACTCTTCGCATTTTAAAGGTTTTCTAACCAAAATTATAATATGGTGTTACCATGAACAACAAAGAAAATCTGTTTTATCGTAAAAAATCTGTGGGCTTGCCCTGATTTTGAACCCTAGGCCCGCCACTGCGTCGGCGTCGTTCTATCGGTAAAATCCTTTGTCGGCCATAATTTCTAGGAAATTGCGCGGTTTTCCTTGTATTCGCCTACATATGATCCGTGACCCCGGCAAATGACCTCTTCGTTACAGTTCTTTAAGTACAGGTTGCTCCAGGATGGTAATTTAGAAAATTGTAAATAAATCAATAAATAATAACGTTTAATGAAATTCAAATATTTTCATAAATAGAATACGCGAAATCGTATATGTGTGTTGTATGTTGTTTTTACTACAATGGCGATGTTGTATTAATTTTCTATACATGCAACTAGCTTCCACCCGCGCCTTCGTTTATTTGGAAACAGTTCGTGAAACACAAAATACAAATAACAAAATAAAATAATGTTTTAACAATAATAGCACAGAATAAACAAGAATAAATAGTGTGCGCCTCACGGCTGCGCCAAAAATGTTCATTTCGTTTCGGTTTCAAGTAGCCTATGTTCTTCCCCAGGGTGCCATGTCCTTGCCAAATTTTGACTAAATCTGTTCAGTAGTTTAGGCGTGAAAAGGTAACATACAGACAGACAGTTACTTTCGCATTTATAATATTAGTATGGTTTAATGAATATACAATATTTTTTTTTATTTATTTTTTTATTACAGAATAGTTCAGCTCGTTATCTCGCCCGAAGGAAAGCGATGGCTGAGGTCTATGATGAAATGATCGCAATCAATCTTCCTGCCTATGTTGGGGTCGGCTTCCAGTCTAACCGGATGCAGCTGAATACCAGGATACATGGAGCGTGTTCCTATCTGACCTCCACAACCAATATCTAGGTAATACCCCTTGATAAGACGACCCTATTACTAAGACTCCGCTGTCCGTCCGTCTGTCTGTCGGTCTGTCTGTCTGTCTGTCTGTCTGTCCGTCCGTCCGTCTGTCACCAGGCTTTATCTCATGAACTGTGATAGCTAGACAGTTGAATTTTTTACAGAGGAGGTGCTTCTTTTCCGCTATAACAACAAATACTAAAAAACAATATAATAAATATTTAAGGGGCTCCTATACAAAAAACGGGTTTTTTTTTGCCGTTTTTATAGATAATGGTACGGAACTCTTCGTGCGCAGTCCGATTCGGTTTATGTATAAATAAATATAATAGATCGTAAATATTAATTTTCGAAAACTATCTGTCGAAGGGAGTGTAGTAGTTTTTTTTTTTTTCAGGTAGTGAGGAATGTACGAAAACGCGGATGAAGTCGCGGGCAAAGTGCTAGTTAGGTACTTAGACTATTTTAGTGAGCTATAAAATTTCATAGAAGCGCCATGGGAATTGCGATGGCATGGCGGCCATTTGCCAAAGGCATGGCAATATTGGGAGATTTCCATGTTTTTTTAAAACCAGACATATGTTTTCCTATCCTTACATAATTATAAAACAAATTCCTCCGCCGCGTCCGTCTGTCGTCCTGTTCGCGATAAACTCAATAACTGCTGCACCGATTTTCATGCTGTTTTCGCCAATGGATACAGTGGTTCTCGAGAAAGGTTTTAGTATTATAATACCCGACATCTAAGCGGGCGAAGCTGCGGGCTTCAGCTAGTAATCTATAAGTTTATTACTAATTTCTGTATGTATGTTTTTCAAAATTTTAGCCTCTTATCTGCTGGTTGCCTATGGCAAGCGGCAAGCGGCTCTGAAAGTATATTAAAAAAATTGCTACCCAATTGCTTATATTGCTACATACGATACATTCAGAGAAATATGAATATTTTTTTACTCTACAATAGGGAATATGCATGTGATTCAAATATGGGTCAAATATTTTTTTCTATAAACTATGTTACTTCAGAATTAAGCCTCCATCAATATTTTTGAATAAAATTTATTTTTGAGCGAGAAATTAATTTTTAAAAAGTCCCAAAAAACTGTGGGTAATTCAAATACTTGAAAAGGCTAAGAGCGGATGTGACGTAACAATCCGGGCTAACAATCAAAATGTCAATGTCAAGTCAATCAACAAGTGTCAAGTCAATGTCAAACGCTCATAGAAAAAGGAGTGTTTGACGTTGACTTGACAGTTGCTTGTCTGTTTTCACGAACTGTGACGTCACCACACCAAGCGCGCCAAATGGAGGGCGTTTAAATAGCCCGGATCGGTTGGATATTTTTAAACATTTTTTTAACTACTTTAAATTGCTTTTTTGCCGTCGAATTTTTTTTTACTTTTATTTGACGATGTAAACTATCGAATAAAAATATTAAAAAAATACATGCATATTCCCTATTGTGAACGCCTGCACGATTTGAACAAGAAGCTGTAGTATAAAAACTGTTGCTTTTCCAAATTATGAGGCGCTTCTTCGTAAAAAATTAAAAACAGTTTTTTTTCCCTAATGTACGATGCTCGTGTAAGTAGCAATTAGTAAGCAATTATTGATACAGAAAACTTTTAGAGTCTCTGCGTCCTTCATGGTGAACACGAAGGCCACCATCCGACTTGACGTCAGAATGGCTGCTCAGAAAATAATCATATTTCTCTGAATGTATCGTATGTTGCAATTATTGAAGAAATGTAGCAAATATAAGCAATCAGGTAGCAATTTTGAACTATCCATGTAATATTAATTCGAAAGTAACTGTCCGTCTGTATGCTACCTTTTCACGCCTAAACCACTGAACGGATTTCGATAAAATTTTGCAAGGAGATAGATGGCATCCCGGGGACGGACATAGGCTACTTTTTATCGACATACCACGCGGGCGAAGCCGCGGGCGGAAGCTAGCATGTACTATACTTTCAAAGCCGTCATTCTGACGCTGACCACATTTCGCCAGTTATATTTTAAGTCCCACGTAATAGGGGGCGAGTCTGATCAACCGGGCATAAATTCAGACTCCGGGCTGCTACTGAGAGCTGTAATGCAATCCAGATGGAAAACCCAATAACAAATTGCCCGACGTGGGAATCGAACCCATGCTCTGCAGTAGCGCTTGTGACGTGGCAGTCAGCCGGCTAGTTCTAGTTAAAATCATGTGGATTGTTGTATCTGCATGAAATATTTATTAAAAAATACCTTTTTGTTTTCAGGAATTACTGGTGGAGGATGGTTATTCCAGCTGTTCGTGGCGGCGTATTGGTGGCTCCCCCTGTATGCTGCGATGCTGTGTGTTGGTGTACAAAGGAGTTTAGTAGCTAAACGTGGTTAGTATTTGTTGTCTTCAACTTATAAAACAGAGAGTGAGGTTTTCTATTTATTGACAAATAGTAAACTACCCGTATGTAACTTTGTCCTAATAACCATTTTAAAAATATTATATGAATAAAAAAAAATATAACGTTAGTTTCGGAAGTCGGGATCTTTAGATTTCAATGTTCGTTTTTTGCCGTCGACTTCCGAGATCGTTATTTTCATTTTTTTTACTACTATTGCCAAGGATTTAGTGTTTTTTTTTTCATATGTGAGTTTGTACGCAAAATATTGAGAGATAAGTCATAGTATTTTTTAACCATATAGGCTACTTTAAGATATTCTTGTAATGATGATGATTGATGCTAAAAGGGTACCGTTTTTTCATTCGGATGTATGGAAATCCAAAAATAGACCTAAATGGTACGTGTTAAGGCGGGTCTACACATTACGTACTTAGAATGGTTTCGAACTAGAGTCTGACCAACGAAAGTTGTCCAAGAAAAAAGGCGGCAATTTAAAAAATCAAGAGCTTGTTATACACTGCATAAACGGAGTCGATACTATTTATTATTCAAGACATATTATGCGATAATTACATCAGTATTACATTATTTATATAATAATTAGACATGTAATAATGTTACTTAGAAGCGAAGTAAAATATTCCACAGATAATAATTCGTGGACAGCTTTCGTTGGTCAGACTCTACTTTGTACATCCGAGGTAGTGTAGGTACACGGCATGCACGCGATGTTTTTAGTTACTGTTGTTTACCATTTGACTTGTAATATTATTTTAACTAAGGTAATTTGATGACTACTTTATTATTTTCTTACGAGTATCTCATGTTGTGCTCGGGAGTATTTTCGGTACAATATGCAAATGTACAGCTCAGCACTTTTGCCTGCTTGCATTTCTATAAAAATGTATATATTGTAGCTATTACCAGTTAGTACGTGTTCGAATACTAATTGCGTAAATCAAACCAAACCAGAACAAACCGTCTTAGTGCTAATTTAGTTTTTGATTTATCGTTTTATAATTATAATTAGTGTTCAATATAACCTTTGACCGTTCTATTTCGTATTATTAGATCTAGTGGTCGTAAACCAACAACCAAACAGCGACCAGTCTAAATACCAAATAGCCACCAATTCAGAATTTAGTGTCAGATAATTGAGAATTTCTTGAATGTGAACCGTGCACTAATTGCTCGCGGACATGGCCGAGGGTGTTCGTGCTATGTTCCAGATGCACGCGAATGGTACTGTTCACGTCCACGAGGAACTTGCGTGCGAACTACACGCTGAACGCTCGCGAAACTGTCCAGAGGTGTTCGTAATATATTCTAGATGCACGTGAATCGCTCTGTTTGCATTTGCGAGAGCAAGTGTGGACCCGCCTTTAACCTAATTAAGCCGCGCGGAGCGCGGCGGCCGCGCCGGCGCCGGCGCACGGGGGTCTCCCTCCGCAGTAGTGTCTAGTATCACCGCGGATGCGGTGCACCGACAGCGCGGCGCACAAATGCAACTACGAGCTTTTTAACCGCAACAATTTTAGTATACGCTATTGGAGCTGGAATTACCGCGGCTGCTGGCACCAGACTTGCCCTCCAATTGTTCCTCGTTAAAATATTTAAAGTGTACTCATTCCGATTACGAGGCCTCGTAAGAGTCCCGTATCGTTATTTTTCGTCACTACCTCCCCGTGCCGGGAGTGGGTAATTTGCGCGCCTGCTGCCTTCCTTGGATGTGGTAGCCGTTTCTCAGGCTCCCTCTCCGGAATCGAACCCTGATTCCCCGTTACCCGTGACAACCATGGTAGTCGCAGAAACTACCATCGAAAGTTGATAAGGCAGACATTTGAAAGATGCGTCGCCGGTACTGGACCATGCGATCGGCAAAAGTTATCCAGATTCATCAAAATTAACGACTTCGGACGCGAGGCCCTCCGTCGATTGGTTTTGATCTAATAAAAGCACTCATCCCATCACTGGTCAGAGTTCTGATTGCATGTATTAGCTCTAGAATTACCACAGTTATCCAAGTAACTGAGTAAGATCTAAGGAACCAAAACTGATATATTGAGCCATTCGCGGTATCGCCTTAATACGGCTTGCACTGAGACATGCATGGCTTAATCTTTGAGACAAGCATATAACTACTGGCAGGATCAACCAGGGAGCTTCGTTACAAGAGATCGCCGCGCGCCCGCGCGCCGACACGTCGACGGCGAAGCGCGCTTCGAATCCTCATTCCCGAGCGTTCGCGTTGGACGCGAACACAACGGGCGAGCTCTGAAATTTTTGTGTAATTTTTGGGTCGCACGCGCGCACCTCTGGTCGCATATATCTCAACGCGCCAGACGCGTCAGCGCGTGCTTAAGGGCGTCGACGTTCATGACTAGCATGAACAGAAAAGCCCCCATTCTGAACGTTCGTTCGAGACGAGTTCACGTGTGTAAAGTTGGTTAACACATTCGCGACATCATATACGATTCCGCCCGGAATCTATAGAGCGCCTCACATTGAAAATAAGAGCATAACTCATCAGACGTGACGAACACTAGACGCGTCCGAGCGCCGGTCGACGTCACGTCTATCAAATTATTTCATACAACGACCGTTACCTTGTAAACAGACACGCATAAAATACGATCCGTCGGTCCACACAGTTTATCCATCAGCAGCGTATAACACAGTGCGCGCAGTCCTGCAGAGACAGAGGTTTGCAAACACACACCGTCGTGCGCCGCCACGAAGCAAGTCGCGTCGTCGTGACACACGCAAACGCCGCCCTGCAACA
>OX376215.1:10892646-10897646 GCA_947363905.1 Lithophane semibrunnea
CTTGAACTCTCTCTTCAAAGTTCTTTTCAACTTTCCCTCACGGTACTTGTTCGCTATCGGTCTCGCGGTAATATTTAGCCTTAGATGGAGTTTACCACCCACTTAGGGCTGCACTCTCAAGCAACCCGACTCTAAGGAGAGTCCCTCTCGCCGCAATCCTCCGTCGCTACGGGCCTGGCACCCTCTACGGGAAAACGGCCCCGTTCAAGACGAACTTGGACAGGAGTGATCGCGACGAGAAAGCGGAACCTCCCGAACACCACATCTCCCGCCGCCTGAACGACGGCGGGATTCAGTGCTGGGCTTCTTTCCTGTTCGCTCGCCGCTACTAAGGAAATCCTAGTTAGTTTCTTTTCCTCCGCTTACTAATATGCTTAAATTCGGCGGGTGATCCTCCCTGATCTGAGGCCAACGATAAAAAAATGAGGCAGACGCGATATCCGTCAGCGTTACGACGACGCAACCGAACTCTCGAAAGAGAACGACGACGGCGTCGATGCGCTCTTCGGACGTCGAGTCCGCCTACTAGGACCATACGTCATAAAACATTCTTAACGTCTCCCTTCGTCGAGCGCGCTCGTAGCGACGAAGCGTACTCGCGCGCGTCGCGCGACACGGACAAGAAATGCGACTTTACGCATCGCAACCCTCGCTGGTTAGCAATGTTATCACCGACCGAAGAGTCGCGAGCGCGCGTGTTTTCACACGTCCGCCGCCTTCTTTGTACGTCCGTACGCGGACGCGCACGATGCGGCAACATCGAGCGCGACGACGTCGATCGACAAACGTCTTATTGTATAATATCGTTATATTTGAACGGACCACGCGAAGCGCCCGTCGAGCGGTTCGCGCGGAACCGTCATATGCGTGACACGTGCAGTGTACGCAATGTGGCATTTGTATTTTATACAGCCGGCCCTCAGACAGGAGTGGTCCTGGATGTGTCTCCACGGACCGCAATGTGCGTTCGAAATGTCGATGTTCAAATGTGTCCTGCAGTTCACACTATGACGCGCAGTTAACTGCGTTCTTCATCGACCCGCGAGCCAAGTGATCCACCGTCCAGGGTAATAGTTTTATGAGTTAACATAATATTTGTTACATGAACTGATAGCATACATATTATTATTGTTTAAATAATAAAAAAAAATTGATCCCACCGCAGTATGAGGGACGATCGTGTTGACGAACGCGTCCAACGGTACTCGTGGTGCGGGTTTTTAAACCAGTCTACGTACCGTGCGAGGACGCGACGCGAGAACGACGCGCGCCGTTGAGCGCGCGTGACGATTCTCTATGTCGAGAGTTTTGTTTTTGGATTGTATTCACGATACATCACGCTCGCGCGCTATGCATACGTTAATGATCCTTCCGCAGGTTCCCCTACGGAAACCTTGTTACGACTTTTACTTCCTCTAAATGATCAAGTTTGGTCAACTTCCCAGCAACGCCGACGGCCGTGAAGCCACCGCGTGTCGGTCCGAAGACCTCACTAAATCATTCAATCGGTAGTAGCGACGGGCGGTGTGTACAAAGGGCAGGGACGTAATCAACGCGAGCTTATGACTCGCGCTTACTAGGAATTCCTCGTTTATGGGGGATAATTGCAAACCCCAATCCCCAGCACGAAGGAGTTTCAGCGGGTTGCCCGGGCCTCTAGGCCAGGGAGAACATGCTGATTCCTTCAGTGTAGCGCGCGTGCGGCCCAGGACATCTAAGGGCATCACAGACCTGTTATTGCTCAATCTCGTGCGGCTCGAAGCCGCCGGTCCCTCTAAGAAGAATTTTAATACGTCGCCAGTGAGTTGCGTGACGGAGCCACGCACACCTAAATGACGACGCCTATTTAGCAGGCTAGAGTCTCGTTCGTTACCGGAATTAACCAGACAAATCGCTCCACCAACTAAGAACGGCCATGCACCACCACCCACCGAATCAAGAAAGAGCTGTTAATCTGTCAATCCTTCCGGTGTCCGGGCCTGGTGAGATTTCCCGTGTTGAGTCAAATTAAGCCGCAGGCTCCACTCCTGGTGGTGCCCTTCCGTCAATTCCTTTAAGTTTCAGCTTTGCAACCATACTCCCCCCGGAGTCCAAAATCTTTGGTTTCCCGGAAGCTGCCCGCCGAGCCATTGTAGTAACGTCGGCGGATCGCTAGATGACATATTTACGGTTAGAACTAGGGCGGTATCTAATCGCCTTCGAACCTCTAACTTTCGTTCTTGATTGATGAAAACACCTTTGGCAAATGCTTTCGCTGATGTTCGTCTTGCGACGATCCAAGAATTTCACCTCTAACGTCGCAATACGAATGCCCCCAGTTATCCCTATTAATCATTACCTCGGAGTTCTGAAAACCAACAAAATAGAACCGAGATCATATTCTATTATTCCATGCACGAAATATTCAAGCAGCATTTTGAGCCCGCTTTGAGCACTCTAATTTGTTCAAAGTAAAATTGTCGGCCCACCTCGACACTCATTGAAGAGCACCGCGATAGGATTTTGATATTGAACCGACGTTTGACCGACGGCTCACCGACGATATGCTCCGCAGACGTGTCAGTATCACCGCGGATGCGGTGCACCGACAGCGCGGCGCACAAATGCAACTACGAGCTTTTTAACCGCAACAATTTTAGTATACGCTATTGGAGCTGGAATTACCGCGGCTGCTGGCACCAGACTTGCCCTCCAATTGTTCCTCGTTAAAATATTTAAAGTGTACTCATTCCGATTACGAGGCCTCGTAAGAGTCCCGTATCGTTATTTTTCGTCACTACCTCCCCGTGCCGGGAGTGGGTAATTTGCGCGCCTGCTGCCTTCCTTGGATGTGGTAGCCGTTTCTCAGGCTCCCTCTCCGGAATCGAACCCTGATTCCCCGTTACCCGTGACAACCATGGTAGTCGCAGAAACTACCATCGAAAGTTGATAAGGCAGACATTTGAAAGATGCGTCGCCGGTACTGGACCATGCGATCGGCAAAAGTTATCCAGATTCATCAAAATTAACGACTTCGGACGCGAGGCCCTCCGTCGATTGGTTTTGATCTAATAAAAGCACTCATCCCATCACTGGTCAGAGTTCTGATTGCATGTATTAGCTCTAGAATTACCACAGTTATCCAAGTAACTGAGTAAGATCTAAGGAACCAAAACTGATATATTGAGCCATTCGCGGTATCGCCTTAATACGGCTTGCACTGAGACATGCATGGCTTAATCTTTGAGACAAGCATATAACTACTGGCAGGATCAACCAGGGAGCTTCGTTACAAGAGATCGCCGCGCGGCGAAGCGCGCTTCGAATCCTCATTCCCGAGCGTCCGCGTTGGACGCGAACGCAACGGGCGAGCTCTGAAATTTTTGTGTAATTTTTGGGTCGCACGCGCGCACCTCTGGTCGCATATATCTCAACGCGCCAGACGCGTCAGCGCGTGCTTAAGGGCGTCGACGTTCATGACTAGCATGAACAGAAAAGCCCCCATTCTGAACGTTCGTTCGAGACGAGTTCACGTGTGTAAAGTTGGTTAACACATTCGCGACATCATATACGATTCCGCCCGGAATCTATAGAGCGCCTCACATTGAAAATAAGAGCATAACTCATCAGACGTGACGAACACTAGACGCGTCCGAGCGCCGGTCGACGTCACGTCTATCAAATGATTTCATACAACGACCGTTACCTTGTAAACAGACACGCATAAAATACGATCCGTCGGTCCACACAGTTTATCCATCAGCAGCGTATAACACAGTGCGCGCAGTCCTGCAGAGACAGAGGTTTGCAAACACACACCGTCGTGCGCCGCCACGAAGCAAGTCGCGTCGTCGTGACACACGCAAACGCCGCCCTGCAACAAACACACATATAAATATGTATTCACTACACGAGCAGCAGCGCGCATAACACAACAGACACCTTTTCTTCGTGAAACAGCACACTCCGGCGCAGAGTTTACAAGTTCACTAGACATCTACACAAACTAACAAACACTTATCAACACTGTACACCAAGCTACGTCTTCGCCCGCGCGCTCCGTCCTTACTCGAACGTCGCGTCGCATGACAGTAATGCGCGCGTTGGCATCGATAGGATCGGGCGTCTCGCCTAGCACATGCGCATGCGCATGTCAGTAAGTAGGTACAGTTAGTGTCACACTGTGGGTTCGATTGACCAAATTCATCCTAGGCAACCCACGACCCTAGAACAAGGGGTAGGTAATTAGCATCCCCCGCCCCCCACCCCTCTGCCCCCCTTTCGTTTTTTTAAAATGATTTTTTATGTAAGCGAATTTAAAAAAAAATTACGCCCCAATCGATGTAAACATTACACACCCCCCACCCTCCCCCTCTCACCCTTATATTTTTGATTTATGCAAATTTTAGTGAAATAAAAAAAAAATGAAGAATCAAACGATATGAACATAAGCAACCGCCCCCCACACTCCCCGCCACCCCCCAACCCCCAACCCCTAGGCAAAAATAATGAAAACAAAAAAATGTTTGGTTCTTGTATACGTATACCCATTGTTGTTATAATATACTTAAATGTTTTAATATTTTACATGGGGTGACACATACATGTAGTATAGTAGTACATTTTACACTAGAAAATATACGATAATGATTTCGATGCTACCTTCTATTAGTCAGTTTGATGTGGTGTTCATTTGTTTTTTCAGTTCTAATTGCAAGCCAATTCGAAATTGAAATAAAATGTTTGATGTGTTTTCGATAAAATGGTCGTTCCATTTTTGAATATGTGCAGCGAAAGAAAAGTGCATAAGTTAGAAAATATAAGTATAATATAGTGTTAGATTTCTGCGGTGCGTTCGTGTATTAAATTGAAAGGTTCTGTATCTTGATATATTATTGTTGCAGATCGTGTAAGGAACGTTCGTGCATTGCATGGTGGGGTCTTTTTGATCGGGGGGAAGATGGAATTAATTTGTGGCCGGTTTACTAGATTTTCTCCGTTCGTGTATTAAATTGAAAGGT
>OX376215.1:10902646-10910146 GCA_947363905.1 Lithophane semibrunnea
TAAAAAAAAATTGATCCCACCGCAGTATGAGGGACGATCGTGTTGACGAACGCGTCCAACGGTACTCGTGGTGCGGGTTTTTAAACCAGTCTACGTACCGTGCGAGGACGCGACGCGAGAACGACGCGCGCCGTTGAGCGCGCGTGACGATTCTCTATGTCGAGAGTTTTGTTTTTGGATTGTATTCACGATACATCACGCTCGCGCGCTATGCATACGTTAATGATCCTTCCGCAGGTTCCCCTACGGAAACCTTGTTACGACTTTTACTTCCTCTAAATGATCAAGTTTGGTCAACTTCCCAGCAACGCCGACGGCCGTGAAGCCACCGCGTGTCGGTCCGAAGACCTCACTAAATCATTCAATCGGTAGTAGCGACGGGCGGTGTGTACAAAGGGCAGGGACGTAATCAACGCGAGCTTATGACTCGCGCTTACTAGGAATTCCTCGTTTATGGGGGATAATTGCAAACCCCAATCCCCAGCACGAAGGAGTTTCAGCGGGTTGCCCGGGCCTCTAGGCCAGGGAGAACATGCTGATTCCTTCAGTGTAGCGCGCGTGCGGCCCAGGACATCTAAGGGCATCACAGACCTGTTATTGCTCAATCTCGTGCGGCTCGAAGCCGCCGGTCCCTCTAAGAAGAATTTTAATACGTCGCCAGTGAGTTGCGTGACGGAGCCACGCACACCTAAATGACGACGCCTATTTAGCAGGCTAGAGTCTCGTTCGTTACCGGAATTAACCAGACAAATCGCTCCACCAACTAAGAACGGCCATGCACCACCACCCACCGAATCAAGAAAGAGCTGTTAATCTGTCAATCCTTCCGGTGTCCGGGCCTGGTGAGATTTCCCGTGTTGAGTCAAATTAAGCCGCAGGCTCCACTCCTGGTGGTGCCCTTCCGTCAATTCCTTTAAGTTTCAGCTTTGCAACCATACTCCCCCCGGAGTCCAAAATCTTTGGTTTCCCGGAAGCTGCCCGCCGAGCCATTGTAGTAACGTCGGCGGATCGCTAGATGACATATTTACGGTTAGAACTAGGGCGGTATCTAATCGCCTTCGAACCTCTAACTTTCGTTCTTGATTGATGAAAACACCTTTGGCAAATGCTTTCGCTGATGTTCGTCTTGCGACGATCCAAGAATTTCACCTCTAACGTCGCAATACGAATGCCCCCAGTTATCCCTATTAATCATTACCTCGGAGTTCTGAAAACCAACAAAATAGAACCGAGATCATATTCTATTATTCCATGCACGAAATATTCAAGCAGCATTTTGAGCCCGCTTTGAGCACTCTAATTTGTTCAAAGTAAAATTGTCGGCCCACCTCGACACTCATTGAAGAGCACCGCGATAGGATTTTGATATTGAACCGACGTTTGACCGACGGCTCACCGACGATATGCTCCGCAGACGTGTCAGTATCACCGCGGATGCGGTGCACCGACAGCGCGGCGCACAAATGCAACTACGAGCTTTTTAACCGCAACAATTTTAGTATACGCTATTGGAGCTGGAATTACCGCGGCTGCTGGCACCAGACTTGCCCTCCAATTGTTCCTCGTTAAAATATTTAAAGTGTACTCATTCCGATTACGAGGCCTCGTAAGAGTCCCGTATCGTTATTTTTCGTCACTACCTCCCCGTGCCGGGAGTGGGTAATTTGCGCGCCTGCTGCCTTCCTTGGATGTGGTAGCCGTTTCTCAGGCTCCCTCTCCGGAATCGAACCCTGATTCCCCGTTACCCGTGACAACCATGGTAGTCGCAGAAACTACCATCGAAAGTTGATAAGGCAGACATTTGAAAGATGCGTCGCCGGTACTGGACCATGCGATCGGCAAAAGTTATCCAGATTCATCAAAATTAACGACTTCGGACGCGAGGCCCTCCGTCGATTGGTTTTGATCTAATAAAAGCACTCATCCCATCACTGGTCAGAGTTCTGATTGCATGTATTAGCTCTAGAATTACCACAGTTATCCAAGTAACTGAGTAAGATCTAAGGAACCAAAACTGATATATTGAGCCATTCGCGGTATCGCCTTAATACGGCTTGCACTGAGACATGCATGGCTTAATCTTTGAGACAAGCATATAACTACTGGCAGGATCAACCAGGGAGCTTCGTTACAAGAGATCGCCGCGCGGCGAAGCGCGCTTCGAATCCTCATTCCCGAGCGTCCGCGTTGGACGCGAACGCAACGGGCGAGCTCTGAAATTTTTGTGTAATTTTTGGGTCGCACGCGCGCACCTCTGGTCGCATATATCTCAACGCGCCAGACGCGTCAGCGCGTGCTTAAGGGCGTCGACGTTCATGACTAGCATGAACAGAAAAGCCCCCATTCTGAACGTTCGTTCGAGACGAGTTCACGTGTGTAAAGTTGGTTAACACATTCGCGACATCATATACGATTCCGCCCGGAATCTATAGAGCGCCTCACATTGAAAATAAGAGCATAACTCATCAGACGTGACGAACACTAGACGCGTCCGAGCGCCGGTCGACGTCACGTCTATCAAATGATTTCATACAACGACCGTTACCTTGTAAACAGACACGCATAAAATACGATCCGTCGGTCCACACAGTTTATCCATCAGCAGCGTATAACACAGTGCGCGCAGTCCTGCAGAGACAGAGGTTTGCAAACACACACCGTCGTGCGCCGCCACGAAGCAAGTCGCGTCGTCGTGACACACGCAAACGCCGCCCTGCAACAAACACACATATAAATATGTATTCACTACACGAGCAGCAGCGCGCATAACACAACAGACACCTTTTCTTCGTGAAACAGCACACTCCGGCGCAGAGTTTACAAGTTCACTAGACATCTACACAAACTAACAAACACTTATCAACACTGTACACCAAGCTACGTCTTCGCCCGCGCGCTCCGTCCTTACTCGAACGTCGCGTCGCATGACAGTAATGCGCGCGTTGGCATCGATAGGATCGGGCGTCTCGCCTAGCACATGCGCATGCGCATGTCAGTAAGTAGGTACAGTTAGTGTCACACTGTGGGTTCGATTGACCAAATTCATCCTAGGCAACCCACGACCCTAGAACAAGGGGTAGGTAATTAGCATCCCCCGCCCCCCACCCCTCTGCCCCCCTTTCGTTTTTTTAAAATGATTTTTTATGTAAGCGAATTTAAAAAAAAATTACGCCCCAATCGATGTAAACATTACACACCCCCCACCCTCCCCCTCTCACCCTTATATTTTTGATTTATGCAAATTTTAGTGAAATAAAAAAAAAATGAAGAATCAAACGATATGAACATAAGCAACCGCCCCCCACACTCCCCGCCACCCCCCAACCCCCAACCCCTAGGCAAAAATAATGAAAACAAAAAAATGTTTGGTTCTTGTATACGTATACCCATTGTTGTTATAATATACTTAAATGTTTTAATATTTTACATGGGGTGACACATACATGTAGTATAGTAGTACATTTTACACTAGAAAATATACGATAATGATTTCGATGCTACCTTCTATTAGTCAGTTTGATGTGGTGTTCATTTGTTTTTTCAGTTCTAATTGCAAGCCAATTCGAAATTGAAATAAAATGTTTGATGTGTTTTCGATAAAATGGTCGTTCCATTTTTGAATATGTGCAGCGAAAGAAAAGTGCATAAGTTAGAAAATATAAGTATAATATAGTGTTAGATTTCTGCGGTGCGTTCGTGTATTAAATTGAAAGGTTCTGTATCTTGATATATTATTGTTGCAGATCGTGTAAGGAACGTTCGTGCATTGCATGGTGGGGTCTTTTTGATCGGGGGGAAGATGGAATTAATTTGTGGCCGGTTTACTAGATTTTCTCCGTTCGTGTATTAAATTGAAAGGTGAATATATATATTGTCATATATTATGCGTGTCTGTCGTGAAATAAGTAAGTGTGTCTCCGTTCGTGTATTAAATTGTAACGCTATCGTGATATATTGTACAAGTCGTGGAAAGAACGTTCGTGTATTAAAATTGCAGGTCGTTCGTGTATTAAATTGTGAGGTTACGTATCGTGATAGATTATTATTGTATGTCGTGAGAAGAACGTTCGTGTATTATAGAATAGTAATATTCGTGTATTAATCTCGGCGTATAACATGATATTATATCATTATAACGCACGACGCGTGCACGCATCGAACGTTATGATGATACAACAACACACAGTCATCGTCCTCGGACGAATCACCTGGCGTAGGGCTGAGTCTCAACAGATCGCAGCACGACGCTGCTCTACCGAGCACAACACCCCGCCAGGAACGGAAGTCGTCTACAGACTATTCCGAGCCCCGACATCGAACTGAGGTAAATTCGGACCTTCGGAGCCGTGATGCACGCGTTAAACGGACAGCATCGATCTCCGCGATCCAAATGGGCTTCGACGTCGCACCTCACGCGGTGAAGCGCGACTAGTAAAGTCACATTGTTTAGAGCCTCCCGACTCTCGGGGCTCCACAGTGAGCATATCCTTGCCGGATTCGGCTAGGCTGGCTTCGGCCTTAGAGGCGTTCAGGCATAATCCCGCGGATGGTAGCTTCGCACCACCGGCCGCTCGGCCGAGTGCATGAACCAAATGTCCGAAACTGCGGTTCCTCTCGTACTGAGCAGTATTACTATCGCAACGACAAGCCATCAGTAGGGTAAAACTAACCTGTCTCACGACGGTCTAAACCCAGCTCACGTTCCCTTTTGATGGGTGAACAATCCAACGCTTGGCGAATTTTGCTTCGCAATGATAGGAAGAGCCGACATCGAAGGATCAAAAAGCAACGTCGCTATGAACGCTTGGCTGCCACAAGCCAGTTATCCCTGTGGTAACTTTTCTGGCACCTCTTGCTAAAAACTCTTTATACTAAAGGATCGATAGGCCGTGCTTTCGCAGTCCCTATGCGTACTGAACATCTGGATCAAGCCAGCTTTTGCCCTTTTGCTCCACGCGAGGTTTCTGTCCTCGCTGAGCTGGCCTTAGGACACCTGCGTTATTCTTTGACAGATGTACCGCCCCAGTCAAACTACCCGCCTGGCAGTGTCCTCGAACCGGATCACGCGGGAGTTGTACGGCGACGAGCGTTGCCGCCACGTCGCCACTCTGCACGCTTGGAACGAAACACCGTGCGCCCGCCGATATTATCGACCGCGCACCGCTTCCGCCCAACCGAGTAAGTAATGAAACAATGAAAGTAGTGGTTTTTCAGCGACGATAGCCGAAACCATCTCCCACTTATGCTACACCTCTCATGTCTCCTTACAATGCCAGACTAGAGTCAAGCTCAACAGGGTCTTCTTTCCCCGCTGATTCTCCCAAGCCCGTTCCCTTGGCTGTGGTTTCGCTAGATAGTAGATAGGGACAATAATCCCGCCTCCCTCCACACACGGCCCTTCCCGCCTTGCGGCATACGGACACCGATTTGGAGACACACTCTGGCTCCTGTATCACCGCATAAGCGGCTTACTACCCGAGTGTGCTATTTTAAACTCCGTTCCCTACGTGTGCATTACCGTCCCATCTCTCGGTCGCCTCTCCCCATTCTGGGGCGCGCTACAACACAAAATGTGACTCCACGCCCGAGCAGACCTATAACATTAAATTATTAGCACACACTAACTACTACATTTAGTTCAATTTAACCCATAGAATTACATTTAATTATTGTTATCATTATCATTATTAGCATTACATTTCAATCATTATTATTATTATCATAATCATCATATTTAAACACACACCATATAATTACAGTACATTACATTAGTATGTTACGTACATTATTATTAGTCAGTCAGTCAGTCAGTCAATTGGTCAACATTCAAGTCAGCCTCCAACTCCTTCCTCTTCTTATGCCACTTATGGGCAAACGCTTTTAGCCTGCGGAAACCCTCTTCGCTGCCCACCAGCTCCCCGTGATAGACGGGCCCTATGCAGTCCCTTAGCCATCCCTCCAGCATTTCCGCTCTGGCCTCCGCGTACAGCGTGCAATCCCACAGGACATGGTCCCGAGTTTCATCCGCCAGCCCACAATAGCATTTAGCAGTGTCACATAGCGACATTGCGTGTAGGCGGCTCCTGAAATTCCCATGCCCTGTGAGAAGCTGCGACGAGACATAGTCTGGCTCCACCCAGCCCAGCGCCAATCGCACAGCCACTTCTGGAAAGAAGCTGTATAGCTCCCTCCCGTCGCCCGAGGTTTCCCAACGTTCCTGCCACCGAGCAACGAGCTCCGCCCGGACCTTCCCAACTGCCACCTTGCGCTCCCTAATGACTAAACTGGAACACTCCTGCGCGATTCGTCCCGCACGACAGACCTCCAGGTCGGCCGGAAGCACACCCGCCAGCACAGGCAACGCTGCGGTACTGACCGACCTGTACGCCTTCGACAACAAAATGAGTGCTGGGCGTTGCGTGCGGAGCAGCGCACTCCGCACTGCGTATCTAATTACACTCCGCCACCATACGGCCGCAGCATATGTGAGTATCGCCACATAGGTCCCTGAGTACAGGACCTTTAGGGCTCTGTACTTGATCCCCCAGGAAGACGCCGAGACTCTCGACATCTTCCCGAAGGATCCCACAGCCCGCTGGCCGGCCAAACTAGCATGCGGCACGTAGGAGCCTGCTTCATCAATAACAACCCCCAGCAACTTGGCCTGCACCACGTGCGCGATCGAGGCACCGTCCATGCGAATAGTTGGGGGACGTTTAAATTTGCCCTTTAGAGTCAGGGTCTGCGATTTAGCAGTTGAAAACTCCAGGCGGTTCCGCCTCCCCCAGGCGGACACCGCCTCCAGCGACGATTGAGCATTCCGCTCAATCGCCGCCCGACTCGGCGCCTCAATCACGACCGTGATGTCGTCCGCGTAGGCCACCGCCCGGACTCCCTCCGGCCACGGCAGCCTAAGGATGTCGTCGAGCAGGAGGTTCCAGAGTGTCGGCCCAAGAACCGACCCCTGGGGGCAGCCCATAGTGGACCGCTTCCACACCACCTGGTCGCCCATGAAAAGTCCTACTTGCCTTCCAGTAAAATAACTGATTAGGATTTTATATATGTTGGGCGGGCATCCACCCTGTTTGGCCTTTATCAGGACCATGGGCCACCAGGCGTTATCGAAGGCCCCCGAGATGTCCAGCAAGATTACTTGGACATAGTTCTCCGATGAGTTCGTCACACGATCCAGGACCGCGTTTAGCGCAGTAACCGTCGACTTACCCCTCGAAAAACCATGCTGTGAACTAGAAATATTACGGTAGAGGCAAGGTGCGCACACTATGATCAAGCGTTCTAATATCTTCCCCAAGATGGGGAGAAGAGTTAGTGGCCTATAAGCCTTGGGATCCCAGGGCGGCCGATCATTGCCCTTCGGCAGGACCACCAGTTTCCCCACCTTCCATATATCAGGAAAAACCCCCTCTCTCACGCATGCAGAGTACATGCAGAGCATTTCTGCCCCACTGACCCTCCATGCGTGTTTAATAATACGCGCCG
>OX376215.1:10915146-10917646 GCA_947363905.1 Lithophane semibrunnea
CACGCGAAGCGCCCGTCGAGCGGTTCGCGCGGAACCGTCATATGCGTGACACGTGCAGTGTACGCAATGTGGCATTTGTATTTTATACAGCCGGCCCTCAGACAGGAGTGGTCCTGGATGTGTCTCCACGGACCGCAATGTGCGTTCGAAATGTCGATGTTCAAATGTGTCCTGCAGTTCACACTATGACGCGCAGTTAACTGCGTTCTTCATCGACCCGCGAGCCAAGTGATCCACCGTCCAGGGTAATAGTTTTATGAGTTAACATAATATTTGTTACATGAACTGATAGCATACATATTATTATTGTTTAAATAATAAAAAAAAATTGATCCCACCGCAGTATGAGGGACGATCGTGTTGACGAACGCGTCCAACGGTACTCGTGGTGCGGGTTTTTAAACCAGTCTACGTACCGTGCGAGGACGCGACGCGAGAACGACGCGCGCCGTTGAGCGCGCGTGACGATTCTCTATGTCGAGAGTTTTGTTTTTGGATTGTATTCACGATACATCACGCTCGCGCGCTATGCATACGTTAATGATCCTTCCGCAGGTTCCCCTACGGAAACCTTGTTACGACTTTTACTTCCTCTAAATGATCAAGTTTGGTCAACTTCCCAGCAACGCCGACGGCCGTGAAGCCACCGCGTGTCGGTCCGAAGACCTCACTAAATCATTCAATCGGTAGTAGCGACGGGCGGTGTGTACAAAGGGCAGGGACGTAATCAACGCGAGCTTATGACTCGCGCTTACTAGGAATTCCTCGTTTATGGGGGATAATTGCAAACCCCAATCCCCAGCACGAAGGAGTTTCAGCGGGTTGCCCGGGCCTCTAGGCCAGGGAGAACATGCTGATTCCTTCAGTGTAGCGCGCGTGCGGCCCAGGACATCTAAGGGCATCACAGACCTGTTATTGCTCAATCTCGTGCGGCTCGAAGCCGCCGGTCCCTCTAAGAAGAATTTTAATACGTCGCCAGTGAGTTGCGTGACGGAGCCACGCACACCTAAATGACGACGCCTATTTAGCAGGCTAGAGTCTCGTTCGTTACCGGAATTAACCAGACAAATCGCTCCACCAACTAAGAACGGCCATGCACCACCACCCACCGAATCAAGAAAGAGCTGTTAATCTGTCAATCCTTCCGGTGTCCGGGCCTGGTGAGATTTCCCGTGTTGAGTCAAATTAAGCCGCAGGCTCCACTCCTGGTGGTGCCCTTCCGTCAATTCCTTTAAGTTTCAGCTTTGCAACCATACTCCCCCCGGAGTCCAAAATCTTTGGTTTCCCGGAAGCTGCCCGCCGAGCCATTGTAGTAACGTCGGCGGATCGCTAGATGACATATTTACGGTTAGAACTAGGGCGGTATCTAATCGCCTTCGAACCTCTAACTTTCGTTCTTGATTGATGAAAACACCTTTGGCAAATGCTTTCGCTGATGTTCGTCTTGCGACGATCCAAGAATTTCACCTCTAACGTCGCAATACGAATGCCCCCAGTTATCCCTATTAATCATTACCTCGGAGTTCTGAAAACCAACAAAATAGAACCGAGATCATATTCTATTATTCCATGCACGAAATATTCAAGCAGCATTTTGAGCCCGCTTTGAGCACTCTAATTTGTTCAAAGTAAAATTGTCGGCCCACCTCGACACTCATTGAAGAGCACCGCGATAGGATTTTGATATTGAACCGACGTTTGACCGACGGCTCACCGACGATATGCTCCGCAGACGTGTCAGTATCACCGCGGATGCGGTGCACCGACAGCGCGGCGCACAAATGCAACTACGAGCTTTTTAACCGCAACAATTTTAGTATACGCTATTGGAGCTGGAATTACCGCGGCTGCTGGCACCAGACTTGCCCTCCAATTGTTCCTCGTTAAAATATTTAAAGTGTACTCATTCCGATTACGAGGCCTCGTAAGAGTCCCGTATCGTTATTTTTCGTCACTACCTCCCCGTGCCGGGAGTGGGTAATTTGCGCGCCTGCTGCCTTCCTTGGATGTGGTAGCCGTTTCTCAGGCTCCCTCTCCGGAATCGAACCCTGATTCCCCGTTACCCGTGACAACCATGGTAGTCGCAGAAACTACCATCGAAAGTTGATAAGGCAGACATTTGAAAGATGCGTCGCCGGTACTGGACCATGCGATCGGCAAAAGTTATCCAGATTCATCAAAATTAACGACTTCGGACGCGAGGCCCTCCGTCGATTGGTTTTGATCTAATAAAAGCACTCATCCCATCACTGGTCAGAGTTCTGATTGCATGTATTAGCTCTAGAATTACCACAGTTATCCAAGTAACTGAGTAAGATCTAAGGAACCAAAACTGATATATTGAGCCATTCGCGGTATCGCCTTAATACGGCTTGCACTGAGACATGCATGGCTTAATCTTTGAGACAAGCATATAACTACTGGCAGGATCAACCAGGGAGCTTCGTTACAAGAGATCGCCGCGCGGCGAAGCGCGCTTCGAATCCTCATTCCCGAGCGT